>CM070549.1:98679123-99130060 GCA_036346405.1 Phyllostachys edulis
TGTCTTACAATTCAAGAGAGGATGCGTCTAAAAAGTCGTATTGCTCTTGTCAGTTTGTACGTCCCACTTGTCAATGCATTTCACGCTGAGTCAATGGGTATTGATACGTGAGACCTACCAACTGACATAGGAAAGTATGATTTTTTTCAAACACCTCTCTTGAATTGTAAGATAGTATTATTATGTTGGCCAAAGTGTATACTAACAAATGTGCATGATTTTGTAATGTCCATTGTTCGAATCATGATTATGCATTGCATTCTGGCGAATGTTATCCAATTGTGTGATGTCAAAGAGCAAATTTCTCCTTGTTTTCCCCCTTTCATGATCACGATCATGATCATCAAGAGTTTCACGGGTTTCCCTACCATCGGCATCTAGCGCAGAGCGGATGTTGCTTGGGTTTTTACAGAATTTGTGACCCATCAATTACTATGTGGCTCTGATATCTTGTGGCAACTGACGGAGGCTACTCCAGTACACTACCGTTGCTAGCAAGTAGCATGCATGGTACTATCACTACCAGAATCGTCTAATTTCCCGAGTGCTCATAAGTTTCCCGAGTGTTTTGAATAATACACTCGGGAACTTCCCGAGTGCCTCATGAAACACTCGGGAAGAGAGAAAAACACTCGGGAGATTAAACTTTCCCGAGTGTCCGATCGGACACTCGGGAAACTTTGACGGGAGCAACGGGGAAAAATTCTCTCCCGAGTGTCGTTCGTTACAGACACTCGGGAGCTAAAAAGAACAGGCCGCGCCAATTTCCTCCCCATGCCCTGCTTCCTATCCGTTCCCCAAACCCCACCCCCAAGACTTCTGCTCATCCCATAATCCCCATTGCCGATCTCCCCACGACCAGCGCCCGCGCCTCCTCCCGTCCTCACGCCTCCTCCACTTGCCCGCCCTTGCCCGCCGCCTCAACTCCGCCTCCCTGCTCCTCGGCTCCCTCCTCCGGCCTTGCCCAGACTCCGCCTCCCGGCTCCCTCCTCTGCAGCACCGCCCAGACTCTCCGCCTCCCGCCTCCTTGGCTCGCCTCCCCGCCTCTGGGCTCCCTCCTCATGCCAGCCTTGCCCGACTCTCACGCCTCCCGGCTCGCCTCCTCCTTGATTCGTATAGGTAAGTTTTTTAGTTGTCTTAAGACACATACGTTTGTTGCTTTTCTTTCTGGGGTAAGAATCTCAAAGGCTTATACTCGCTTCTTCTACCTGTTTCCTTTCATCGAAAGAGAAGCAAGTTGTCCTAGCTAATTGTTATGTCATCTGGTCATATGTAAACACAACCCTTACCTAAACTGTAGTAATTACCAACTAAGAGCATGCATGCGAGTTACATGCTAAAGGTAAAAAAGATACAGATGAAGTCTACAAGCATATGGAGAACCTAAGTTGAACTGTATATATCATATATAACAATGAAATGCGTGTGTGTATATGTGCATATGAATCAAGCAGAAAGTACACACGCTAATTAACATCTGTATGTGCATTCTTGAAATAATGGAGCCACCGGCCTCCATAAAATACCTTTAAATTCCACTTTAGTTGCCTAAAATTTTATTCGATTTATCTGTATGTTTTATTTTATTTTGTTCAAACAAAGTCATGATTTCCACTTATGAAGTTCTATAATACGGTTTTATTTTGCTTCCCTTTTTATATCTATCTGGTCTTTGTTTTTATTTGTTTTTAAAATCGGTCGAGGTTGCTCATTGGCAATTGGTATCTGTCGATAAACGTTCATATATATGACACATATATATGACAAAAGACATGCATGAATCCTCCTATATATTGACACGACAAGCATTTGCATGTGTTAAGAGAATTAGGTAAGATCGCCAGTCAATTCGCAATTGGCCCACAAAATAGCTATATAAGATACCTATAAATCATTTCACATCATCAAAATGGTGCTCAAATCAACAACTAATGATCATTTTGCAGTAGCTCATCCAATTCATAATTGGCCCACAAGATTAGTTTGTACTCATTTGTCGGCTATAAACCATCGTCCTTCAATAAACATGTCGATATACTAGGAATATTGAAACAAAATAATGTTGGCGGATCAACGCTTCTTTTTGGATTGTTTTCTGTATTATACTTTCCGATCTCCTTTTTATTTGTTAAAATATATTTGATCCCCTAGCCTTGGTATATAGATAGTACTTCATAGCATGCTATATATAGTTTTGCTTCGACATTGTAATGAAAACTGTACTATATTTGCCAACACGTCTAGTAGAAGCAGTCAGATTCCGTAATATTTGGTAGCATGATGTTAATTAGATGACATCTCCTATATATGTGCCAAAGTTTGATTTTCATCATGAATACATGAACATAATTACAACTGGACCGCCTCATTAGTTTGATCATTATATATTAAGTTCGATGCTTAAGTGCCGATTCTGTCCTAATATAGCTCATGGTACTTGCCTCTGATCTTTGCCGCCTCCCCTCATTGACCGCCTCCACCGACACACCTGCAATTGCAGACCATCTTCCCCACCGCAGCTCCTCGGCTCAAGAAGTATCTTGTAAGGTAATGGATAAGTGGAAAAAGAAATAAAGTTTGCTTATTTTCTTTTGTGTTGTCCATTTATGGTGGATTGATATGCTGTCATTACAATGCTACATTAACGTGTTAATAAATAAAGCATTCATATATATTGAAAGAAAGTGTTTTTATGCTCCGTTGATCATGTATATTGTCTTCATGTCAATCTGTTTTAGTGTACATATATAGGGCATGCATCATAGGGTAGCTTCTAGCTAGCTCTGTAGTTGTAATTGTTGACATAAATAAAAGTTGGATTAAAATATGCATTATGTTTTGCACACTAGGATGGCTGAGGATCGTAATTGGATGTACACTGGGCGTAGAGCGATGGGTGACTGTACCCAAGAATGGATGGAAAAGTCGACATATTTTGTGGATCGAGCATTTGCTAGGAGTAATGGACGGGGTGTGTTGTGCCCTTGTTCGCGTTGTTCGAACACACGGCCACAAATAAGGGCAACAATGATCGCACACTGTGCAAAATCTGGATTTAGGGCGAGGCTATACCGTGTGGGTGTATCACGGCGAGTCACAACATAGCGGATCGATGTGCTAAGGGAAGAAACAGACGATGGCAGCCACAATGAGAGTAGGATAGAAGACATGCTAGATGATGTGCGTCATGCATATGGGCCACCTGCTGAGGAAGAACCGGAGCCTGCAATAAGGGCTTTCTTTGATATGTTGTCCGCAGTGAGTCAACCACTTCATGGGCAAACACAGGTGTCCCAACTAGATGCCATCACACGACTACTTGCTGTCAAGTCTCAGTTCAGCACAAGCATTGCTTGCTTTGATGCATTCTTAAGCGTGTTTATTACCCTTCTCCCAGATGGTCACAAACTACCCGCTAACTTGTATGAGGCCAAGAAATTGATAAGCGCACTAAATATGCCATATGAGAAGATAGATGTTTGTTCAAATCATTGCATGCTATTTAGGGATGAGAATGTGGACAAAGATCACTGTGATAAGTGTGGTGAGTCTAGGTTTGTTGAGGTTGACTCCGGTGATGGTCAGAAGAGGCAGCTTCCTATTGGCAGAAAAATACTTCGCTATCTACCATTTGTGCCACGAATCCAACGGTTATACATGTCTGAGGTTTCTGCCAAACAAATGGTATGGCACAAGTATGGTCGTCGGTACCATAATGACAAGATGGTCCACCCATCGATGGTGAAGCATGGAAGCAATTTGACCGAGACTATGTAGAGTTTGTCATGAGCCTCGGAACGTTCAATTGCAATTGCAATCGATGGGTTTAACCCATTTGGTATGGGGCCATGCCATACAAATGTTAGCTGTGTTTGTCATTCCCTTAACCTCCCACCGGCGTTTGCATGCGAAAAGATACATATTCCTTTCCTTGATAATCCACGGTCCCGAGTACCAGGGAAGAATATGAGTGTATTCATGGAGCGGTGGTGGATGAATTGTTACATGCTTGGGAACAAGGCATAGTGACATATGATCGGGCATTGAAACAGAACTTCACCATGCGGTCGCGTACCACACATCCATGCATGACTTCCGGCATACGGGATATTCGTGGGTGGTGGCATGCATGGGAAGATGCCATGCCCGATCTGTAGGGAGACGCGTTGCGTGGTACATTGGCTAAAGCATGGTCGCAGCACTCCTTCTTCGATTGTCATCGTCAATTCCTTCCAATTGACCACGAATTGAAGTGACACAACCGGATTTAGGGCCAATATTGCTATCCGCAGATGGACCACCACGTCGTCGATAGGTGAGGAGGTTCGTGCTGCGCTAGATGCTTTGAAGCCTCTTGATGATGGTGATGGGTTCGAGAAATATGGTGAGGAGCACAATTGGACTCACATTTCAAGTTTGTGGCGGTGCCATACTTCCATAAGCTCATTCTTCCCCATAACATAGATGTAATGCATAATGAGAAGAATGTTGCAGAGGCCATATTTAGCATATTCTTTGACATTCCAGACAAGACGAAGGACAATGTGAAGGCTTGCCTTGATTAGGAGGAGCTTTGCAACAGGCCCTCGTGAATATGATCCATAAGCCGACTCTTGGCAAGTAGGAGAAGCCAAGAGCTAGTTATTGCCTAACTAGGGTTCGAGAGGAAGGAGATTTTGGAATGGTTTGAGACCTAAAGTTTCTGATGGGTATCAAACAAATCTAAGGAGAGGAGTGAATTTAGCTACCATGCGCATCAATGGCCTAAAGAGCCATGACTACCACATATTCATGGAACGCCTTTTGCTCTGTGATGATCCGTGGCTATGTCCCCAGTGCGTTTGGCAAGTGATGGCGGTTGAGCTTTTTATCGACATACTATGTGCGAAAGAGATAGATCTCATGGTAATGTCAACTATGGAGTGTGAAGTACATGTTTGCTTTGTAAGTTGGAAAAGATCTTTCCACCGGCTTTTTCAATCAATGCAACATTTGATTCTCCATCTTCCCTATGAAGCTAGGATGGGGGACCATTGCAAAACCGGTGGATGTATCCAATTGAGAGGAACAAAAGGAACTACGAGGCAAAGCAAAAAATCGATCGCGTGTTGAAGCATCCATAGCGAGGCGCATATAATTGAGGAAATTTCCATTTCACATCAATATACTTTGCTAACAATGTTCGTGACGGTGCACAATCAAACCTCACGATACAATATTGGCATCCTCAAAATAATTGCCAACTTAGCCTCTTCACCGGAAGAGGTGACACTTCAAGCGGTGGTACTCCCAAAGTTTTATCATGGGATGAGTGGTTGACTGTGATGTTGTATGTCTTTACCAACCTCTCCGAAGTGGATGATTACATTAGGTATGCAACAATTATTTTTTCCCAATAATTGATGTATGAGTGTTTTAATCTACTTGTCTTGTTGCCTATAGGAATTTGTTAGAGCGAGTGGAAGCAACGTCGAGACCCATCCGAAAAACAAGTTGAGACCCTTCTTAGGAAGGGTGCTGGGAATTGTAAACCGAATTTCCCGACTTGGTTGTATCGGAAAGTAACTTCTCTATTAGCTACTCCCCCTTGCACATAATATTTACTAAGTAAAGAGGAACTAATACATGAAACCCATTCTATTTATGTTTGAGAGTTTGAAGGACAAGTCTATGAGCAAATGAATTGAAGCAAGTTGCTCTAGGATGCCACACTCGGTCTTTGTCCTATAATACCTACGATGTGAATGGGTACCGCTTCCGAACATCAACACATGAGAGGGAACGGCCTAATGCAACAACAATTAACAGTGGATTGGTGACTATAGGACAAGATGGGAGCGATACACCTGTTAAATACTATAGAGTAATTGAAGAAATAATTGAACTATATTTCCATGGTAGCAAACCTCTCAAACTTATGTTATTCAAATGTCATTGGTTCCATCCGTTTAGGGGAGTCAGACGGGATACATCACTTGGGCTGGTTGAAGTTGCACATCAATCAATCCTACAAGGCAATGACCCATTTATTGTGGCTCAGCAAGCCACCCAAGTATACTACATCCCGTACCCATGCAAAACTATGAGTAGTCTAGTGGATTGGTGGGTAGTACATAAGGTGCAACCATATGGTAAACTACCTACCCCTAGTGAGCAGGACTACAACATGGAGACCAACAATGGTGTTGACCTATTCTTTCAAGAAGATGGGCTACTAGGGACTTTTGAAATAATAATTGGGGAAGAAGACGATCACATGGATGATATTCAAATCGATGCCGATGAGGTTGTAAACCAAGAGGACTTGGAACTACTTAATCGCTTAGACATTGATGGCACTGAAGGGGATGAGGTTGAGTCAACACCTCATGATAGTGACGATGACTTTTTGGAGGGCCCATCTGTGGAGGATCCCATTGTAGATGACTACTTCTAAGCATGATCTTGTATGTCTTCCATTTATTTACTGCATGTTTTTAATTTTTTGTATGAGCTTACTTGATTACGTTATATTACATTTTTCTATGAGCTTACTTGATTAAGCTATATTAATTGATTTATTTTATTTCATTTCATTTCAAGACACCAAAATATGAGTGGCGAGGCAGCACACTCTTGTCGAGGCAGACGCTTGTTTTCCACTCGAGGAGGCAAAGGGGCAGCCGCAGCCACTCGAGGAGGCAGAGGGGCAGCCACGGCCCCTCCAGGAGGCAGAGGGGCAGCCGCGGCCCCTCTAGGAGGCACAGGGGCAGCCACGGCCCCTCCAGGAGGCAGAGGGGCAGCCTCGGCCCCTCCAGGAGGCACAAGGGCAGCCTCGGCCCCTCCAGAGGTCTGAGGGCAGCCAGCGGCCACTCGGCGAGGCAGAGGGGCAGCCATGGCCCCTCGAGGAGGCAGAGGGGCAGCCGCGGCCCCTCGAGGGGGCAGCGGGGGGTCTACCTCTAGTAGATTAGGCTCCTGTACCCTGCAGCCCTCGCGTGCTGATGATGTGGAGTATGAGCACCGTGAGGCGAAGGGTGAGGAGGAAGAGCACCCTGAGGCGGCGGAGGGTGAGGAGGATGAGCACCATGAGGCACAAGAATTTTGGATGCGAGGACTGCAGAACTCGCCACGACGACCAACCAACCCGAGAGGAGGAGAAGATGTCATCGTTCCTGTTGGCGACACGTAAGAAACTGTTTACAATTTCACTAATTTAGCCCACTTAATTGCATACCTCAAAAAAACTAATATGCAGGCAATGACGAGAAGAAGGCGGGGGTGAGAAATGTAGACTTCCGAATGGCATAATTGGCGTGTTGATTCGATGGCAATTCCCTGGCTTGGTCACCTACAGAGGAAGGCGGGAGCCGGCATGGACATGGTGCCACTACAAGGCCGCTGAGGATACCGCCGCTGCTAAAGGAGAGGTTCCATTTGACAGCTGTTTGCAACGGGTGGAGGAAAGTTTTTGGGTAAGTGACTGAATATTCAAATCTGCTTCTATGTGTTCCTATGCATGTTAGGGTTGATTAGGTCACAACTCTCGAGTCTCAATTTAGTTACTATACTAACTTCAAGTAGTTTGACATGTTTAATTTACCTCTTTTGAATGTTTAGTAGCCAAGTAATAAATGTCAACTAACTTAATCATCTTATTCTTTATCAATTCCTTTTTGCTTTCATCAACTAACTTAATCATCTTATTCTTTATCAATTCTTCATTCTTGGATTGTAGTGGTGGTTTCGATGGGCTGAGGGATAGGAAGCTAATTCTAGGAGAGTGCTGCGTAATTGTGTTAAGAAGCTGATCCCAGAGATGTTCTACGAAGCACGCATCCAAGCGGTGATCTGTTACCACACACAAGTCCTTGGACAGCAAATTCGTAGGGCCGACGCTTGCCAAACGCATATCACTTTGGACGAGTACATGTAGGTAACCAACTGAACAAATGATGTCCTTGATTACAATCAATTCTAGTTTATTCATATTTAACACTTGGTTAATGTAGGCAATACCTTGGTGGGCCCTTAAGTGTGAAGATGCATGGCGCAGATTCTCCGAGGCAGTGGTGCAACGAACGATGGTTCTGAGGACTCTCGTCTTTGCTAGGGAGCGGAGATTGTTGATGAACGGACAAAGACATCGTCAAGGCAGCTCCTCCATGGCACGTTACAAGAAGAACTGGTAGGTCAACATGTTCATATTGATTGTATGTTGCGGATACATATTTATTGATCGTCGTGGTTTTTTGGGTGCAGAAAAAAAAAGCAGAGGCCTGCTCCGATATGGAGGCATGTAGCGACTAGGAGGGTGATCGAGGGCACCTTGTAATGCGACCAGTATGACAGAGAACTTGGTACGATTTCGATCATTTTGTCCTGTTGATTTTCGCTCCTCGATGATTTTGTCCAACAGTCGCATATCTTGATCTTTGCTAAGGAGATTCATGGCCCGGACTATGACGTCATGAATTCACCACTAGACGCGAAAGTGTCAGGTACAAAATTTGAAGGGAAGAAACATGGTCATTTCTTCATGGGTGCCGGGTACATTAGCACACCAACAACCCTCTCGAGGTCCGATCCACGAGTCTTTGCATCAACGGATGAAGTACACCTTCAAAGTCGACAATGACCATCACATGATTTCGAGATCGGGTTTACGAGCTTTAGCGCAATTGCTGACAGAAATTGAGGCTAGGTAGCGGTTGGAGCAAATGTTCCTGCGAGTTAGTTGGGCGTGGTAGTACAATAACAAAGTAAAATGCAATATATATATATATATATATATATATATATATATATATATATATCATACTTGGCTAATGTATGGCAATGTGCAAACAAATATGCAGTGCACTCGACCGGACTCGACTTAATGTCCCTCCGTCGGGAACCACTACCTCACTTATCTGCTCAGGTTAATCGCGATCTTGATTATTATATTGTTAGTCTCTTATGATCGCTTGATTCGAAGACATTGAAATGACATGCAATGTAATTATTGGTCGCTACTACAAATTTCTTATAATGCGATTTCTTATGAAAATGTAGGAAGCATGGGATCGCTTGCTTCTCTTGCTAATCTTTGAAGTCAAGATGTTGGTCCTAATGTTCACGTGACGTCCATCGCCAAGAGGCCACCACCAGGTGCTTGCTATTTTCATGATATACTAAAAGGATACCAATATTAGAAAACATTCACAATCAGGTGATTGCTAAAAAATGGATAAAAATGGCTACATATATAACTAATTCTCTATATCTATATCATAAATTCTTTTGAAATGTGTCAACATACAATAATTTGTATGTACACTCCTTTCTATGAATTTGATGATAAGTGCTTGAGACATAAATGTTGATCAGTAGCTCACAATGACAAAATATTCAGAGTTGGAGTTTAACATTTTTAGCACCTGTGCTTTTCATGTTCTTAATTGATTTGCCATGTTATTAGGTTGTTCATCCTGATTTAAAGGAATTTTTTTTGCTTTGTCAATAGTTTGGTTAATTATCTTTTCATGTAATATCAATTCCTAACTTTTGTTGTAAGATGGCACTAATATTAAGTTTTGCTCTATCTGCAGAACTCCCAAAATGATGCTTTTGTGCACAGAAGATTGAAGCAGGAAATTCTGTGCATGCAAATGGTTGTACTGATACTTGCTTTTGTTTTATGTACATAAGAGTATGAAATTACTATTTTGAACTGTCATATGTATAATGCCTTATGCTTACATTTTGAACTTGAACTTGAATGTTGTGAGCTTGGGAACCTGTTATGATGTCTATACATACATATACATACGTATATTGTGGAATGGATGGATGGATGGATTATTTGATTGCTGTGGAATGGATGGATGGATTATTTGATTGCTGTGGAATGGATTTTAAATGAATTTGTCAAAAATGGGGTTCTGCTGTTTTTGTCGCTTTCCCGAGTGTTTTTCTATTTCCCGAGTGTTTTTGGCACTCGGTAAATGGACCAAATATTTCCCGAGTGTCGACACTCGGGAAATCAGCCAAATAGTTCCCGAGTGTTGACACTCGGGAATAGACACTCGGCCAACGGACAAAAATTTTCCCGAGTGTCAACACTCGGGAAACCGTGACACGTGGCAATTTCCAGCCGGATTCGTCGGAAGTTTTCCCGAGTGTCGTTTTCGCTATACACTCGGGAAAATGGCCAGGTGTCAATTTTCAATGGTTTCGTCGGTCAAACGTTGACACATTCCCGAGTGTTTTTTCAGCACATTACCGAGTGTCAACACTCGGTAAAGATTCCGTTCTGGTGCGAGAAGCCGTTCACCGGATTTTTCCCGAGTGTGCGAGTTTCCGAGTGTAAATGAAGCACTCGAAAGTACTATTTCGAGTGTAACACTCGAAACCTGTTGTATCCCGACTAATCTATCCTCGAGTGTTTTTTCCCGAGTGTGACACTCGGGAAATATGTTTCCCGAGTGTTTTTGGCACTCGGGAAATATCCTGTTTCTGGTAGTGTATATATATATATATATGTGTGTGTGTGTGTGTGTGTGTGTGTGTGTGTGCGTCGAACATATCTAGTGCTAACGTCAATCTTAACCGTTTGATCTGGATTGAACAGCCAAGATTAATGCGGGCTTCCATCTCCAAACCATTTAATCACCTTTTATGCTCCCACCTCCAATACGTCTTCATTAAACACCCTGCATTCTCCCACCTCCAATGCCCTGCATTAAACATCCTGCATGATCCAACGGTCAAGATTGATATTAGCACCCTAGCACTCTATCCCTATATATATATAGACACACACGAGAGTAGTACACTCAAAGTGTACAATATTTTCATATCTGTTACAATTATATATATGTACCATGAGATAAATGGGTTCATTCTTCATACACAAATACATGAAATCCAGAACACCCCATGAATTAATGCAAGAATATTACAATCTGATAAACAAAATAGAAATAATAAAAGCCCACCAGCTAGCTGTGCATACTGGTGAATGATCGGCGAGAGAAATTGACTGCAACACAACGGCAGTCGAAAAAGCCATACTGATATAAGTGAACGGGATGTTTCACTAATTTCTCTCGGTACTACGTACGAACGTGTTGTCATTTTATTATGTATTAAAATAATACATAGAGGTTTTAATCTTTGTTAGCTAGCCTCCGAACTTTAAATGAACAGGTCATGTGAACACTTTCTTCCGACGAAGTCGTATGGGGCAGACCTTATTTAATGTCGTGACATACGAAGTGGTCTATGTTCACTTTAAGGTTGAGAATTTGTCTTGGGAACTAAAGAGTTTTTTTTGTCCGTTGGACAATAATGTTTTGTCCGTTGGACTTTAGATTAATCTCAATTGCAGTTAAAGATCTGAAGCTATAAAATCCCTATTGCTGGGCTTTAGAACTCTTACGCTTTCAGATCTTCCTTCAATCCCCTTCAGTTCCTTGCTAAGAAAACCTTTCCGACCTCTTATTGCCTTTTCGACCTCAAAGCCTCCTCTGACCACTACTCACCCCTTTGAGAAATTTTACCATGTCGGAGCAAATTACAAGTGGATGGCTTCGGATCTGAGTGAGAAGAAGCTTGAGGCGCTAGAGAAGATTGGAATGCTCCCGGACAAGAATTTGATCAGATGGAGGTCAGCGGCCGGAGAGCACTTTTCAAGCTACGAAGATGGGGAAATCTCAGTTTTTCTCGCCTACATTGAGTGCGGATTGAGGGTTCCGGTGCACAAATTCCTCCCCCACATTCTAGAGTACTACGGGGTGGAGTTGGTGAATCTAGCTCCGAATTCCATTGCCAACATTAGTATCTTTACCTATCTGTGTGAGGCGTACCTGGGAGTGCGACCAAACTTGAAGGTTTTCAGGTATTTCTATCAAATGGCGATGTCAGGAAGATCCACGGCGGCTCTTGTAGAATGCACGTTGCGCCTTCACGATGGGAAGGCCAATGAGTACATCCAAATGTACTCGAAGTCCTCGTGGTCGTAATGGAAAAAGAACTGGTTTTACATAATGGTTACGAGGGATGATGGCCTCTACTTCGCCGAACTTAGAGCGAACAAGAATCCCAAATGGAGGGGGACCGTAGAGAAGACAGATGTGGTCGGAAGATGTGTGGATGCCATTCGAGATTTGAGGATCAAGGGCTTGACTTCCTAGCATGTGGTGAGAGATTTCACCAAACGCCGAATTAGTCCTTTGAAGCTCCGGACTCAATCCCTGCTCTGGTCCATTGGTCGTGATGAAGCAATCACACACTCACGAGATGGTAAGTCTTCGAGAAAAGCTCCGACTAGTATAACTTATTACTTGATTATCATAAAACCTTAAAATCTACTCTGTCTCCCTTTTTTTAAAGCCCTTTCTCTTGAGAAAATCAGAGAGCGGATCAAGATGATCTACGCCAGGGAGCCTGGTGAGAAGGCTGCATTCCCTGATATGTCGGCGATAGTCTCTGTTGAAGAGAGACTGGCGAGACTTAAGATAGATAATCAAATGTCCTTTATCTTATTTATATATCTTCCGATCAGTTTATTAATCTTGCTCTAATTTTGTAGGCGGTTAGACTGAAAGTCATACAATCTGGTGAGGATCGTAATCCTACCGTGGTTCCGACCGACTCGTGCCCAGAGGCTTTGGAAGAAGATGATTCTCTCGAGGTAATAGAGCATTTGAAAGAAGATATATACATAGATAGAAATTTTCATCACCTAACCAAACTTGTTTTTTGACTTAGGTGGAAAAGACTGAAGGCCTACAGAACAGAGCTGCGGAAGTCGTAGACTCCAGAGTGGTCATTCATGACCTAACAGTTGTTACTGAGACAACTGATCTGGAGGTTGATGAAACCACACCCTCCGACCCGATGGTCAGGAATGCTACCCTCGATCAGTTGGTTGAGGATATTGCTTCCGACCTCATGTTGGAGGATGTGAGGGGAAGAACCAACCCTACCAGCCTAGAGCCGGTGAAATTGGTTGAGAAGAAAAGGAAGGCTAGCGGTACGGAATTTATTCTACCGCGTTTTAAAGTCAAAACCAAAAAATCAATTAGGTATGTATAAATGAAAAAATCATATGAGTGCATACCTTTAATAGTTTTTGATGATTTGGAGTTCTGAGCTTCCTTTCTTCGTTTCGTATAGGTCTTCTGGCATTCCAGTCATTTCTGACCAGAATGTTCCTAAGGACCAGGCACCCGTGGAAGTACTCATCCAAAGCACTTCTGAGGACAAAGTTCCTGAGGATAACGTGGTCGAGGAAGCCGCCGAGCAAGTGTCGGTGCCGGCAGTCGTTCAGGATCCATTGGTGATCCTAACTCCTTCTGCGGAGGTAGATGCCCTTAAAGGCCCTCAGCAGGTCCCGACAACTGTTGGTAATCCCTCTCAACCTAACAAGTTCCTTTTTCGCCCCCCTCCACCCCAATTTATCAAGGATAAGGAGCTAGACGAGGCATGGGGAAGAATATCGGATCATCAAATCAAGATAGGTCCTGATATCATTTTTGTCAATTATAATGATGTGGCAATCCGGGTAAGTATCTACAACCTGTTTCATAGCTTCTCTTTAAAAAGTTAATAGGAAACTTTAAAGAAAAATGCTATTTATGTAGCAAATGGTCGAGAATTTTGCTGTGGTCGGAGGACTGACCCAGCAAATAAAGGACCCGAGAAAAAACTCCCCAAATTGGAAAGTAAGAACTTTCTCCTTAACCTTTCTTTTTCTTCAATGCTTTGTTCTTCTTTTGTTTAATTATTCTCTCTTATCATATTCGATAGATTTAGAGAAAATAAAAGAAGAGGTCGTGGCTGATAAAGCCAGAATAACCTAGCTTAAAGAAGAAAATCAAGCTAAGAACCGATCAATCGCAGAGGCGATGACCAGACATGAAACTCTTGAAAAGAGGATTGAAGGTAATTTGGTCATAGACTTGACTTATTAACCGCCCCTAATCATTTTTACTTACTACTTGTTTTACTCGTATAGAGCAAACTCAAGCGTTGGATAGAGCAAAGAAGGCTCTAGAATTTGAGCAAGATAAGGAGGTGGCTCTTGTGCAAAGTCTTGATGAAAAGATCCATGCACTGAACAAGATGATCTTTGATATGGGATCAGGATCAAATCTGCCTCCCTTAAGAGATCCAACAGAGAAAATGACCTACTTGGGCCAACTTCTAGAAGATCTCAAGGGTCTGCTCAAAACTGCTCGAGAGAATTATGCCCAAACTACAAAAGAAGGCGTAGCCAGTGGAGTTGGTTTTGCATTGGCAAAACTGAAAGCTTCCAACCCTTCCATCAATCTTCAAGCTGTTGAAGAAGACTTCAACTGCTTGCCTGAAGATGCAAACAAGTTTCTCAAGGAAATGAAACCTCTTGGAAACAAGGTTGCAAAGGAAATGGAAGTCAGATCTCCATCAAGCAGCAATTAGTATGGAGATATTCAAGAGTAGGACATTGTAATATAAGAATTATGAAATATGTAAAACTTACCTTTTTGCCATCAACAAGTCTTTTGTTTATCCTTTTGACTTTTAAAGTACTCAGATATGCCCTAGCTCCCAGCTGATTTATAGTAAAAGAACTTTACTATATATTTAGTAAGCCAAGAAAACGAGAACTTGATATCTTACCCATTCTGTTTGTTTTGAAGGCATATTCTGATTATATGATAAAACCGATCGTAGTAATACTAGAAAATCAATTTGGTCGGAACCAGTGTATGACTTCGACTAGTTGTAGATCTGTTTTGAAATAATCGAAACACCAAACAAAGTAGTATATGGTCGGAAAAAGACTTGTGTTGATGAAAAAAAAGAAAATATACAAAGATGTATGCAGTGAATGATAAGCAAGCTTATTTATATATAGTATCCAAAACTGGTCAGAAAAATTACTAAGAACTGAAGACATGAAACACACTTCGCGAAACGTATTCAGACTCAAGTCCGACTAGCAGCGAGGATCGTAGGAAAAGAACTGTCACTAGGAAGCTCCTTCCAGTGGGCAGGACCACGTGCGAAAAAGGAGAGACTTCGACTAGGAGGCTTTCCGTGTCCTGACCAGTAGCCAAACAAGAGTAGAACATAATTTTGAAATGACGAAATATAGTCTTTATAGTCTTAAGCATAGGAATTACTACATGTAGTTATTGTTTATTATGCTCTTGTTACTAATATGTTTCTTTGAGAAAAGAGTGTGGTCGCACGTGGGAATCATTCAAGGAATGATCACGACTAGGACCCATACAGCGTATGACTTAGAAGTCGTTGCCAGAGAGTAATAGAGATCCTTGTAAAGGATGTCGGAGAGAAGGTTGCCTTATCCGACCCGTATAAATAACAACTGTAGATGACTAGAGTATATGTACAGATATATAAACAATATTGCTCATCAAAATAAATAAAGGAATGACTAATCTTTATTTAAATGAAAAGAATTGAAAGAATGTAAAAATAATTAAACATAGAACTTACGCAATTGATCAATGTTCCAAGAATTAGACAAAACTTGCCCATCAGACATGGCTAGTCGTACTGAACCTGGTTGGGTGACATCAACCATAGTGTAAGGACCTTCCTGCTTGGGAGAAAGTTTGTTGTGATTTGCTTGGTTTTAAATTTTTCTGAGAACCAGATCACCTACAACGAGACTGTGAGGTTGCACCTTACAACTATGGTACCTTCGCATGGCTTGTTGATAGACCGCTGATCGTACCAGGGCTTGGTTTCGTTGTTCCTCAAGGAAATTGATGTCATTGAGTCGTCGTTCATTCTGATCATTTTCGTTGAAAAAATCAGCTCGAGTAGAGCCAAGTTTTAGTTCTGGAGGAAGCATGGCTTTAGCACCATAAACCAAGAAGAATGGCATTTCACTTTCGTCGCTTATCGGGTCATGGTTCAATGTCCAATATCTGAAGGAGTTCTTGAAACCAAGCTCCTGACCGTTTGATTAACTGGTCGAACACTCGGCGTTTGATCCCCTACATAATGATACCATTGGTTCGCTCAACTGCTCCGTTGCTCTGTGGATGAGCAACCAAAGTAAAATAAACCTTGATACCAAGTTCGTCGCAGAATTCTTGGAATTGACCGTTTCAGAACTGGGCACCGTTGTCTATGATTATACTACTGGGTACACCAAATCGTGTCATCCCATTTTTAGTGAGAAACCTCGTAGCGGCCGCCGTTGTTGTTTTAACAACAGGCTCGACTTCGATCTATTTTGTAAACGTGTCAATCATGACGAAAAGGAATTTGAAGCCCCTGGGTGCTCTTGGGAAAGGTCCCAGAATGTCCAGTCCCCAGGTTGCAAAAGGCCAAGAAAGAGGAATAATTTGCAAAGCTTATGTCGACTGATGTATTTGTCAGCTATGAAACTGACATTATACGCACTTCGTCATGAGCTCTTTTGCATCATGAAGGACAGTTGGCCAATAGTATCCTTGCCTGAAGGTTTTACCGAC
Source organism: Phyllostachys edulis (assembly GCA_036346405.1). Lineage (NCBI taxonomy): Eukaryota > Viridiplantae > Streptophyta > Magnoliopsida > Poales > Poaceae > Phyllostachys > Phyllostachys edulis. The sequence continues at coordinate 98,695,581 of CM070549.1, forward strand.
CAGTGTTCTGTAGGAATGGTGTGCTCCACAGACTCCTTCATGGATTTCGGTTAGCAATTTAATGCCATCCGTTTGAGATATGCATCTCATCAACACTCCGTGAGATCCTCGCTTATACAAGGTACATTCGATCAGAGTGTATGATTTGGCTTTTCGTGCTAGATGAACAGCCTCTACATCATCTTCTGGAATTATGTCATGCTGAAGATAATTATAGATCAATATCATCCAATCTCTACCCTGATCGCGACAGCGCCAACCGTCAACGACTTATGGAGCATCCATGTTCTCACGATCTGTTTGTATGACCTGTAGAGAATCATGCATATTCTCAGAAGGCTCGACCATCGAGGGCGAATCGAGTTGCTCAAGAAAAACTCCGGGCGGGATGGTTGACCTTGTGGAGGCCATCCGTACCAACTGGTTTACCAGAAAGTTTTCCTTTCTAGGAATATCTTGGATCTGAAAACCGAAGAAGTGCTTTTCGAGTTTTCGTACTTCCGTCAAATAAGATGACATCTTGGTACTTGAGCATTGATACTCTTTCCCTACTTGATTTGCTATTAGTTGAGAATCGCCTTTCACTAGTAATCTGCGAATCCCGAGCGAACGAGCCGCTCGGAGTCCTGCCAGTAAACTTTCGTATTCCGCTACATTATTTGTAGCAGAAAAATGTAACTGGATGGCGTACTTGATGTGTTCGCCAGTAGGGGATATCAAGAAAACTCCAGCCCCCGAGCCTTTTAGCATCAAGGGGCCATCAAAAGTACATTATCCACTCATCGTGGTGTTCGTACTCGGACCCTTGGGTGGGTTCAGGGTTTGTCCATTCGGCAATGAATTATGCTATTGCTTGGGACTTGATTGTTGTTCGTGAGATGAAATGGAGGTCGAACGCCCCTAGCTCAACCGCCCATTTTTCTATTCGTCGTGATGATTTCCTATTTCTAAGGACTTGACCAAGGGGATACCCGGTTGGTACGACTACTTTGTGGGCCTGAAAGTAATGCCTTAGTTTCCTTGAAGCCACAAGAAGACCATAGAGCAACTTTTGTACCTATGGGTACCTTTTCTTTGGTCAATGTAAGACTTCGCTTACGTAATACACTGGTTGTTGGACATTATCACGCTCTACGACCAGTACACCGCTAACTGTCTGTGGCGTTGCAGCCACGTAAATTAACAATGTTTCCAACGGTCTTGGAGAGACTAAGACTGGGGTACTTGTAAGGTACTTTTTAAGATCTTCAAAGGCATCGTTTGCCTCTTTAGTCCACTCAAAACTTCTATGTTTCCAAAGAAGCTTAAAGAAAGGTAATCATTTTTCCCCTAACCTTGCTATGAAACGACTCAGCACTGCCATACAACCGGTTAGTTTTTGGACCTCCTTCTTCGTGGTCGGAGGGCGCCGCCGGTCGATGGCCGATATTTTTACTGGATTTGCTTCAATACCCCTAGCCGAGACTAGGAAATTGAGCAGTTTTCTAGCGGAAACTCCGAACACACACTTTTCCGGATTCAACTTGAGGTTATGCCTTCTCAAGTTATCAAAAGTCTCTTGTAGGTCTGGAACGTGATCGCCAGCGTTGATGCTCTTTACAACAAGATCATCAACGTAAGCTTCTAGATTCCGACCTATTTGTGGATTAAAGGTTTTCTGCATCAACCTTTGAAAAATTGCACCAGCATTTTTGAGACCAAACGACATCTTAACATAGCAGTAAGTGCCGTATGGGGTGATGAAGGAAGTTTTCTCTTCATCTTCTTTACACATATTAATCTGGTGGTACCCTGAATACGCATCTAAAAAACTTAGTAACTCACACTTGGAAGTAGAGTCTACAAGTTGGTCAATGCGTGGAAGGGGAGAATCATCCTTTGGACAAGCTTTATTAAGATATGTAAAGCCAATACACATTCATCACTTTCCATTATTTTTCCTAACCATTACAGGATTGACGAGCCACTGAGGGTGGTCGACTTCATGAATGAATCCAGCCTTGAGGATCTTGTCAATCTCGGACTAGATTGCCTCCTTTTGATCAGATACAAAATGCCTAAGCTTCTGCTTGATCGGTTTTTTGTCAGGCTGGAGAGCTAGCATGTGCTCGATCACCTCTCGGGGGACTTTGGGCATGTCGAACGCCTGCTAGGCGAATACGTCCTGATTTGCTCGGAGGAAGGAGACGAGCGACTCTTTCTATTTGGGGTCTAGTCTTGCCCCGACTAGTACCTTTCGGGTAGATGAGTCAGTGTTTCCTGACCCAGGTGGCGACTTGGCGCTTGAAAGCATCTAGGCCCCTAAAAATTGTTTTGGTAATTAATGATAATATGTGAATATAGGATTAACGTGTTTATTGAGTATTTACAAGGTTAAGTCCCATTGGTAAGTTTGATGACATAAAGATGCATGCTGAAGGACTACATGAAGATCAAGATGACTCAAGGTCAAGGTACAAGTAGTCTAGGATCCCTTTGTATTTTACCGGTCATAGGAGATTTGGTTGGAAGACCGGATTATAGGTTAAATGCCGTACTATTAAGAGGGATCATGACTAGTAGCTTGATAGCATGTTCTTGTGCCTTATGGATCAATTTAGGATCATGCATGCATTTGAATTTGTTTTTGGATTTGAATTGGAAGGTTTTCTGAAAATTAACAGCACAAACGGTAGTACCGGAGGTTTAATAGCGGAACTACCACTGAGTGGTATGACCGCATATTAGTTGGCGGTCATACCATGGGCTGTTCGGACCGTCCTTGATCGTACGGTTAAAAAGGTGGTCCGAACGGCCCAATTGATCTGAGCCGTCCATGTGGCCAATTCATTTCAATGCGCTGTCTAAATTTTTCTGTGTAGCGGTAGTACCGCGAGTTTAAGCGGAGGTACCGCTCTGCGGTAATTCCTTTTGTTTAAAGGCGGTACATAAAAACTAGTAAGACACATTTTTTTGACTTGGCTATTTTCCAGTGGCACGGTAATACCGGCATTTGAAGCGGAACTACCGTTGAGCGGTAGTACCGCATTTTAGTTGGCGGTAATACCGTGGGCTGTTCGGACCGTCCTTGATCGTATGGTTAAAAAGGTGGTCCGAACGGCCCAATTGATCTGAGTCATCCACGTGTCTAGTTTGATTTTTTTTTGCTAAGTTCTCTAGTCACTGCTGCGTAGCGGTAGTACCGCAAATATTGAGTGGAACTGCCGTTACTCGGTTGTTCCGATTGATTTGTGGCGGTATAAAAACTACAGAGAAGCTCCATTTTGGCTAGATTTGCAAAAACCTGAGAACGGTAGTCTGGCGTTGTTTGCCGCAGTACTACCGCTTTTACTGATTATTCGATTTTAATGGAGCGGTACATGTTTTCTAGAGAAGTGTGTTTTTTAGCTGAGATTGAATTTACTTGGAACGGTAGTACCGCGCTTATGAGTGGTACGACCAGCGTGAGCGGTAGTACCGCTTGATAGTTGGCAGTAGTACCGCGCCACGATTTCAATGGCTTTGTCAGAGCATTTTAATGTCTCTATTGTAACCGTTACAGAGCTCTGACAAGGGTGCGGTAGTACTAACCCTTAGCCAGCGGTAGTACCGTAATTCACTAAAATTTGGGGATTTCTGTCCCAACGGCTAGTATTTGTTGGTGGGGGTATAAATACCCCCTCACCTTCTCAAGGACTAAAAGGAAGTGTTCATTTTAACATTCTTAGAGCCTTGAGCATTCACTCAACGCCAAAATTCCCTTGTGCATTCATTGTGAGGTGGTTGAGTTCATTCAAGTGCATCCATTCATCCTAGTTGATCCTATTGCACTTGAGCGCCGTCAAGCGAAGGTCATCGATTTGTTACTCTTGGAGTTTTGCCAAACTCCTAGACGGTCTTGGTAGTGGAGTACGGTGATCTCTTCAAGAAGATTGTGAAGACGCCCGGTGCAAGCTTGTGAGTGGTTTAGTGCTCGCCATCTCCGGAGCGGAGGAAGAACAACCATAGTGATCGAGGAAGGCTTAATTCGTGGAGCGGCTTGAGTTGTCAAGCTTCCTCAATGCGGACTAGTGAAGACCGACAAGTCTTCGATACCACGGGAAAAACATCATTGTCTCATTGTGGTTATTCCTAGTCTTTACTATTTTCGCATTTACATTTCTAGCTTATTTCTTGTATTAAATTGCTTAGCTAGAAGTGTAACTTGTTTAGACTAAGTTATTAATTGGCTTAAATTGTTAATTTGTTAAAAAGTTTAAAAACCTCCTATTCACCCCCCTCTAGTCGGTTATCCTTGATCCTACAGCGCTATCTAGAGAAGAGCCTTTGTTGAGTAGTACCTCCTTTTTCTGGTCGGAAGGCTTTGGCATCATCTTTGGCCTCAAGTGCTTGACCTACACGGTAGATGGATTAGCTTCTCTGGTCGGAAGTTCATCGACCAGTTCTAAGGATTTCTGATCACATGCGTAAGCTATTTTCTGATCTCCTTGAACCGTGATGACTCCCTTAGGTCCTAGTATTTTCAAACTTTGATAACCGTAGTGCGTGGCTATCAAGAATTTTGCTAAAGCCGGACAACCTAGGATTCCGTTGTATGCGGACTCAGAATCAACTACATCAAATGGAATCTTTTCTGTTCGGAAGTTGTCAGGTCTTTCGAACGTGATCGGTAAGGAAATTTGTCCTATTAGTCTAGCGGTGGAGCCAGGAACTATACCATGGAAGGCATATTTCACTGGTTTTACCTTTGACTTGGAAACCTGCATCTCTTCTAAAGCTCCCACAAATAAAAATATTTAAAGAACTACCTCCATCTATTAAGACTCCATTAACCCTACAGTTATTAATAGTAGGTTCAACAACGATAGGGAACCTACTTGGTGAGTCGAAGGGATAGGGCAGTCTTCTTTGCGGAAGGAGATTACGATGTCTGACCACCTTGATGGCTTGATGATGGTCGGAGGCTTGACAAGGTTGACCTCCCGTTCCATGGCCTTCAGATGACGCTTTGACTCGTATGAAGAAGACCCACCAAAGATCATGTTGACCGTATGTTGAGGCTCTTGGTACTCCATTTCTTCGTCGCCATCTTTGTCCTTCTTGGAACTCGTTTCACCGAGTTCCTGTATTGCGGGGAGTGGTCCTTTACCTGCATAGTAATCCTCCAGCTTTTTTTCGCGGACTTGGCGGCGCAAAATCATGCCACTGTTCTTTGGTGAAGTGGACACCACTTCTTGTTTTTCTGATATCCTTCGGTCGGAGCTTTCGCTTTGCCTCGACCGGTATAGTCCTTCTTACCCTTCGTAAACTTTTTAGAAATAGCTAGGACTTCTTTATCGTCGGGTCTGCGGTTTTTCTTCTTCTTGAGAGCTTTCTTATTCTTCTTTTCTGGTTTATCCAAACCAGGTTGGGGGATTTTACCTTTCCGATCAATGGCCTTACACCACTCAATTGCTTCGCTAGCGGTGGCGTATTTGTCAGCCATGTCGAAAAGTTCGACGGTCGTTCGTGGAGGATTCATTGCTATGTCCTTCGTAAACCGCCGATTCCTTAGACCTGTTTTGAAGGCTTGGATAACAGATGATTCTGCAATCTCTGGTATGGAATTACGAACCTGGCTAAATCTCTTGATGTATTGACGGAGAGTCTCATCAGAGCCTTGCCGAATTCGATGGAGGTCATCCTCCTTTCCAGGGCGGTCGTACGTGCCTTGGAAGTTTGCAATTAGAAGGTCGCAAAGTTGCTCCCGAGTGTAGATTGATCCGACCGGTAGGTTAAGCAACCACGATCGGGCAGACCCTTCGAGTACTGTGGGTAGGTAGTTAGCCATTACATTTTTATCACCACCAGCAGCTCTGATGGCAGTGGTATATATTTGGAGAAATTCCAATGGGTTTTAAGTCCCATTGAACTTGTCCAGGTTGGCCGGTCGGAACCTGTTTGGCCAATGCACAGCTTGGAGCCCTGCAGAGAAGGCTCGGCAACCTGTGATCGATTCATGGCACCTTCTTTGGAAAGGTGCCGGATTGTAATCGGTTGGAGACCGGTTTCTAAGGTTAGATTGTTAGATCTCTGGTGTCCCGATCCGGTCGTAGAAGCTATTGTGACGTCTTTGACCGCATGCTTGATTTAGACGATGTCGGAGATCATCTGGCCCAAGCGATTGTTCCTCTCGACGAAGTGAGGGTGTGGCTGCCTGAAACAGCCTTCTCCCCTCGTGACTCCTTGGTCGGAATCGTTGAGGGGGCCTTGGTATCAATTGTTCCCCAACACGACCATGCTGCCCTCTACTAAGGGAGGAACATTGGGATGAAGTCATGGTTTGACTTTCTGAATTCCTCTGTTCCCGATATGCTTCCGTTCGTTGCATGGTTTGCTAAAGAATCTCTGATACTTGGCCCACGAGTTGTACAAAACCTGGGGTCTTTGCTAGAGTAGGGTTATAATTATTCAACATATCTTGAACACGTTACAGGTTTCGTACCGTTACCGAAGGTCTCGGAGGATTCATACTAGTAGTAGGTGTTCGAAGATCTGAACCTTCCTCCGACCTCCTGGTTTGTTCCGTCCGATCAGTTACTCTTGGTGGGGCAGAGCTAGACGAATTAACTAATGGACGTCGATTAGTTCTGTTGCCTCCGGAAGTTGGTGCTTGATGGCCCGTACCATTTCTACCAGCACGTGGTGGCGTGATAGAGTGTGTAGGACCGTGCAAGGCATCTTGATTTGCATCTCCGATCGCATTGACCTCGTGCCTCCAGCAGCGATCTTCTGACGAGCTTCCATCGTAACTAATGGAGAGCCTTCCAATGCTTCTTCTAGGAGTTTCCACGACGGAGAGTTGTCGGAGATGAGCACCTCCTGAGGTCTTCTCGGTGGGCTCAGCCTGATCCGGTGAACTGCCGATCGTATGCTGAGTCTTATCATCCCCACATGGTCTACGGCTAGTGGAGGTTTCATCGACACCGTTACCAGGTGTCGGTTGGCTCTTGGAATTGCCAGAAGCCGTAGGTGAGTACCTTTCAACCATGATTTCCTTGAGAGTATAGAGATTCTCGAGTTGCGGTGCTGAATGTTTGTCACCTTTTTCGCCGGTCGGAAGGACCAGGCTTGGAGTGGTCTCTGGACATTCCGAGCTAGTCAGAATGGCTGAAAGCGCAACTTGTTGTAGTGGTGGATCTTCATCCATCCGATCGATGTCGCTAACGTTGGTGACGTGCGAACCGGCGGAGGAGGAGAATGGTGACATGCCATTTTCTTACATCGCGCGGATGCATCTCTCCATGTCAAGGTTGTAGTAGTCCGCTAAGTCGAACCAATTCTCCTCGTCCCAAACTCGTTCCATAGTTGTATGAGTGATTATGAGGAATGAGCGAGTATTTGACGAGTGAAAAGTTTCTTCAGGAGACTTGCATCTTCTTCCCCACGGACGGCGCCAGCTATCGACGATCGAGTCGCCGATCTTACAAAATAAAAGAGAAAAATAACACGATATTTCTTAGGAGATAATGGGACTGCTCTTTATTGATATGAGCTGGATTTACAGGGGGTGCTTTTATGACCCGGATGGGGACTAATCCTAATTACACTGAATCTCACACCTGCTATGCTAATCAATCAGACTTAAAGCATGAATCTAAGGCTGATTGCGTTACTCTAATCTAATGTTGCTATCTTGCTTGTCTTCCAGATTGCCCTTTGTCTTCTGCTCTCCACCTTTAAATAACTTCCGAAGAGGTGGCAGTTACTCCTGGAGAAGGCATCCCTAGTGAAGCGTCGTGACTGGTCGGAGCGAGGTGCCTACTGATAATGTGTCAACTGCTTTGCGGTTAAGTGTCTGTGAGACACCCAACCATATGGTGGTTGTTGTTAGTGTCTTAAGATTATATAACATCGTGTGGTTTGGAATAGATAGCACGTGTTCCATTCATCACACGGTTTAAGATACCAGTTCGTAGCTTTTCTGAGCAGCTACCTGGTCGGAGACTAGGCACAGGACCTTGTCCCACTACAACATGAACACCCCTTTAGCAACGCATATATGCGTTGGTAGAAGTCCAAATAAATGTTGTTAGGGTCTATACCAATGCATTTAGTATGCGTTGCCATTGAGGCCGTTGCGAGAGTCTATTACAACATATAAACAAGCGTTAGTAATATATATGAAAAGACGTTGCGAAGTAGCAACAGATATAACACTACTACAAAACAGGGTATAGAAGACGTCTCATCATAGACGGTTCATTCGGAACCGTTTGTGTTATTATTATCACAGATGGTTCCAAAGAAACCGTCTGTGATACGTATATATCACAGATGGTTTATCACTGGAACCGTCTGTGATAAGTCACACACGGTTCTTATTACGAACCGTGTGTGATATGCTAGACTATCATAGACAGTTTATCACTAGAACCGTCTGTGATAAGTCACACACGGTTCTTATTACGAACCGTGTGTGATATGCCAGACTATCACAGACGGTTTATAACTGGAACCGTCTGTCATAAGTCGCACACGGTTCTTATTACGAAACGTGTGTGATATGCTAGACTATCGCAGACGGTTCGTAATAGAAACCATCTGTGATTTATCACAGACGGTTCGATTATAAACCGCTCGTGATATGGAACGATCATAAACGGTTACGTTATGGAACCGCTCAGGATAGTAATCACGCAGCGATTCCGCAATGTAACCGCTCGTGACATACCTTTATAAGAACCACTAGGGCTCGCCTGTTCTTCTCCCCAGTGCACTTAGCCCTTAAGCTCTCGCACACTCGTTTCGCCTCCTCTAGGGCTCACCCGTTCACTGACCCTTAAGTTCCGACACCGCCGCCTCTGACCTCGACGCCACCGCCCCCGACATCGGCGACACTGCACCGCCTCGACGCGCGGCCTCCACCACGTGTCGGCGTCCTCCCTCTGCACCGGCCTCCTCCCTGTGTCGGCGTCCTCCCTCTGCACTGGCCTCCTCCCCACACCGTCCTCCTCCCCGTGTCGGCCTCCTCCCCTGCACTGGCCTCCTCCTCGCGGCCCCCTCCCCTGCACTGGCCTCCTCCCCCGCGCCTCCCTCCTCCCTGCGTCGGCCTCCTCCCCTACACCGGCCTCCTCCTTGCACCGTGAGTTCTTGTGCGGCATCCTCTCTATGAGTATTCCTATATTACGTTTGTGCATCACTTTGGCTATATACTTATGTGCTAGATTGGCTTCAAATTTTATATTAGATTGTGCACAGAGAGATAGCAAAGTGGTTATGTGGGCTCGGTTGATCAGCTTTGTGATAAATGTCAAATCTGAAATCAATTTGATAATTGGAAACAATCTTGAGCTAAAACTATTGCTTTCTGTTGTCAGATTATCCTTGAATGAGCTAGTAGATCTTTGTGAGATACTTACATAGTTATCCTCAATCTCTGGATAAGGCTTATTGCTGAAATGATATTGTGATTATATTGATATCATTGCTCTATTCTGTTTTTCATAACAAATTGCCTTCTGTTGTCTCGGTGGATATATTGACTCTGATAGTCTTTGTTGGACCGAAAAAGACGACTAGAGGGGGGGGTGAATAGGAGCATACTCACTTTTTCACAAAGGTCAGATTCAACTCCAATCTCACTCCAGTAGCTATAGAAGCTATGAAGATCAATTTACAAGTATAGCAGAAGACTTGTATTGAATCTAAACCAAAATCCCCAAAGCAAAGGATCAAACAAGCTTTAAACCCTGAAGGGCGGTCAGACCGGTAGCTTATGGGCGGTCAGACCGGAGGGCGGTCTGACCGGCGTTATAACTTCGGTCTGATCGATTTCGTCCAGAACAGAAGAACAGCCCAAAAACTCAAAGCTCAAGTCGATCTAACTTTTGATCCGTGAGGGCAAACTCCACGAAACTAGACACACACCTTCTCAAAGATATTTGGAACCTATTCCAATCGGAGAACGTGAAGATCCAAGCCAAAGTTCCTATCTTTTTCAGATTGAACGAAGGTGGTTGAAAAACCGAGTCAAAATGAAAGTATGATCTAAAGACTTGCTCGTGGATGATTGATGATCAAGATGATCCTAGATGGGTTCCCACATGTCACAGCAAGTTAGATCAAGGCAAGAAACCAAGCAAAAATTCGCGGATTAAAAAAAGACCACAAATCACCAAATAGAGAGAAAGAAAGCAAATAGACTCATCTTTGAGGAAACTTTCTTTGGACTGATTTGATATAGTATTGGTTTACAGCTACTCCATCAATGGAGGACAAAGACTCAATACATGAGTACGAAATCAAATCCAACTCTCTAGAACTCTAACCTCTACTGATCCTCTCCCTAAGCAAATTAGGGTTTCAAACACAATGAAAGGGTTGAGAGGTGCTGGCCAGCACCCTCTCCTATTTATAGTGGAGGCTAAACCTTCTAGAAGATTGAACCCTAATGGGCTCCGTTAAGGCCCAAAACAAACGGGACACATACGCACGCCTTTTAAAGCCGCTGTCTTCATCTCTTGACCTAATCCTCTTCACATTGCGCCATCTTGCGCCGTGAGTTGGCAAAAGGTCACCAAGGCCGTATTTGGTAAAATTACCAAAATACCCCTTCTCGATCTTTTTGTAAAGACCGAGTCCCAACTGCGTGAAGCACCTTCCCATGCTTCGCCACGTGTAGGTTGATCCAGCGGCTCTCATCATGTCGGCAAGTCTCTCCCATCCGGCTCCCACCGAAACCACCATGGCACTTGCAGATCCTCGCCAGCTCCATCCAACCCATCGCCGAACCGCCTTCGGTCACCTTAATTTGTCCCTCTTGCGCCATGCTTGACTCCATTGACCTCACCCGGCTTCCCCGATCGTTCTGGACCTCAGCTCTCCAAGCTTAGTCTCGATCATCCTCGCCGCTGACTGTCATTGACCTCCAAGCAACCTGCACATCAATAGGCAAATAAATCAAATCCGGGAACAAGTTCTTCACAACTTGACCCACGTTAGTCAAAACATGCATTATGCAACACATATGCCATGAAACCCATGAACTTGACCTAACCCAACAATCATCGCCACCGATTGGCCGATGAGACAAGTGAAAACCAGTCAGACCGCCACTTTGGCCGGTCTGACCGCCCCTGGGACTTAGCCAAAAATCCACTCGAGGCAGGGCCGGTCTGACCGCCAAAATAGTCGGTCGGACCAGCGCGATCGATCCAAGCGCACCAACGCGGTCGGATCAAGACTGACCGACAAAGATTCTTAACTTTGCCAAAAACATGTGTTTCGACAAATCGTAAGCGATATTGCCAATTGTAACATCATCCTAAGATCTCAGGCATACCCCCATGATATCCACAGTCTTTGATAATCTGTGAACTGAAAGTTTATTTTGCTACCGTGACATAAATTTGACATTCATCAGGAAAGTTTTAGGTTCAGCTCAAGATCTGTTTGATAATTGTTAAATTTGATTAGTGAAGATATATTGACTGATGTACTGAGATTGCAAAGGTTAAATCCTTTGCATCCAGCATATTGAAAGCACTCTTTAACATCAATACTCTGAGCTTTTTGTATGACATTGAGATACTTCATATGTATATGTTGATTTGGTCATTTAAATGCTTGCAACAATCTTATGTTGATTTGATCATTTAAATGCTTATATTGTTTTGTCAAAGTTAATTAGTGAAGAGTATAGACTGGTTGAGATGGCAGAGGCGCCGTCTTCACCACCGCCACTGACACCGCCTAATGCGTCTGGATTTCCGTCGGCGATAATGATACGTAAGCGAGATGGAAGAGGAAAATCAAAATTGCCTGCGGGCCAACTGATCATCAAGGAGGTCAGTGACGTTGGGATCCCTCTGAGTCCCCAAAGATCAGCGGCGAGATTCCGCACCATCTGTGGGATACATGCAAGGGAACGGGTCCCCATCACCACACCAAGCCGAAGTCTCGACGAAAGAATGAGAGGCATGCGTGGGATGTAACTTCAAGCAAGTTCACTATTCCGAAAGCAGACATGGCACGTGTGGAACGACAGGCGTTGCTCTCGATGGATAACGCGTGGAGGACCTTCAAGGGAATCTTGTCACAAAGTACGTGAACACGGGTGAGACGCCCTTCACAAAGTATGGATTCTTGACACGGGAAACATGGGACGCCTTTGTGGCTATGAAGACGATGACCGAATTTAAGGAGCAAAGTGCAGCGCACAAAGCTCTCGGACATGAAACACTCACCCCACGGACTCGGCACGGCAGTGCGCGGCTAAATCCATGCAATGGGCGGCGGAGGAGGAGAATGCAACTGGGCCATTTCCTGATATCACAGACCCGTGTTACCTAAGCTGGTTAAAAGCGAGGGCAAAAGTCTCGTCTTGAGCACATCTCTTTCACAAACCCTAGAGACCGTGAAGTGTCCCAGCGTGTGGTAAATATGTCGAACTACCTAGTTGTTAATAAGTCCATAACTTCATAGTGTCTATAATAACATGATGACCTCTTGTAGCATGAATTAACTGCCCAAACTTCCCAAGGCTCCTTCCAAGCAGACAGGGAGAAGGATATGCTATCTACGGCCCTGGGAAACAAGGAGCACCCGGGTCGCACGTGGGGCCTTGGGGTTACTGTACCTTGGAGTTATGGATTACGAGGCGACTATGACACGTATAGGAGTAGGAAGAGATCCAAGGCCGAGCACGAGGACCGGTTGATCTGAGATGCTTCTTGCAAAATTTGAAGGATGATAACACAATTGCGGGATCAATTGAATCAACTCTGAACGATGCAAGCCGCCTGCTATTTTGGGAGCCAATAGCGTCGCGTCCACGCATAATTTTGAACATGATGACGTCCAATTACCTATTGACGACATCAAGGTATTGTACATCTCTAGAATACTCCAAAGATAGACCTATAGGGCGCCTTAGCTAATTGTGTATCGTTTTGTAGGAGCCGACGCCCTACAAGCTCCAAGTGAGGATGGTTGGGTCTATTTCTTTGAAATTTGGCGGTGGGCGTATCCATGTCGAGAAGGGACAGTCTGACAAAGTGCAACCTGATGCCCATTAGGCCTTGAGGTTATGCGAGGGTCCAGATGGACATGGTACATAACAATTTCATGGCCGTCCCGCTGGAGATTCGCCCGAACGAAGACATTAGAACACTAGGGGATGCCATGCACACTTTTATCTAGTGGCCCAAGAAGGACATCGCCCTGGACCCAGTAGTGCCGCGATCTCGACACAACCATTCCTCTCCAACGGGACCCTCGATGACTCCACCTCATCATCCTTCGCCCCAGAAGGCCACCTCATCGATTCCCGTAGAGAAGACACCGAAGGAACAAAAAAAGTGTACCGCCGTATCGGTTCCCGTAGAGAAGACGCTGAAGGAACAAGAAAAACGTGCCGCCGTATCGCTTCCTGTAGAGAAGATGCTGAAGGAACAAGAAAAGCGTGCCGCTGTATCGGTTCCCGAGTCAACTCGTAGGAAGACGCTGCCAATCGTTAAGGCCAAATCGAAATCGATGAACATTAAGGCATCTCCCAATTCCAGGAAGTACTCCATCGAAAAACTGTTGTGCTCCAACACAGAATTACTCTGCAGTGTACTAGCTTGTCAGGCTTTGCATGCTTGGTACATGCGGAAGACCAAAGAGAAGAGGTACGATACTAGAATCACCGTCAGGTACAAGAATGAGCATTTCTTCAACAGCCGGGCCACTTCGTCGTAGGTTTCAATGACTTGTACGACCTATTCAACCTCGTCGCCCTCGACGCCTCGCTTCTACGATGTTGGACACTGTAAGTGTGTGTACAATCAAGTTCTGCATTCACGTAATACCAATAAATATCACAACTCATTGCTTATGTATAGATACATGATGAAAAAAGCCCGAGAATGTTCCGAACCGGTGGGTTTCCTCGACCCACACGTGGTCTCTATGCAAACCATCGAAGCAGACGCATCCTTCGTCGAGAACTACATAACGGCAAAATTACTTCGTTAGGACAACAAGGACTACATAGTGGTGCCTTACAACCAGGGGTAAGTGCTTCACTACTTGCTATATAAATTTCATTTGTACTTTATACGCAGCACGAACTTAGGTTTAATGACTATAGCGACATACATGAGTAGGAACCACTGGATCCTTTTAGCCATTCCAAAGAGGAACAATGTAATATACCTTGATTCCCTAATCAGCAACGAGCACGACTTCAGCATTCTGATAGGAATACTAAATAGGTATGCTCATTTCCTCCATACATAACTCTATTGTGGTCTTCCTTCGTTTGAAATAGCCGAGGATAACTTTTTAGAATCATGTAGGTCGTTCAAAGCCTATGTTCGCGACGGAGGACTATACAAGGGGGGATCGAATGACACACTGACACATAGAACGCGATTTTCGGTACGTGCTACAACACAATAATGCTATATCATACTTCGTAATAATGCATCTCGAACTGACTATACCTATATATGTAATTCCATTTTTGCAGTGCCGTTAGCAAAAAACTGATGAGCTATGTGCATTCTACGTTTGCCATCATATGCGGCAAATCATTAATGCTAAGACGAAGGATCCCCAGGTTTGTCAATCTCGAAATAATTATTTCTGAATTATAAATTTAAATATATATATATGCTTACCACTTTACTCTTGCAAGCGACAGGGCTTGATGATAGAATAAGATGCACTCGTTGCGAGCGTGATCATGGACGTTCGAGGGAAGCTTTGCGACTTCATCAAGACAGATATCATTAACTCCAACAGAGACTTTCACTCTATCACCGACGCAGAGTTTCACCCCGTCGGCATCTCTCAACCACGTGCAAACAAATGATTCAATTGTAACTATAGCGATAATACTTGAACAAATTCTTTTGTAATTTATTTTGAGTAATGATCACTTTGAGTTGTCAACAATTGATTATCTGTGATGTATCTGTTTTCTGCATGCTTGTTTTCAGATCGGCATGGCTAGCAATTCTTGAGGCTAGCCAAAAATCAAAAAAAAAATGGTTAGGATAATGAACTATCACAAACGGTTTTTTGTTAAAACCGTCTGTGAAGGTACGTATCACAGACGGTTTCCATTAAAAACCATCTGTGATACGTACCTTCACAGATGGTTTTAACAAAAACCATCTGTTTATTCGTATCACGCAGATATACAAATCTGAGCGGTTGAAAACCGTTCGTGATGACTCGATTCTAAACCGCCTGCGTGATGAGGTTTACTGTAGTAGTGTAATAAGGCTGTAAGTACACTTGTATGCGTTGGTACTTACCATGCATGGATGAATTTTACTATTTTGACAATGGATATAATTATATTGTCACAACACATAAAAGTGTTGGTATTTACCATACAGATGACTTTTGCTATTTTGGCAACGGATATAATTAGGTTGCTGCAACGATTTTAAATGTGTAGAAATCAAAGTAAAAAAAAATCATTATCAGTTGTAGCATGGTTAGAAAGAATACTCATATATTAAAAACAAATTGTTGCATTACATAGAGAACCATCTACATAAGACATGATATAAATATTTTACTTGAACATCATTTCCTAACAGAATGAAATCTAAACGTAATGAAAATCATCTGTCTATATCACCATTCTCCACCTTGCATATTCAACATATCATCCATAGCATCATCCATTTATCTTATCAACCTACAATGAAAAATTAAAGTCCATTAATGCACCATTAGGAAGAAACAAAATCATAATATTAAAGTAACAAAACTAAAAGGAGCACCGTACATAAGAAAAGATTAAACATGCTGCTCCAACACATCACAGCGTTTGGGCTCTAGCTTCGGCACCCGGCTCCTCTTGTAGGTTAGCGTTGAACCCTGGGACAGCGATTCCCTGACAAGCAGCTTCTCCTCCCGTTTGCTCCTCTTGGCAACTGAAACAACCTTTTCAAGTTACTTACAACTGATGTCCTAGAAGAATCACTGCCTGACTGTTCGTCTTTAGGTAAACTATGCACATCACCTCCTATTATCAGAACATGCTACAAATACAAATCTTATTATGCTCAAACTCCTGACAAGCCATAGTTGCTAAAGTAATGGAGGATATTGAAGTACCATGGAATAGAAGCTTGCAATTACAGCATACAGAACAAAGAGTAGGAAAATATTGTAGTTCTCATGTCCAACGCAATTGTTAATCCAAATACAGTGATGGTCCTGCACAGAATAATGTAAGATAAATGCAAATTGGAACCAAGAAAATAATAAACGGGATCACGCTATTAGTACTAGTTGGCACCATTCTTACCACGCATCTCTTGCAGACACGGCCAGAGTCCAAATATGCCCTAGGCAATTCATCAAAACTCAAAAGTGTCAGAATAGTCAGACCATCAAGGTCAAGATGCAAGCCATGCTTATTCCCCTAAGATATTAGCTATTGTTCAGTACTGATATATAATAGGCATAATGTGGTCCATGAGTATAAAATAGCTGCTAGGTTTTCTTTTGTGTTAGAACTTAAAAGATTGGACGTTAATGTGTATGATAGGCATACTAAAGCTAAGTAGCCATGAGTAACATCATGTGCATCCTACAACATTACCTACTTAATATGGTCCACAGTAGCAACTTGCGCAGTCCTAGGGTCCAGATAATTGTTCTTGTCAAGCTCCCCATAAGTTGTGATGATTATCTGCAGGCATTTATCACACAACTGAAATCAACATTCGGCCAGCAAGCACACGCAAGGTATCATACCCTGTTTATGACTATAAACACACATTAAAAAAACAATGGCCATTCCAACACAAAACACTCCTACTTATCATGTGATCAAAGAGAGATCTACCATAATATTTTTCCTACACGTCGATCACCAGATTATTTCTGATTGCCGTAAATCTGGCAAGTTGCAACATATGTAAATTTCATGTCTGCTATAGCCTCAAGTTTAGAGGACAAAGATCTTTGGCTTTTCTTATCCTCCTTTGCTGGATCTACAAGTGCTTTATATCCTTCCAATATCTTTGCAAACAAGACAGGGCATAAAATTAGTAACTATTTATAAAGGTACTAAAAAAGGGATCCTCAACTTGGAAGTTGAAGAAGCTTACTAGATTCAGAAGCCATGTTAAAGAATGCTTGAAGCTTCAAAGCTCTCCTATAATACATTATACATCATGCCTCTAACTATTCACAGCAAGAAAAACGTGTAATGTGGAATCGGCCAAATCATCCTTATATATTTGACAACACGATGGTATGATCAAAGTACCTGTTCCACAGAGTGTCTGCCCTCTAAGAGAAGCCTAGTGACAAAGTTGTAGGGCATTTTCCTCATGTCCCCAAACTTCACTTTCTCTTTTGCAATTAATTCTTTCCATGAAATAATTCCATTCATCTACAACAAAAAGTATGAAGAATGAAATACGAAAACTGGTGACAGGAATTCATAAAGAATTGTTAGCATCAAAGGAAAGTCAAACAGAAATGGGACCTGGTGACAGAGTAGGGCGCTGGGCGGCGGAGACGCCGGAGAGCAGGCGGGGGCCGGCGCCCGGTGCCAGCTAAGGAGAGGAGCTGAGGAGGCGCTGGGGGTGGCGGTAGAGTAGGGGGTTGCACTGGGCGGCGGAGACGCTGGAGAGGAGGCAAGGGGGGCGCCCGTCAGCGGAGAGGAGTGCTAGGCGAAGGGCCGAAGTGCCGGGTGAGGAGAGGAGTAGAGGAGGCGCCGCTGAGGCCTGGGGGTGGCGGGGCGGGCTGCGGCTGGCCAGGGCGGAGAGAGAGGAGGAGGGCCCAACGCCGGGTGAGGACAGGAGGAGGAGGCAAGGAGCTGTGGAGGCGCCGCTACCCGCTGGGGCCTGGGGGTGGCAGAGCAGGGGGCTGCCCTGGGCGATAGAGAGGAAGCGACAGTGCGGCGCACGAGGAACGGCGGCATCGGCGGGTGGAAGGACTGAGGGTGGCGATGGTGTTCGGTTGGGAGAGGGGGAGAGAGAGAGAGAGAGAAAGAGGAGAATAGGTGTGAGTTGAGGGCGCGTGGCTTGCAGGGGAGATGTGGAGGCGTGGATGGGGGGAAAAGAATCCCACGACTTATACACTGTTTAGGTAGAGGGGAAGGTGAGCAGATTTTTAGGGAAGGTGAGGAGATTTTTCTTTAAATAATTTTAGAACTCAGCTATTACAATACTCTTTCTATTGAAGGTGGGGTCACCATAGATATTATCTTGCACAACCAAAAAATTAGTGGGATTGGAGATTGTGAGAGGGAAAATGGTGGGATAAAAAAAGACACGAGAAAAAAATGGAGGGAAGGATTGGAGGGAGATGAAAATAGTTTTGGGAGTTGCACAAAATATTCAATTTCGATTGAACCAGAATTGGGCCTAAGCTCATGCAGAGCGCTGGACCGGATCCCGTGGCCATAATATTACTTCGTAACATATATTATCTGTAGCCATCCACATGATTTATGACGAATAGATTTTGCAACGCATATTATGCGTAGCCATAATATTACTTTGTAATGTATGTACAGAGCGTTGCAACGTATGCATTGGTAAAGGGGTGTTCATCTTGTAGTGTCCGACTAAGGTACCCATTATGTAACTTCTGGAATCCTTATGACCAGTGAGGTCGTTAGCCTTAGGGGTTACGACTATGAAGACGTATGGTCTTTTATTATGTATTAAAATAATACATAGAGGTTTCAATCCTCGTCACATGCCTAGCCAAGAAGTATACATCAATTTAGTACACCATGTTTTGAGAAAAGAAAAACTACAGAGATTAACTTATATGTGAATTGTATGCCACATGATTCTCTGAATGAGAATTGCTGTAGGAGTGGATACCTAAGCAAGGTGTGTGGACCAAAGAAATTCCCAAAATTTGCTTAAACATTTTTGTTTTGTAAGATGGGCACAGGATGGATATAGGCTGCACCATTCTCTTGTGAAGACTAACCATATTTGGTGATGTGATTGTGAAGCACCAGAGTCTATATATGTTGCGTGTTTCTTCGTCCCACAACCTTTCACTTCTGATTCCGTGATGTTGGTGTCCACTTCTGATTTACGATCAACTTCATAATCGTAAAAGATAATATTGATACATACCTCTCCCCGTATTAATTTGTATTCTTGTTTCAACTTGCACTTTCTACAAAATGGAAGCCATCGCCTCCACATGATCCGTCATGTGCGAAACAAAGACAACAATCAAAAGAGTGCTGGCTTCATGGCCACTAGTGGGACACCAAACATGTTAATACTGGCTGGTTTCCTGCTTTGTGAATGACCATGATTTGTCAAGAAACAGGAAATTAAATCCTGGTTACAACACTTACGCCAAAATGAAGAACAATTCTCGTCTACTCTATTGGTGACCTACTTTCATTTCACAGACATACATACATACACACGTGTGAGTGTCTCTCTCTCTATATATATAGAGAGAGAGAGACCTAATTTCATTTCACACACACATATATACATACACACAGTGGCGGAGCCAGGAATTTGGTGTTGGGGGTGCACACACTACGATTAGTTCAAACCATAAAAAAGCTACCGGTTGGGGAAAAAATTCGGAGCCTAGCGATGGACCCGGTTACCAGAATTTTCGGATTTATTTTAGCCAAAATTTTCGAATCGAAATTTGAATTTTTTGTGAAGTTAAAACGAAAAAAAATGCATAGCCAAGGTTCAAACCCAGAACCAACCTCTTCAAGATTAAGGGTGTTTCCACCACAGCACATGCACTCTTGTGTTTGCATATGGTTACAAACTTTCTTTATATTTGTCAAAAAAAACTAGCAAATTCGATTTTTTTTGGCCGGTTGGAAATTTTACCAAAGGGGTCCGATAGATCCGATTTTCGCCGGTAACCGCCAAAATTTCGCTGAAAAAGTTTTCACTGGCTCAAACTACGCATCGCCCAATGAAGCCAAAAATTTGCCTGTTAGAAGTAAAAAAAGTCAAGAAAAAAGAACGGAACCACCAAAATTTCACTGAAAAAGTTTTCTCTGGTTCAAACTACGCATCCCCAACGAAGCCAGGAATTTGCCTGTTAGAAGTAAAAAAACGTCAAGAAAAAAGAACGGAGGAAATTGTCTACTAGTATCTTTTCGCATGTTATTACTATATTTTCGCGTGTCATTACTATAGTAATCAATTTAGAAAATGACTTGCATAATAATATGAATGTGAGAAAAATGGAAGTTGCTCCATGTGCACCTGCAAAACCATTGGTCTTAGTGAGTGACGTGTCGCCTACTGCTACTTGCTGCTCCCACATTGGTGCCACGCCGCCCACCGCTCCTCTCCACGCCGCACCGGCCGCCGAGCCGCAGGAACCAAATTATGGAGGAGTTGGAGTATTGGAGATAGAGATGGATGTGGGCTGGTGAGTGATGAGATGGTCAGGGTCGGTGGAGGCACGGCGGGCCGTGGGTTGTGAGTGAGCTTCTAAGAGAGTGCACACCAAGGAGTACTATGAATATGGTCCAAATGCAGAACTGATCTCTGGAAATATTTTCGATTTTTTGATGTCTCCAGGCACCCCTACTGGCTTCGCACATGATTGTACCCAGAGATAAATTACTGGTACTCTGTAGGTGTGCATCAGGAAGTGATTGTTTCAGTTGAAGATTGTAGCTAACCAAGATGATACCATGACAGGAACAAAAGGCTGCGCCAAGAACCGAAACGTTTTGTCAGAACAGATGCTAAAAGCCTTCGCTAGCTTGTACAACTAGTCTTTTGTGATAGTACTCTCTGTGATCGATTGTACAATGACTTAGGAAGGTACGGGTGCGGGTGCCTCACTGCCTCAATGTCTGACGAGTTGTTCTGATTGGTGGCCTGATGGGCTGAATTGTTGAAATGGCCAGCCTAAGTGCCCAACTTCTAAGTGCTTACACCTAATTAAAAAGAATTTCATTTATTCTGGGTTGCCGCCGCCCATGCATACACACACGTGTGTGTGTATATGTATATATATAGTAGCACTATTCAGCGCCTCAGCGTAGAATAGCAACATGCAACGCACCAGCCCACGACCCACCACCGTAGCACACCCCCACTGACAACACCATCTTCCCTGTCGTTGTGACTGTGTTCTTACTAACTCCCGAAGGGCTTCGCCGGAACAACGTCGCCACCGTCGCCTGTGCATCTGCCGCTGCCCAACTTGTCGTTAGTGCTACCGTGTGCGCCCTCGCCCGCGACGCTGCCTCCCATGGCCTCCCCGGACCCCTCCAACCTATTTTGGCCGTCGCCCGTGACTCCCGCGCTGCCGCTCGCTGCCAGCGCCATTGTCTAAAACCGAACATCGCCTCTGTTTTCTCTATGAAGTTTCTCTCTATTTCCTTCATTAGTGTCTACGAGTCCCACTCGTCATAGAGGGAAGGGTATAAAAGTCATTTTGTACTATTTCTCTCTCTCTGAAACAATGGATAATAATAAAATACTTGACTCAGTGTCCTACTGCCAATATCCACAAAGTTTGAGTGTCTTTTGGCCAAGACATGATTTTTGGATGTCCGTTAGCTGAGGGGTTCAGTACCTTGTAGCCAATTTTGCCATATATATTTGATCCTCAACAAAGTAAAATATATATTTGCATATTCTCTAGTACAGTTATAGCATAGGATTGTATGTTTCTGCGCATCATGTAAATGTCACTAAAGGATCTGG
Organism: Phyllostachys edulis; assembly: GCA_036346405.1. Classification (NCBI taxonomy): domain Eukaryota; kingdom Viridiplantae; phylum Streptophyta; class Magnoliopsida; order Poales; family Poaceae; genus Phyllostachys; species Phyllostachys edulis. Next base: position 98,717,240 of record CM070549.1, read on the forward strand.
ATTAAGCGTATGTCATAAGGCTCGGGCCCCACATGTGTCCCTTTCTCAGTCTCTCTTTTTACAAATTCTGTGAACTTACTACAACTCGATATTAAAACATATTGTACTTGTTGTACAACTCTAATATCTCCAAAAAAAATATAGTTGTATTTGTTATACAAATGTAATAGTTGTAATATATGTATATGATTAATTTACACCGTTATAGTCTGCTCCACCGAAATAAATGATGTAGATTTTCTCAATTTCCCTCGATTAATGAGATAATTTCTAGAAATTTTGCTTTTTTTTGGTTTAAGGATTATATTATGTGATTTTCTAGACCTCTAAATCAAAGGAAGTACTTTGAATATCATCAGCTGTTTGTAGATATACAAATGTCGATGTAATATTTTGATGTTGTTGGTATAAGACATCAGTACGTAATTTGTTATAGTATGATTAAAGTCTTGTGTATACATATTTTTAATCAACACTTGCGTAGCATGCGAGCCCCGTTCCATGAGTCCCTCCTCCGCTCCTAGGATTAAGAGTGTTTTCTAATAAAAAAAAGGATTAAGAGTGTTTTTTTAAGACACCTTGAGCCGTCATAATTACAAAGATCAATCTGTCTCGGTATATATGTGGCTGCTGAGTAGTGACATGCAGACGATCCTTCCATTCCATGGGCAGGCAGCCCCCAACCATTCATTGTTGCAATCTATTAGCATTTTCCACCTTCATCAACCCCGCCCTTCACATGAGCCACAACAACAAAAAAAAAAAAGGCCACTATATTTGCCCCCACACCTCCCACTTGCACCACCAAGCTTCTCTCTCTCTCACTCTCTCGATCGAGCTACAATTAAACCAGAAAAGAGGAAGCTAGCTAGATAGCTCAATCCCTCCCTCTCCTATACATCTCTGTATTTAATTTACCGTTGTATTTGTATAAATATATCAGGCAATCATCTAGCTGTAGCAAGCTAACTATATCTTCTAATCGGCCTGTCTGACCACTGGTCCTTCACTTCTTGTTCTTCCTCTTCCTTCCTTCCTTCGTCTTCACCTTCCTCTTCTTCTCAACTGTTGACATATCGATCGCGCGGCGTGCCGTCGGGACCGGAAGGAATGTCAGCACAGATCGCGCCGGCGCCGGCGGAGCATGTGTGCTACGTGCACTGCAACTTCTGCAACACAATTCTCGCGGTAATATGTGCTCTGAGCCTCTGGCCCCGCATCTCTGATCTCTTTCTCTCTCTCCTCCTGCTCTTTTCTTCTCAAGTGCAGATCTTCAAAGAGAGATCCATGAAATGATTGGTTGCGTAGCCCATCGTTAATTGTGTAGGATTTGGCCAGTTCCTCGAGGGATTTCGTCTTCTTCTTTAAATTTGTTGGAAAAGGTGTCCAAGAGATTTCTGATTTCTTCATCTTTTCTTTAGCTACCATCCTTTTGTTTTGGAAACGGTGCTCATAGAATTTTCCTTTCCTTTTCTACTCGTTAATTCAGTAGGATTTTTGAAAGGGAGTGTGTGTCTTGTACCATGGGCATGCAAGAAAAAGGTCAAGGTCAGCGTATATTGAAAATTGAGCTGCTTCTCGTCGTGCATTTTCTGATCAAATCTATGGACATCTACTTGATTAGAGTCTTGGACTAGTGGACAAGGGTGTCCACCGTATGTATGTGTGTGCTTTCATATGGTTTAGGCAAATTTGAACTTTCATTAATTAGTATACCATCCCTCTTGTTTGTTATTCTTTCTCAAATACCCCCCCCCCTTTCTTCTTTTTCCTGGGAAATTAACATATATATGTGGCTAAATCTTGAATAAACTAGTAAATTTCTTGGCCAGTACTACGTGTACGTGATGTACTGAGTGCTGTATGCATATGGTAATTCTTTTCTTTTCCAAGAAGAAGATGAACATGGCTTATTGAACACTTTTCTTACATATTTCAGTTCTAATGGTTTGTTTTTAACTAGTCGAAGCAATTTATGGGTTTTACATGTATATTTTTTCTACTTGAATTGCAACAAAGAGCATGCAATAACAACAATGGCTTTAGTGTATTAACTGTAACTAATTCTCTCCGTTTAGATGAGCTAAACCATCTTACTCCTCCTCCTCCTCCCCCTTCAAGCACAAAGGGCAATGACATATACCCAAAAAGTATATCATTATAAAAGCAAGTTTAGTTATTGATCTAGTAGAAATGAAATGTTTGCTGTATATTGTTGCAATTTTTTTTTATTGGAATCAAGTCAGCGTTTTTTTAGGAAATGATAGCTTGAAACTACTATACGCTAGAGTGCTTGCAAAATATCCAGAAATTTTTTTTGGATTTGGGAATAGAAGAAGAACAGTAGCATACTGTACTAGGTGACTTGTCACCAAGAAAATCCAAATGAATGCTTCCTGTTTTTCCTATTTCTCCTCTTCTTCATGTTCCTGTGCTTTGTCTTGATTTTCTTGGTTGTTATTGTTTGATGTTTATAAAGTGTACATGGACATATTAATTTGGATATAATTGAAACTAATGTCTTATTCTTTTGGTGCATGCGCTCAACGAGATATATATACCCCACTGATAGGGGTATTGAATTGTTTGCCATTTACAAAGAGTTGAAGAGAATTGTCAAAGAGTTGAAGAGAATTGTCTACTTTCTCTCTGTGTGTAGTGTAATGTTTCAAAAGAGTTAATAGGTTCAAAGTGTAATAAGTAGAAGCTAAAGTAAAAAAATGAAACACAACAAATAAAATGATGCTCATGGTCTATCCTTAAGCTTCACTAAAAGGAAATATTCAAACAGACTCCTTTTTTTTCAATTTGCAGTGATGTTTTAAACTGGTGTTTAAAAATGATGCTTACTACTCATGGTGGAGCTTATATGCTTAGTTTTGTTTTGTTTTTGGATCTTGTCCTTGCTTTAGAATTAGTACTGCTCGTACTTATTCCCCTCAGCCTCTGCATGAATGGACGGCGAGTGCCATCAATATATCTTTAGTGTAATTCGTACATATGACACATACCTGAACTTGAAATCCTTTTTGACTTCGTGAGTGCATATACTTGATGTAATTACAGGCAATTTGTACTACACCACTGGTATGCAATCTTGTCTAGCACGTATATAGCTACATGATCTTTCCCTGCAAGATCTCTTTCTATGAACTTGAAAGCAGCTTCAATTAATTAATGCCGTCTCCCTCTCTCCTAACAAAGATAAACTACGTACTGATCTCTCCTACATCATCCACTAAGGCACTAATGTTAATAATGGTTGAGCTGTAGATGTTGTGTACATCGTGATGCATATATGTCTAGTGGAGATTTTGTATCTGCATGCATGATCTTTCACAAGATCTTGCCTTCTCTGAACTTTTGTTCCAACTTCAATGCCGTCTTCCTCTCTCCAACCAAAAGATAAAAAGTAGATCGATCTTGTTGACACCTGTGCATGACCCACTAAAATGTACTATGCACAGTTTTGTGCTTCAGTGTGAGCTAGCTAGCGCGTGTGAAGTGGCTTCTGCATGATGTGTCACTGTCGCCTTGCATCTTTCATTCCTACACTGTTTATAGCTGAAATATTTAATCATTTTTACTAGTATTTTGTGGATAGGTCAGAGAGAAAGAGCATGGAGCAGAAATGGGAGGAGGGAGCATGCCATGCCATACCGTGCGAATGCATGTTTTTTATAAAAAAAAACCCAAATATATCAAAATATATAGTATTGCATGCTTCTATCACAACCTAGTGTGATCTGAGCAAGTTATCGAGTGTGATCTGAGCTAGCTTCCTTCATGGGAGCACACACAATCATTTGTAGGTGCATTCACTCACTTTGTTTACTCTTTCCTATGGGAGTGAGTGCCCAAAAAAGGACGGTGAGCGATCAAATAAAGTAGGACGTGGTTCTTCAGGTTGGGTGTTTGCAGTGCATCCAAGGAAAATTGAAAAGAAAATGGAAAGGGCAAGGGAACCCATGGGCAGACATTGGAAAAGGGTGCCCCAGTTCTGATTTGATCAGCAGAGCCCTGATAAAAGTCATGGAGAAACAGTTTTACAAGCAGGAGTAAAAGAGAGAGAGAGAGAACAAGTCCAGAGCAAAAGCTGTGGCTATATGTATTGTGTGTCTGCACCAGCCTTTTGAAAATGCCTTAATACTTGAGTTTACTCCTTGTTCGTTTGTAAATACTGAAAATGTTCCTTTGGAATTTAGCATTTGTACATTTCACGAAGCTGTTTATTTTCTTTTCTCCCCTTTTCCTTTCTGTTCATTTCTTGCTGTGCACCTGCTCATGTGTGTTTGAAATAGTAAGCACGTACCCACTGGTTGCATTTCTTTCTTGGACTCTCAGTTTTCTTTACTAAATTCCTCTAAAAAAAATCTTTACTGATTAATTCAGGAAACCTAACATTGTTCTCCTGTGATAAATCTGCAGGTCAGTGTTCCAAGTAATAGCATGCTAAACATCGTGACTGTGCGATGTGGGCACTGCACTAGTCTGTTGTCAGTGAACTTGAGAGGATTGATGCAATCACTCCCTGTTCAAGACCATTTCCAGGTTGACATGAATATTAATCATGTGTGCAAGATCTCAGTGCATGAAATTATGAAGACAGCCGTCACATATATTTCATCTAAAGGAAGGATCGAATTAAATCCAATTTTTCTTGCAAATAAATATAGTCATGCCTACATGTTTGCAAAATTTTCAAAAATGGCACATCTTAGTTTGTTACAGATAGGGTGCTACTCATTCTGCATTATTCCTTCCTACTATCATAGAGGCTAGAAAGATGGTTCAGAACTGGAAGGAAATCATGGAGATGCCAAACTCCTAGCTTACCCTACCTATATTTATAGGTAGCTTGTAGCAGAGTTGGCAACATGCATGGGTCATGTCATGCTTGAATACTTTATACAGTATGGAAAATTACAGCTTGCACTGTTTGGTCACAGGAAAGAGTTTTAAAGTTTGCACATGCAAAAACACCAAGATATCTAATGTCGTGCACCAGATGGTTCAGTGTTTTTTTACTGAATTCAAACAACATTTTTACATAATCTGTGCTCTTTGTGTCAAACTCTGGGCTCTGAATATATATATGTTAGCATTGGTTTGTATTATATATGTTTTGCTATACTGAAAATGTTATATTATAATGTCTTTTATTTAAAATGGGCTTTAAGTTAAATTAATTTGATTATTTCCATTGGTGGCAGGAGAATTTCAAGATCCATAATATCAGTTTTAGTGAAAACTACTCTGAATATGGTTCATCTTCTAAATACCGAATGCCAATGATGTTCTCGACACTGCAGAGTGACCCAGAAAATATGCTGCATGTGCGACGTAAGATCAATGCATATATGTTAGATCAATTTTTAGTTTGTGAACAAAACTTTCTTCTCCCCTCTTGATCAATATAAGTAAACTACATTTTTTGTGGATTATTTCTTTTCTTTACAATGAAATCTTACAAAATCAGCCTTGCATAAAAAATATTACAAAAATAGGATCGGTGCCAGTTACTATATATGTACTACAGGATGATATGCATCTCACTTGGTATCTAATTTAGGAACAAAACAGAAACATAAACTAAAAAACAGAGAACAGTGAGAGGAAACTTAAATACTATAATATTTAATATAAGAATTAGGGCATACCTTAATACATCACACAAATAATATAATACACACATTATGCATGACATACCTCTTTCAAAAAGAACTCTATACAAACATTATAAGATATTAATTAAAACCACACCCATCTCTTAAAATTAAATAACAATATACCATAATACATAGTTATTCTTGAAAATGAACTAATTTTCAATTATCATCGCATTCTGTGCTTCTATGATCAATTATTAGAATTTAATTAAGTTTGTAATGTATTTCCATATCCGATGAATCTCTATAAGTTTATAGTTAGCACACACAATTAGAGTGCTGCAAGTCTGCAACACTTCGGGACATAAAACGATTATAAATACTAACTGTGGTAGGCATCTTCAGGATTTTTTTGACGCATGGTATGGTCTATCCAATCAATCAAAATTACTATAGATATAATTAAGGGTGCATATTTCCTTATTAATACTTTTTTATTGCGCCTCTGTAACATAAAATGTTTTTATTTTATTTTTTGAAGTGAATGTTATCTAGATGTTTGGTACCTCTGACTTAATATTAGTGAACTTTTGCATTAACAGCTCCAGAGAAGAGACAGCGGGTTCCGTCAGCGTATAATAGATTTATTAAGTGAGTTCAATCAATTAATTTCATGTTTGTTCTTCTGTTGTCAGTAGTTCTTTTGTGAGATGATACAATAAACCTGCTGTCTTCTACTAACAGTATAATTTTGACACATTAATATTTCAGGGAAGAGATACGGAGGATAAAAGCAAACAACCCTGACATAAGCCACAGAGAAGCATTCAGCACGGCAGCAAAGAATGTCAGTATGTTTTGCATAACACATAAGTGTGCATCTCAGTATCTCTATGTATACGTACACATGGGCTCAACTAGTTGTATTACCACAATTCACAAGTCACAACTAATTCACAGTTGATCATATGCATATTGATAGTAGCATGAGCTCCATATATAGGGGTTACAGAGGCAACCACATGAACTTTTTTTTTGAAAGCAAACCACGTGAACAATGTTGACTGATCTTAAAAGTTGCTGCTAGCTAGATTGCATATGCTCTACCATTTGCTCTCTAAAACATAAATTTTGTTAGCCAGTTGATTATTCAACAGATGTCAGCAAATTACTCCATTTCTAGTTTTTTTTTGCGAGGTCCATTTGTAGTATTTCTTAAAAAATTATATTAATTCAGGTAGGCAACTATATCTTAATTTTTTTTCTTTTTCGACGAGCTATATCTAAATGAATTTTTATTATTAATTAACTTTTTTTGAATTTTATTTTAAAGTTAACCTCCGACACACTTTATTTCCAATTCTGACCCTTTTGGTCACGCCACCACCGTGACGTGATAAAATAACACCGCCACGTTAGCCCATTTCGATCAAACTCTTGTCACGCCACCGAAGTGGCGTGATGATATATTTGGTCACGCCACAACCAGTGGCGTGACAAAAGTGCTATTTTGGGGACTTATCTGGCGCGTGATAGTGTTATTTTGTCACGCTACCACCCGTGGCGTGACCAAAGGGGTCAGAATTGGAAATAAAGTGCGTCGAGGGTTAACTTTAAAATAAAATTCAAAAAAAGGTTAATTAATAAAAAAAGTTCTCTTATCTCTCCAGTAACGATTTATACAGACAACTCCTACTTAATTTACATCACCCTACGGATTTTATTTCAGTGGGCGCATTTCCCGAATATTCATTTTGGGCTGGGCTCCCATGAGAGCAGCAAGAAGCTCGATGAAGCCATCGCCGCGCCTGGCCCCCAGAAAGTTCAAGGTCTCTACTGAGACATACCTACATGCTTGATTTCATATTGTAAGTTAAGAAAAATCTATCTTATTTATTAATCAGTTTGTGAGTGCGTACATAGATGAGTGAGTGATATGCATGAAGTGAGAAAGAAGTATATGAGAACCCGCCAGTGTCCATGAAAGACTGAATAAACCCCTCACCATGTTGTTATTTAATTGTTTGAAATTAATTATCCCGTTTGCGAACTTTTATATATTCGAAATTGGCAAGTGCAGATCAAATACTTTAGTCTTAAGTAGGATGAATTCACTCTAAGGAATTGTATCAATTTGAAGTCTTAATAAAAAAACCAACTAATTAAGATGTAATCTGTATAGGGCCTTCTGCGCTTGGCCATGCATATATATGTGCTTTTTCTTTTAAACCCTTTGTTAGTTCGTGTGAAACCTTCAACCATGTCAATCTAGCTATAGAGTTCCCTTAAACAAAGGAACTTTTTTTTATATTAATTAACCCTTTTTAAAATTTTATTTTAAAGTTAACCCCGGCGAACTTTATTTTCAATTCTGACCCCTTTAGTCATGCCACTACCCGTAGTGTGACAAAACAACGCTGTAACATCTAACATTCTGCATTTAAAAAAAAAGACAGGATGTTAGATGTTACTTAATGGGGATATTTAGCGGAACTGATCGAGGACAGGGGGCACACCCCCCATCCTCCATAAAGTTATCAAGAATTTGCCACCGTCCGCTCCATTAGGGCAAATCGTCTTCACTGGTATTTGGAACAAATTGATATATATCCCTATACTTTTAAAATTTGTGTCTTTCAGTACTGTTTGTGAAAGCACGGAAGAACTAGGTAGCGTAGAAAAATAGAGATACCATTGGGATATCATGTTCTGGTTTTCAATGTGTATAGTTGATGGGACTTCAACCTGACATTTTGCATTTTGTCTACTCCAAATACGTACAGTACCTTGATGTCGTATATACTGGGATTTTTACCCAGCTAATCCTACTGTAGAAGTCTAGAAGATCCCCGTCTATTAGAGATGAGAGAGAGAGAGAGAGTAGATCAGTAGAATTCATCATGTCTGAGGCACGTCGGGTGCATTGAACTCACACGAACGGAGCCCTACAATTCAACAACCACCACTGCACTGTACGAGAGAGGAGGAGGAGAGAGAGCACAGATCGTCTCTTCCTAAATAAAATATCGTGCACGCGAAACAAGACATGATATATTAATCTACTCTAGTTGATATATAGATCCGTTTCAAAAATATATATATAATATAAATGTTGGAGAGTGTACTAGAGACTATCTATTAAAGATGTTATCTATAAAGATAATGTAGCATATGTTAAAGACAATATTATCTCTAACTCATTCGATCTCTGCCCTCGAAATACCTGACTGGTCTAATGCCATTTCCGGCGTCGCACACGCGCGCGCGTCGCCGTATTTAACTTTGCTTGGCGCCATCGAGCGGGAAGGATCGATGTAGTGCTAGTAGTAGCATTTACTTCCTTATTTACTTCATCCATGCATTAAAATTCATCTGCGTGCAGCTAGTAGCCAGCAGCTAGCTCCTCGAGACATGCATACGCTAGCTTTACTGTGGGCTGCGGCAATGGCATCGGTCACGCGTATGATCGCATGCATGCGATCGTTCTGCCATGCATGACCCTACACGCCCCTGCACCAATCTCGATGCAGCAGCGACGCAGCTGGTACCTCCATTTAGGTGCCGGAGAGATTAATCAATGGAATCTCTAGCTCAGCTCAGCTCACTGACTGGGCTACTTGCGTTGTTTTTGCTACTGGTGGCCAGAGGCAGGATTACCAGTGGCTCATATTTGCATTGAATACCTGAGCCACCGTGATACAGTTCTTGCAAGAGTAGGACGAAAATGCTAAAGAAGTCAGAGCAGATTCCCTAGCTTTCGGAAAAGAGACACCGTCTTTTCACCTTCTTGTTTGCTCCGAGATTCGCATCCACCTGAGCAAGCTAGGCCGCCCATTGTTACTGTAGCACAGCTTTGCTTGGACCTCGTTTGGAAGCAGGAATTTCATGTAATTTCTTTCACAAAAATCCCGTGGAATTCCTGTGAAACGGGCCCTTGGGTCTTCATGTGGTCGGAGGCATGCTGGTCACCGTAGTTGGAAGCCACAGATCGAGGAGGAGGAAAACGATTGTACGTACAAGGGAGGGCTGTAGGTGACAGCATTGCTGCCGACAGTAGTTGAAGGAAGAAGCCACACAATGTGGGGGGTTATTGCCCATGGCATTGAGGAAGGAAGGGGGAAGACTCTCGGTGTGCCACGGAAAACTATATCGTTTCGAAAATTTTATCGTACCCCACCGATAGAATCCGTAACCGCCGGTTACCGGATATTTTGGCAAAATTTCGGACGGATTTTTTTAATTAAAATTTGAAATTTTCAGATGTAAAGACGAATTATATCTAAATTTTGAATTGAAATTTGAATTTAGATGAAAATTAGATAAATCTGAATTTTTTTGCTTGGTATGAAATTTTATCGGACTCCATCGATAACGCCGGTAACCGACGAAATTTCACCGATAGAGTTTTGTATGTCAGTGCTACGATGCTGCTAGCTAGTATTCAGAGAGAGAACTTAATTGGGCCTAATTCCCTAATTTAAAAACTATGTATGATTCGTATTACTGTGCTATATTAAACAGACGTAGGAGGAACCATATGTCTTAGTAATAAAACAGGAAAAAAACATCCAAATTCAAGCGAAAAAATGACTCGAAACCTGGTTAGGGACGGGTTGTACACCACGCCGCCACCCGCACCCAACTGAGGTAGGCTCAGCTCCTGCATAGTACCATGTAATCTCGCGGGCGTGTATATGTCTGCACAACTAATGGTAGTACGTACTCCTGCAAGTTCGAGTACCATTTCGTGTCCACCATTTATACATGATTGGATGTAGCTATAACAGGAAGAAGCCACGTACGTACTACTCATCTAGGAAGCTACAGTTTGCATGCACACCTTTTGGAGCGACATTAGTCAGCCAACGCGCGCAGGCGCAGCCTCACGTACGTGGGCATGCGTGCGTTGGATGTAGCAAAGCTGCATCGCATCGATATGATCGAGCAGGCGCGCGTGGTGGTGGTCAGAGGGCGCGAGGAGATCGGAGTTGTTGGTAAACAACCAGAAAACTGGTGTCCATACTGCTAAAAATCGTGAGTAAAATATAAAAAAATTGTCAGGTTTTAATTTTTTGATGGCTACCCTTCAGGTAAAATCTCTCAGCACTAACTGAAAAGAAAAATTAAATTTGGCTGATGGCTACCCGCCAGAGAATGTAAACTTGATGGTATTACCCATGCTCGCAAGTTACACCAAATAATAGATTATAATGTATGTAAGAATATAACAAAGGAAGGTTTATTGGTTGAATTTGCATTAAACGGTATTTTCTTTAAATACTTGTACTAAGTTCCAAAGCAGTTATTCTATAACTAAAATTCATTTGACAAATTCTCAGTTTTATAGTCAGATAACATTCACACAAGAATGGTATGAAGGATACCCTCCTATCACATGGCTTCCTGCCCAAATTCCCATTTACATAAACCAATTAATAAAGTCTTTTAAAAACCAAAAACAGAGATCTAACTTAGAGCAGCTTTGCTAGCATGTCCATGACCGTGGACACGGCTATTCAAATAGTTTTACACTCTGCAGGGGTTGTACAGCTTTACCCACATGACACAATCTCTCTAGTTTGTTTGGCATCCGTCGATACCACTGCTCACTACCTTAGATAAACAGTTTAGAGTACGTGACAAGGTCTTTACAATGCGTCATCCCACCGTAGTCCCGCCGTGCTAAGGTTTCACTTCCATTAGATAAAAACCCATCGGAATTAAGCCCCCTCTTGCGCTAGGTGGGAATACATAAAAGTAGGTCATACAAGACACCCACGCAACTGGATGGCACGACCACAATGAAATGCTACAAATTAGTTGGCTAGATCCTCCCCACTCTGGACATGTGGTAGTACGGTATGGCTTAGCAAAATACACTTGAAGGTCGGTCCTTAACTTTCTTGGACGACTTTCCATAAAACCCATGGGCCTTGATCATAGAAATGACTCGATCCCGTGCATCAGTATGTACCATTCAAACAACCATTTCGCCCAAGTACAAACCATCATTTTATTTCATTTTGCAAAGTCATTTATAAACTTTCATAACACACCAATGTTATGGATACAATTTAAACAACATTTGATTTTTGGCTGAAATTCCCCCAAATCAAACATTTTTGGTCTAAGCATGTCCTGACATAATATATTCAAATGATCCTAGTTCATACTATCGTATCAACTAGGTTTTATCTAGGGTGACAATATGTTTGATTCAATTATCGAAATTGGCCATACAAAGGATTTTAGGCATAACTATAAATTTAAAACAGGAATTTAAATTACTAAGTATAAATAAGCATTCAGTAATAATTTAAAACAAAATTTAAATAATTTTAAATAATGGGATCAAATATGATCAAATATGTAACTTGCCTTGCTCAATTAGTTACTCTCAAACGACGTCAAAATCTGACTCTTCGAAGTCATTGAAATCTACACACGAAAATAAAAAAATTCAAAATAGAATTCAAAGGAACTCCAAATTAAATAATTTTAGTTCAGTTAGTTAGATCTTGAATTTATATGAATTTAGAAATTTGAATTGACGAAACCGGAGTTCGTATGAAGGAGAACGAACCCCGGGATGTATGGAAATCACATGAAATGATGAATAATAGGATTTTTCAGAATTTCGGAATTATTTTTAAGAAGGAAAATTAGATTAATGCGTCACGCTGACGTCATCAATTGGTTTTCCGATTCGGTTGAAAGAATGGCCACGTCAGCGACACGCGGGCATTTTTGCTGAGTTGGCGCTAGCGTGGCATCGTGGTGGTGCTGACGGGGCAGTGACGTGGCAGCGCCACGTCACCTGGTGAGCGGTGGCGCTCGGGCCCGGATGGCACCAGCGAACGGTGGCACGGCGAAGGCCGGCGAGGGCACCGAGAGCAAGAGTGGGACACGAGGATTACAATGCGCATGGTTTGGTCACCTGAGGTGGCGGCGATGGCCGGCGGCGAGGAGATATGCGGCAGCGGTGTTGGGCTTGCGACGGCGATGGCGATGCGGCGGGTCTCTAGAGAGGGCAAGGTGCACACCGGGTAGGCGACGATGTGGCGAAGATGTTGGTGTGGTCGGCGTGGCCGGGGAGTCAACGACGGTGGCGCAATCACCAACATAAGAGCTTGTGGCTGGTGATGCAAAATCTCAAAATTCGGCGAGGTTAAGAGGAAAGGGAAGAGGGGATTGAGGGGAAATGGTGAGTGGAGGATTGCGCACCCAGTGCTCACTTTTATAGGGGCCAAGGGGCACCAGGGCGGCAAGGTGGCATTAGAGATCGTGGTGGCGGCGGTTGTGGCTTCGGGTGAACCGACGCGGAGAAGGGGGAAAGATGGTGGGGATAAAGCGGAGGACGGTGCGGGATTGTGCGCACGTGCGCGCAGATCACGGGGCGGTTGGGGGCGGAGGTTTGTGGAGCTCGCGTGCAATAATGGCGGTGCCTCGGGCTTAACTGTGCGAGGAAGAGAACGGTGAGGACAAAGGGCGCGGGCCCACGCAACAGCGACTGGTCGAAAAGGAAAAAGGGAGCGGGGCGCGGCTAGCACTACTACAAAATAGGCTATAGTAGACGCCCCATCACAGACGGTTCCTTTAGAACCGTCTGTGTTGGGTTTTGCCGGACCTGCGGGTGGAGCGGGAAGACTATCACGAGCGGTATTTTTAGAACCGCTCATGATAGTCATCTATCCTGACGGTATTTTTAGAACCGCTGCGTGATAGTCATCTATCACAGACGGTTTGTAAATAGAACCGTGCGTGATATTACACGCACGGTTCTATTCACGCAAATGCCTGTGATAATCCCAATCACAAACGGTTCTATAATAGAACCGTGCGTATATATCACGAGCGGTTCTTAATAAGGACCGTCAGTGATTAATGGAATTATCACGAACAATTTTTAGTGAGAATGCGTCGTGATATTATCTGACGGTTCGAACTAAAACCGTGCAGTGATAACTAATTATCACTGACGGTTTTATTAAGAACCGTCTGTGATATCCTATTTGGTATAAATTGAGCGACGACACCCTCTGCTGCCTTGCCATGTGCCTCTGCCCACTTTGCCTCTGCGCTGCCTGTTTTGGATAACAACCGGCCCCTATTTCTTTGGGCTCCTAGATCTGCTAGCTAGCTTCTTCCCCAAGGTGCTAGGCTACTTTCACGCCCTAGCTCCTCCAACTGCGGCTCCTCCCTAATTAAGCAGATCTTGATATCTGATTATCCTTTATCCACTCTATTGATTAGTGAATTTCCCTTATTTTGCTACTCTGTACATAGACCCTAATGTTTTGTTTTCTTTGTTGTATTCCTTAATCAGAAGCATAGGGTTTAAGTTTCAATTAATACTACTTGATGGGAAAAGGCAAAACGTATATCTAGCTCTCAATTTGATGGACCCTAATTCGAGAAAATGAAAAGCAAAACATGTAGCCTTTAATTAATCGGTGTAATTCCTTTGTGCAACGATGAGACAAAACGAGTAAGTATGTGCAAAGAAGTGAAAGTCTTAATTAGAACTAATTTCATGAGTAGTTTTCTAGAACAGATTAAAAAGAAGAATTTATGACACACCAAGATAAGTCACATGTGCAATGATCTATTTTATATTTCCTCCATTTATATCCATGAAGAAACGTCATCACAGTGGTTTATTGTTTCAATTATATCAAAAGCGGATACAGCAATGCAATCGCGGACCAACTTGCTAGTTATTAGGATCTTCCTCTTGTCTTTTGTCTCGTATCTAATCAACAACCATGCGGATAATCAATAATTATCCGTTCTTGACTTAGAGAGGAGAAGGTTGGACCCTTGCCCTAAGCGCCTCCAACACCGCCGCCTCCTCCCCATTCGCCACCTTAGAGAGGAGAAGGAAAGGAGAGGAATCGTATTTTCTTCGTGAGCTCGAGGGTAATGATCTATAACCCTTTATGTTTGCTATAAATTAATCGCTAATCAATTTTGACACTAATTTGTTACATGCGTAGTGTAGATGGATCGAAACTGGATGTACAGTGTGAACCGTATGAGTCAAGAGTACATTAATGGCGTGGTTGCTTTTAGAAGAGCCGCTGAGCAGGATATGTTAAAGAAGGAGATAAATTTTATGTCTTGTCCATGCATTGATTGCGTAATCAAGATGTTTAACAACGCGCGCAAATAGAAGCGCACTTGATTGAAGGGTTTCAAAAAGGGTATACATGTTGGACCGATCCACGGTGAAGAGCGATTATTACACATGAAGTTAGTAATGACGGCATCGCCGAGGAAGTCAACGATATGCGGATGTGGACTATCTTGCTTTTGGCGAGGATAGGTCACACGATGACAATCTGGATCAGATGCTACGCGATGCAGAAGAGAACTACAGTGAGAGAGAGTTTCATAAATTCGAGGGCTTAAGGGAGGACTCAGTGAGACCTTTGTTCCCTGGTTGCAAGCCGGAATATACAAGGTTGTCAACCGTGCTTGAACTGCTGAAATTGAAGGCAAGCAATGGTTGGTCCGATAAGAGTTTCACGGCGTTGTTAGGTCTCCTAGCGGACATCCTTCCGGAGGGAAACATGTTGCCCAGCACCACCTATCAAGCAAAGAAGGTTATTTGTCCATTGGGAATGGAAGTAGAAAGAATACATGCATGTCCGAACGATTGTATCCTCTACCGTAAAGAGTATGCAGACATACATGTATGTCCCGTGTGCAAAGCATCCCGATACAAGCGTCAGAATACTGCTAAGGTGAAGCAAGGACCTCCTGCTAAGATATTGTGGTATCTGCCTGTGATCCCACGTTTGAAGCGTTTATTTGCGAACCCAAACGAGGCAAGATTGCTGCGTTGGCACTCGGAGGAGCGTAAGAGATGGAAAGCTAAGACACCCTGCTGATTCTGCCTAGTGGAGAAACTTCGATCGGAGCTTCGAAGAGTTCGGTGCGGAACCGAGGAACATAAGGTTAGGGTTGAGTACAGATGGAATGAATCCTTTCGGTAACATGAGCAGCCGACATAGCACCTGGCCCGTGAATCTATGTATGTACAACCTTCCTCCTTGGCTGTGTATGAAGCGGAAGTACATTTTGATGTCACTACTTATCCAAGGGCCGAAGCAACACGGGAATGATATTGATGTGTACCTAGCACCATTCTTTGGAAGATCTTGTGACACTTTGTGGAGCGAAGGGTGCAGGTATGGGATGCGTATAAACGAGAGAACTTCACTTTACGCGCCATGTTGTTACGCACCATCAATGATTTTTCGCCCTTGGTAACTGTCAAGCCGATACAAAAGGAGCCAAAGCTCATCGCCTTGCATAGATGCTCTGAGAGTGTATGGTTGAACAACTCGTGCAAAAGCGTAATGCGTCACCGTAGGTTCCTTCGAGAGTCACCCATACCGCAAGATGAAAAAACAATTCGACGGAAATAAGGAGAACGATTCAGCTCCAAGGGCTTTTAGAGGGAAAGAGGTCTATGATATGGTTAAGGATATCGATGTTGTGCTTGGGAAGGGACGTAAATTAAGAACTCGTGAGAAGAACATCTGGAAGAAGCGGTCAATTTTTTGGGACTTGCTTTATTGGGAGCACTTAGAAGTTCGCCACTGCATCGACGTCATGCACGTAGAGAAGAATGTATGTGATAGCTTGATTGGTCTCTTGATGAACATTAAGGGCAAAACAAAGGATGGTGTTAACGCACAGTGTGACTTGGTTGATATGAACATAAGGACTGAGTTAGCACCGGAAGAGACCGATACAGGACGAACGTACCTTCCCCCAGCTTGCTACACTCTATCCAAGGCCGAGAGAAATGAACTGTGCCAGAGCTTGCATGGAGTGAAAGTCCCATCTGGTTACTCCGCTAACATTAAGAACCTTGTTTCTATGCAAGATTTGAAATTAATTGATATGAAGTCTCATGATTGTCATGTGCTGATTACACAAATGCTTCCTGTTGCAATTAGAAGTATCTTGCCGAACAAGGTCCGAGTGGCAATCTTGAGGCTGTGTTATTTTTTCAACTCAATTGCTCGAAGATCATTGATCCCCAAGGACTAGATGCTCTGCGGCCGAGGTGGTGACCACTCTATGTCATCTTGAGATGTATTTCCCTCCGTCATTTTTCGATATCATGGTCCATCTCATTGTTCACCTTGTGAGAGAGATAAAGATATCTTGACCTGTGTTCTTATGTCATATGTACCCGTTCGAGAGGTACATGGGAATTCTCAAGTCCTACGACGGAATCGATCTCGATGGAGGGCAAGATCATCGAAGGTTATGCAACCGAAGAGGTCATTGAGTTCTGCGTCGACTACATGGCTCGTGGAACCGATAGGTGTGCCTCTATCTCGCCATGAGGGAGATGGATGGTATCGGGACCATCGGAAGAAATCAATAACTCCGATCTGGATACATATGCTCAAGCCCATTTCATGGTCTTGCAACACATGACCCAAGTGTCCCCATACATCGATGAGCACAAAGACATGGTGCGCCAATGTAATCCGCACGGTCGGAGGTTTGGATCACGAGAGAGCACAACCGCTCGGTTCAACGAATGGTTAAAGGTGCGAATCATCGGGAGGTCATCAAGTGATGATCTGTTGCTATGGTTGGCACGAGGGCCACAATTTACAATTGTCGCATGGCAAGGATACGACATAAATGGGTACACATTTTATCTGGCAATTCGAGATAGGAAGAGCACAGATCCGTAACAAAGAGTGTCCGCATAGATGCATTCAGTACCGATGGGATGAGGAGGTCCTACTAACTCGACTATCCTACCCATGACTTGGAGCTAGCAGCTGTGATTCATGCACTTAAGATTTGGCGACATTACCTTATCGGTAATCATTGTGAAGTGTATTCGGATCATAAAACCTTGAAGTATTTGTTCACCCAACCAGATCTGAACCTCAGGCAAAGGAGATGGTTGGAGTTGATCAAAGACTATGACGTGGGTACTCACTACCATCCGGTCAAGGCTAATGTCATTGCCGATGCGCTTAGTCGTAAAGTGCATTGCAATGCCTTGTTGCTCAAGGAGCATCAGCCCACCCTTCTGGAGGTGTTTCAGCGTCTCAACTTAGGTTTGGTTGAGCAGGGGTTCCTCGCTACCTTGGTTGTGCAACCAACCTTGGTGGATCGTGTTAAGGCCGCTCAGCAGTCGGATGCTGGAGTGAACCAAATCAAGCAAAATGTCAAGAACGGAACCACCAAGTGCTTCTCTGAAGATGAGCTTGGTGTTGTGAGGTTCGGGCATCGCCTCGTGGTTCCAAAGGACATAGAGTTGCGAAATTTGATCCTCCGCGAAGCCCATGATTCGCCTTTGTCCATTCATCCCGGGGCCACAAAGATGTATCAAGATCTCCGTCAGGGATTTTGGTGGACCTGAATGAAGAGAAAGATTGCGAAGTTCATTGCCGAGTGCGACATGTGTTGTCGTGTGAAGGCCGAGCATCAGCGTCCAGCTGGACTGCTTCAGCCCCTATCTGTTCCTGAGTGGAAGTGGGATTCGATCGGAATGAATTTTATCACCGGTCTACCCAGGTCACCGAAAGGAAATGATGCCATTTGGGTTATCATTTATTGGTTGACTAATGTGGCACACTTTCTTCCAGTCAAGACCAAGATTTGTACCGGTTGCCTAGTTGAGCTCTATGTATCCAGGATCGTGAGCTTGCATGGGGTACCGAAGACGATCGTTTCTGATCGTGGTTCTATCTTTACTTCCCGCCTACGCATAGCTTGCGAGGAGGTCAGGAACTCGCCTTTCATTGACCTGAAGATATCATCCCCAAACCGATGGTCGGGCGAGAGGGTCAACGAAGTGTTGGAAGACATGCTCCGTGCTTGTGTTCTTTCCTATGGGAAGCATTGGGAGAAATGCTTACCATTCACCGAGTTTTCTTACAATAACAGTTTCCAAGCCAGTCTCGGCATGGCTCCTTTCGAGGCCTTATACGGGAGAAAGTGCAGAACCCCGTTGAACTGGTCTGAGACCAGCGAAAGACCTTTCTTTGGCCCGGACTCAATCAATGAGGCCGAGAGTCAAGTCCAGCTTATTCGTCAACGTCTACGCACAACTAAATCCAGCAAAAGAGCTATGTGGATCGCCGTCGTCGTGAGTTGAGTTTTGAGCCTAATGACTTTGTTTATCTCAAAGTCTCACCTTTGAAGGGCCATCAACGTTTCGGCGTCAAGGGCAAGTTAGCTCCTCGGTATGTGGGTCCCTACCGCATCATCGAGAAGAAAGGAGCTGTTGCCTATAAGTTAGAATTGCCTGCTGCACTTGAGGGGGTACATGATATGTGTTCCATGTGTCCCAGTTGAAGAAGTGCCTCCGTGTTCCAAGCGAGGAAGCTCGTTGGAAACTCTTGATGTGCAAGAAGATTTGACCTATCGCGAGCACCTGCTCGCATCCTTGAAGAGGATGAGCGAAGAACGAGGAATCGTTCCATCAAGTTCCTTAAAGTTCGATGGTCGAATCATTCCGAGGATGAAGCTACTTGGGAAAGGGAAGATCGTGCGTGTGCGGACTACCCTGTTTCTTTTCGAGTGAGCCAAATCTCGGGGCGAGATTCTGTAAGGGGGAGATTTTGTAATATCCCAAATATAGGTTGTGTTCCAAATGTAACCAAACCAAGTTTGTCTTTCAAATGTAACCTAATATGGGTGTTTGTTTCAAATGCAATTAAATGAGTAGAAATTAAAACTTTTCTCACATCTTGAAACTCTTGAATATTTCTATTATTCTTGTCAAGAGTTGTGGAATTCAAAACCTAAACTTCCCATTGACTAAAGTCAACCCCTTAATCAACTTGGCAAGAATCTGGTATTCAACCTTTGAAAGTATTTTTCCTTGGTTCTAGGGATGATGTGTGACCCCTCTGAAAAATTTCATAATTTTTAGAAATTATTTGATAATTTTTGGAGATAAGTCAAACCTGTTTGACCTTTGGTCAAACCCTAGAACAGCCCTTGATGAATTTTTTGAGAAAAATTGCAGTTCATAAAAATCTCTAGAAATTTTATGTAAGGTTAATCTAGGAGTGAGGAAGCTCCAGTCAAAATTTCGGAATTTTTGGAGTTAGTTTGCTACCTCTAAAAATTCCTCCAAACTCAGCCTTCAAATTTAAACTCAAATCTGGAGCACTGTTCCTTGGGTCCGAGCCACCTTCAGAAGACCCGGATTAACGTCCCAAATCCTCAGGCATTTCTGAACTAGTCCCATGATCAGTAGCTAGTTCACACAGTTAAACAAATATGGTAACATCCATAAATCGCATAACTTTATTAATAATCAACGAGTTTATTACAACAGGGCTTACAAGCCAACAATAAAAACACAAATGAAGACGAAGAAGATGTGGTAGAGTCGATTAATCGCCACGAGCAATCGATTGGGAAGCGGCCTAGTCGTCGAGATCCACACCGATGATGAAGTTCTTCTCCTCTGAAATTTGTTTGCAATAAGTAAGGATGAGCACTACTACCGTGCTCGCAAGTTACACCCACAAATAATGTAATGACATGCATATATGGATGTAACAAAGGATGGCTTAATATGGTTCTTTTTGCATAAAGCAAGATTTTCTTTGAATACTTGTACTAAATTCCAAAGCAGTTAATCCATAACTAAAATTCATTTTATAAATTCTCAATTTTATAGTCGATAACATTCACTCATGAATGGTGAAGGATACCCTCCTATCACATGGCTTCCCGCCCAATACCCATTTGCATAATCCATTTGATGAAGTCTTTTGAAATCAAAACCAAAATCTAACTTTGAGTGGCTTTGCTAGCATGTCCATGACCGTGAACACGGCTATTCGAATAGTTTTACACTCTGCAGAGGTTGTACACTTTACCCACAAGACACGAATTCTCTAGTTTGTCCGGCATATATCTATGCCACCGCTCACTACCTTAGGTAAGCAGTCTAGAGCACATGCCAAGGCCTTTACAATGCGCCATCCCACCGCAGTCCACCCCCGTTAAGGTTTCGCATCCCTCCTTGGATAGAAATCCGCAGAGTTTGTAGGGGCCCCCTCTTACGCCAGTGGGACTAACGAGGTCATAATACGACCAACCATCCGAGATGGACCCACACAATCCGCGGGATCGACCGCGATAGCACTTTGCAAATTAGTCAGCCAGGTCCTACACCCCATTCTGAGGACATGTGGTTGCACGGTGAGGCATAGCCCATTATAGGCATAGCAAAGGAACGCTCAGAGGCCGGTCCTCAATTGACTTGGGCGACTTTCCACAAAACCCATGGGCCTCGATCATGGAAATGACTCGATCCCGTGCATTAACTTGCACCATCCAAACAACCATTTCGCCCAAGTACAAACCATAATTTTATTTTATTTTTCTCAAATTCATTTACGACAAAACTTCCATGACAAACCAATGCCATAGATTCTTAAACAATATTTGATTTTTGGCTGAAAGTTTCCCAAATCAAACATTTTTGGGTCTAAGCATTTCTAAGCATAATCTTTCTCAAAATGTTCTAGTTCATACTATTGTATCAACTAGATTTTATCTAGGGTGAGGGTTAAATGTCCAAGACTTGTCAAGAACGAGATCAAGATGTAATCCATCAAGATTGTGATAATCCAACCTTCAAAGAATCCAAAATTCATTAGTCCAATCTACACCGTATAAGTCTATTTCAATGATCCAACTTCAATTGATCCAAATATTTAACTATACTCAAATTTTATAATCCGATATCTATCAATCCAATGACTATGTAATCCTATAATCAAATTTTTAGATAATCGATATCCAATGACAATCTATTTCTAGAATCCAATATCAACAATTCAAGATTTGACTATAGTATCTATCTATCATCCAATCTTTATTAATCCAACATCAACAACAATCTACCTCTAAAATCCGGTATCCAATAATCATTTATTTCTACAATACAACCATAATAATCATGTATTTCTAATAATCCAACATCATTCATTCCAATATCCAATAATCCAATGATAATCTATATCTATGATTGACATCTAATATCCAACAATCATATAACTCTAATAATACCACAATCCAATCCTTAATAATAATCTATTTCCATAATCCAATACCAATAATCACCTATTTCGTAATCATTCATTATCTATTAACAATTTTCCTCTATCTTCACACATCCATTCACAATCTTCTTTTATTATCCAAACTCCAAAATATATATGCATTCGATAATAGTCTCCATACCACCTCTCTTGACAATAATTGGACATACAAAGGCATTGGGAATAACTATAAAGCTTAAAACAGAATTTAAATTACTTGAATATAAATCGCATGCAATAATAATTTAAAACAGAATTTAAATAATTTTAAATACTGGGTGCAAATATGGTCAAGAATGTAACTTGCCTTGCTTAATGGATTATTCTCAAACGACGTTGAAATCCGATCGTCCAAGTCGTTAAATCTATACTGCCAGAAGCGATCCGAATTCAAATAATATTCAAATAAAATCCAAATAAAATCCAAAAAATTATAACATAAATACTGCTAGGAAGGTATCGATTTTATATGAATTTAGGAAGTTGAATCGACGAAATCGGAGTTCGTATGAGGGAGAACGAAATTCCGGAAGGTTGAATGTTACATGAAATAATAAGATTCCGAAAATTGTACTATTCATCGGAAATTATGGTTTCGGATGACTGGGAACAAAGAAGGAGTTTTATGACCAAGGTGATGGTGACGGAAGTACGATATGTCGAGGCAAACTCAACAGTTAAAACGATCGGGCGACGACCTTCGATGGCGGCCTTGATCTGACAGAGAAAACCTTCGGCGACGACGGCGTAACGTCGGCGTTGCGGGCAAACGGAGAGGAGTTAGCGGATGAGGTTTGTGGCGATTTGAAGAGGGAACCGCGGGGAACGTAACGCTCGCCTCGGTTGGGGTGGAAAGCGCACGGTCGGCCGGCGGCGGCAACGACGCGCAAAATGGACCAAATAATTAACGGAAATTAAATAAAATCTAAAAATTATGAAATAAATACTGGGAATAGTAGATGAATTTAGATGAATTTAGGAGGAAGAATCAACGGATTTGGACTTTGTATGTGAGAGAACGAAATTTTGGAAGATTAAAATGGACAAGTACAAAGATGAAGTGACTAGATAGTTAAATTGCACTGTTCATCTTCAATACATGCCGAACAGCAACAGAGCATGGGCGGCCGTGGCTTGCACAATGTGCTGGTGATGCTCGGGTGACGGAATTGGTAAGGAAAAGAGAGCATCACGAAGAGTGCGACAACGCGATGCCAGTGGTGGAGACGGTGTGGTCGGAGCTAGCTCGACGGCGACGCAATTCGCAAAAGAGGAAGCTTCGGTCTATGGTTTAAATGGCGATGTTGCCGGCGAACGACGGCGTTCCGACGGCCGGCGAGGGGTGGAATGAAGGGAGGGGAGGACGTGGATGCCGGTGCTCACCTCGGTTGTGGTAGGACGTGTACGGATGGCCGGAGGCGAGGATGACAACGTCGGCGCGGCGTGGGCTCACGGTGGCGACGGTGCTCCGGCGATGCTCCGGCGAAGGCGAGGGGAGCACGGTGTAGACCACGTCGAGGCGAAGCTAGTGGTGTGGTCGATGGTGCCTAGGGCTCCACCGTAGAGGACGCAATTGACCGATGAACGACGTTCGACCTCGAGCTTCAACGTCCAAATTCGCCAAACGAGGAGGGGAGAGGAGGAATGAGTGATGGGAATGTGTTGGTGATGAGAATGCGCACCCGGTGCTCCCTTTTATAGGGGCGGAGGAGGCCGGGAGAGGGAGATCATGGGGCGGCCGTTTTGGTTGCAATTGAAGATGAAACGAAACGATTAAATTGATTGCATGTAGTAGATGAATCGTGTAATTGATGGTGCTGCGACGTGCGTGATGATAATGCGGACGTTCTCCTTCAAACGGATTTGCTTTTAATGGATTGAATGAGGAGAAAAGGGAGAAGAGGAGGCTGGCTGCCATTAATGGAGCATGAAGCTCAACCGGCTCCGTTTTGCATGGCAGCAAGGGGAGGGAGGGGAAAAGGAGAGGTGGCGCAGTGGTGGGGATGGGCGGCGCTACCTATGGCGAGAGGCGGCGGTCGGCAGTGGCCAGGCTGAGGGCGGCGCTGCCATAGTTGCCCTCGGAAGGAAATATCAACAGAGAAGAAAAACTCCCATGAGGAAGAAGGTAAGAGAGAGAAAGAAACAAGGAATAAAGGGAATAAATGGAGTATAATATTGATTGAAAGAGAAAGAGGGAAGTTGGCAGTGCATGCATTAGATGTTTGTATGTTGAGCGTCTTTGGGCTTGGAGCAACATAGAGAGGGTGACCCGATGGGAAGTTCCTTTTTAAAAAATTTATTTATTAATTTTCGAAATTAATTCAGATTACACAACAAATCAAAATAGATTTTTAGAAGATAACAAATAGAGTCCAAAAATTCTAAAAAAATTTACAAGAATTCCTATAATTATTTTCAACTTAATAAAAATAATTCTAACTTAAAGTTGGTTTTTATTTTTGCACATAATTTATTTGTTTTAAAATAATTAGGAAAGCTTTTAATCATCTCGAAATTCTAGAAATTAATTAATTTTTATTTTTTCAACTTTAACTCAAATAAAACTTCAAAAACTTTAATAAATTTTATTTTTGACTTTTAAATCTTTAGAATTTTAAATAAATCAAACAAACCCTTTCAAATTTCGAAAGTCCAACAAAATAATAACTTTAATTAATTCTTAATTGGTAATGAGAACTTTGGGTCATTACACCTTCAAGTGGGTCGAACCCAACCGCATCACAGCTCAGCCCGAGCCCTTCCCTCGCCGAGGTCGTGTCCCATTGGATCGAAATCCAGCGGCGATGACCTCCCCTCTCCTCTCATCGCCGTCAGATCAAGATCTCGCGGCCACGACCTCCCATCCCTTGTTAGCGTCGTGCGCACCAGCCCGACCTCCCCTCTCTGTTGTGTGCCATTGGATCAAAATCCAACAGCCACGACCTCCCCTCGATGTTGTGCGCCCTTGGATGTAAATCTAATGGCCACGACCTCCCATCGCGCCATGCGCAATGGCCACGACCTCCTATCTCTGTTGTGCGCCGTTGGATCAAAATCCAACAGCCACGACCTCCCCTCGATGTTGTGCGCACTTGGATGTAAATCTAATGGTCACGACCTCCCATCGCATCGTGCGCAATGGCCACGACCTCCTATCTCTGTTGTGCACCATTGGATCAAAATCCAACAGCCACGACCTCCCCTCGATGTTGTGCGCCCTTGTATGTAAATCTAATGGCCACGACCTCCCATCGCGTCGTGCGCAATGGCCATGACCTCCTATCTCTGTTGTGTGCCGTTGGATCAAAATCCAACAGCCACAACCTCCCCTCTATGTTGTGCGCCGTTGGATCAAACTCCAACAGCCACGACCTCCCATCGCTTGTCAGAGTCACGCGCAACGGTCAAGACCTCCCCCTCTGTTCCGCGCCATTGGATGCAAATCCAACAACCACGACCTACTATCTCCTTACAGCGTGCGACCTCCCCTTTTCTTTTCACCACCGTCCGATGTAAATCTAACGGCTGCGACCTCCCCTTTCGTTGTTGGAAACGTGCGATGAGGATCTAGCGGTCACGACCTCCCCTTCTTTGTCGGAACCGTGCGATGGAGATCTAGCGGCTGCGACCTCCCCAATCGAGATCTACTAGTCGCGACCTCCCCCTTTCCTTTTAGACCCCGATTTAGATCCAAGGGTCACGACCTCCCCCTTTTCTTATCGAACGGTCTATATCAGTCACCTGTTCTTCTCCTTCCTCGGTCTCGCACCCGTAGCTGGCCGTAGTTCACGTCGTCGTGGCCTGAGTCGCCGGCGGTGACCATTTCTTCGCCGTCGGTTTCGTTGTCGGACGGCCAAACCGCTATGTACTTCGTTAGGACCGTCCCTTTCAGATCTGCGGCGAGATCTCGCGGGTCGTCGTGTGTGCATCGTGTCGCGTTGATTGTAAGTCGTCATCTCACGATCGACGGCCCACGCTTGCCGCCTCCTTTAAGCGCGCGGGATTCCAAACGCCCGCCCACGATACAACTCGGTCGTTGATTCAAGATCAACGGCCCATGTTCGTTGGATCTGCGCTGAAAGCACGAGCGCGCTGTTGCCCGTTCATCTTGGGCGTGCGATGTAAGATCAACGCCCAGATTCGTCCACGTCGTTTCATTTTTAGGAATTCCCAATGGATTTATTTGTAAACCAAAAAGGTAATAAACTTTGAAAATGCATAACTATTTCATGCTACCTCCATTTGAGTTGATTCAAATTTTGGTGGCTCTAGTTTGAACTAGACTTTAATCTAAAAATGGTTGTATGTTTAGTTCAGCTCTAGAAAATGGATTGGTAAATTGGTTTCAAAATTAACTTTAAATGTTGCTCTAAATGTTGCATTTAACTTGTAAATTGCATAAGTAATTCTCTAGAGATCCTTTTTGAGTGAATCTAATTGTGTTGGCTTCCTATATTAGTGTACTAAATGGTAGAATAGGATTTAGGCATGTCACTATTTTCAAAAGAATTGTGGTTGTATTTTATTTGTGCTCTTTTGCATGTCATTGAAAAATTATAAAACATGCATCATAGCTCCAAATGAGGTGAACTCAATTGTGTTATTCATCTCATGAGGTTCTCGATTTACCATAAAAATCCCAGGTGCAGCACCTCTTTGGAAAATTGTGCTAAAGAATTTAATTTGGATGAACAGTAACCGATTTGAATTTTCCAGCATTTTCCAGGCTGAGCAGATTTGTTTTGGCCATAACTTTTGCATTGAGAATCCAAATCAATTGGTTCTTGTTGATAAATTACTTAAAAATCATGCTCTTTCTTCTGTAAAAATTTCAAAGCATTTGGAGAAAGTTTGCTGTGGAGTTTTTTCGGTTTTCTTCGTTCTTATCGGTTCTTTTCCGCTTTTTCGTTAGGTTCCGACGAGTGCGTTGATCACGTGAGCGAACCTTTGCAGCATAGTGAGAAGCTCCAGCAGGGCAAGCAGTTTGATCATGTTTATTCAATCCCATTACTTTAAAGTCTAATACCTTGTATTCACTTATATGTATGCATGCTTACTTTGTGTTAAATTATCGATTAGTTGACCCTATAGATGCATAATTTGTAGGTAAATGTTCATTCTCTACTACTAAGCCTAGGATTATCTTGCTGTGATTTAGAGTTCGACGGATGTACTCTTATCACTTAGTAGTTTACGTTGATAATGCTTATAAATGCTTAGATAACGGTAGAAATGGGCGGTTGTCGACTTATGTCGATGACCTTGATCACACAAAAAATTATTATTCCATTATGACCAACACTTGTGCTTTGTTACTTTGTAAAGAAATAAAAATGAAAACAAAACTGTATTGACTTGGGCACAATGGATGTTGGTGTGATCTCATGGTGTGTGGAATGGTGCCTAAGTCCCCAAGGACCGAATTACTTGCGCCATTGATCCAAGCACTTTTGCGTGCTAACCACACGAGGGGGATATGGGACCTCTCTTGACTTAGTACTTTGGGAGGTGTTAATTATGGGTCGCAGGTGGATA
This sequence comes from Phyllostachys edulis, assembly GCA_036346405.1. Taxonomy (NCBI): domain Eukaryota; kingdom Viridiplantae; phylum Streptophyta; class Magnoliopsida; order Poales; family Poaceae; genus Phyllostachys; species Phyllostachys edulis. The sequence goes on from CM070549.1 coordinate 98,744,499, forward strand.
AAACTGTTTTTATAAGGGGAAGAGCACCCGTAGTTGCTTAGGCTGGGCCGGTGTATCCTACCCTTTGGGTTGTCACGGCTCTTAATTAGCATCATTCATTGGAAATGTCTCGTAGAGACTTAGTCTGTGCTTGGCATACAAAAGGAAGTGTGCTTAATCATGTGGCGAAAAAGGCGATGCTGTCGTGTGGGTACATTGGTACACCCTACAGGTTAAATCTATTCAATAGCCTCGTCCTAGGTTATGGACACGCTTGGTTATTTCCATAAGAATTAGACTACAACCTTTAATTAAAACTTGGCATGGGTGGTATGAATGGGTAATTCATGCTATTGTTGTGGTGACTATTGGGTTAGTCACTTCCAGGATTGTTGTTGTCATCTATCTAATGTAATTATGTTGTTGTCTCGTTGTTAATTGCAAATTAAAAATGAATTGCAAAACTGCTTTGAATCTATTTAAATATTGCAAATGAAAACTTGCTTTATGCTGAAAACAACCTACAGCCTTCACTTAAATGAGCTTGCATGTAGCATATGTATAGGTCTGTTACTCTACACGTCAGTCTTGCGAGTATATTTTTGTACTCATTTGCTTTGCTTAATAACTTTGTTGCAGAGGAGGTGGAGCCCCAAGGGCCCCACTTTTGTGAGATGTGCTGTGGTTGGGACGACTAGCTTGGCGGCCCGGTCGGTTGCCTTGTGGGCTTTAGGAAAACCGTATGGCTTTTGTTTATCACCATCTTATAGCCTTTTGCTTCCGCTATTGTTTATCTCTTTTAGTTGTATTTGGCCGGTCGGCCCCTTTTGTAATAACTCTATTATGTATGTCTTTGGTTTAACCTAGTTCGTGCTTTGGTTCTATGTCTTGTATGAAATTGATGCATAATTTTGTAAAGGGGTGTGTATGCTGCATTTCTGGGAAGTATACATATCTCGAAGACACGGGTTATTTTGTTTGTGATGCTAGGGTCAATGGATGACTAAGCATTACAAGCCAAATAAGCTGGGGTCCTCACATGCAATCTCTATTCTCATTATCGTGAATCTTGTAGCATGTGCATTTGTTCTTTATCAAAGAAATATTTTCTTGAATGCTCACCATTTGCGATAAGGAAGCTTGATGATACTTGAATTCAAGAATGAGTTTGATACGTAATCAAGTAATCGGCCTTGCTCAGAACTCATATCTTATCTCAAAACAAGGATTTGGATTGTCCAGTACAATATTACTATGTTCTTCTTTCAGAAGTTTTCTATTTGCTTTTATATATTATGTTCACCATGTAAGACCGTTCTTGTGACTTGGTAGTAAGAACAAAGAACACCGTCGAGTCGACCGATGTCGCTATCTAATGGTTAAAGTAATATGATCCCTACATCTTAACAACCTCTTTGTGCGCTTCGAGATCCTACATCAAAAGGCCTATGGTGTTAGTTGGGCCCAGCCTCGGTGCTGCTGTTGGTATTGATTTTGCGCCTTGGTGCTGCTGTTGGTATTGATTTTGAGTCAACTATCTAGAAGCAGTACAAGCATGTAAAAACTTATGTCTTCTCTTTATTTCTTAGCACATAGGAATAGTAGCACAAACTACAGAAGGATATCTGTAATGCTTTATGTGATGCAAAATTTATCTATTTTTCTGAGTCACTAGCTTTCTTACAAATCCCACGAGCTGAGAGTTTTGTATTGCATTTACTTGATTTGTTCTAGGCTTAAAAGGTGTTTTCCTATAAGCTTGTGATTAATGATTGGGAATTGCTTGCCCCATGTATGTACACGCCAATTGTTTGGAAGAGTTGGAATGTTACATTTTACTTTAATAATGCACTAAAAGAATTTTATTTCTCTTTTGATTGAGAAGATACGTTGATGGTTTGACTGCTTGGCAAACTTGTATGTAGAATAGAGAATGCTCGAGAATGAAGAATTTTTATAGAACCACGGGGCATAGAGAACGAAGACTTCCACTAAAAGTATAGACATGTACTTACATTTATATTTTAGGGTGTATTATGTTATTAGATTACGATGGTACCAACCGTGCATGCCTCGAGTCTATACTTGTGAAGCTTGATGGAAATTCTTTGTAATGAAACAATTTTTTGTTGATGTCAATGAAAAAATTGTGTTATACACTTTGATATGTGTGTTGTGTTTAACCCCGTGGGCCCTAATTGATAAGCCGACATGAAAAGGACACCTTTTGCAATGGTTAGATGCGTTGTAAACAATCATGGAAGCGATTTGCTAGTATCCAATGCCAACGCATATATATATATATATATATGTTGCCACTATAATCATAGTTTGTATGAGCTCATTCAACTTTTCATTTGCCATCTTGATCTCTATAGTCAACCTCTCAGATTTCTTCCCGAGAGCAAGTAAGCGAGATGGCAGAGGCACTGTCTTCGCCACCCACCGACGCCGCAGATGGAAGAGGCGCCGACGAGGCCGCCAACACCGACCCCGCAGATGGAAGAGGCGCCGACGAGGCCGCCGTCACCGTCGATTTATAATGACACTAGGCGAGATGGCAGAGGACAATTGAAAATGCCTACGGCCGACCGGTCATCACGGAGGTCGATGACTTTGGGGTCCCTCTGAGTCCCAAGAGATCAACGTAGATTCGGACCATCTGCGGGATACTTGTAAGGAACGGGTCCTCATCACCACACCAAGGTGGAAGGACTGACGAAAGAAGCGAAAGGCGCGCTGTGGAAAGAACTTTCAGAGAAGTTCACTATTCCAGAAGCACATGTGGCACGCATGCGACAGACGGCGATGCTCACGATGGGTAAATCGTGGAGGACCTTCAAGAGCATTCTTGTCACGAAGTACGTGAACACGGGTCAGACGCCCTTCGCGCAGTATAGATTCTTGACGTGGGAAGCATGGGACACCTTTGTGGCTATGAAAACGACGGTCGAATTTAAGGAGCAAAGTGCGGCGCACAAAGCTCTCCAGACACGAAACACTCACCCGACAGACTTCGGCACCGCTGGTACGCGGTAAATACGAGGAATGGGCGGCGGAGAAGGAGAACCCGCTTCGATGTCACAGACCTGCGTTCCCTAAAATTTGGTTAAAAGCGAGGCGTAAGTCTCATCTTGAGGCAAAGATCTCCTTCACAAACCCGCAGACCGGGAAGTTTCCCAACGTGTGGTAAATATGTCGAACTACTAAGTTGTTAATAAGTCCATAACTTCATAGTGCCTATAATAACGTGATGATCTCTTGCAGCGTGACTTGACTGCCCAAGCTTCCCAAGGCTCCTTCCATGCAAACAGGGAGAAGGATATACTATCTACGGCCTTGGGAAACAAGGAGCACCCGGGTCGCACGCGAGGCCTTGGGGTTAACGTATCTTGGAGTCATGGATTCGCGGACGACTCTCGCACGATAGGACTAGGAAGAGATCCAAGGTGAGCACGACAACCGGTTGGTACAGATGATTACTAACCAATTTCAAGTACGATGGCAAGATTGCAGAGTCAAATGGATATACTCATGAGCCGGTGATCGCAAGCCGCCCGCTAATTCGGGAGGCGCCTCGACGTCGGAGTAGCATCGCGTCACAAGATAATTGTGAACATGACGACGTCCGACATCGATAGACGACATCAAGGTAACGTACATATATGGAATGCACCAAAGATAGACCTATAGGACGCCTTAGCTAATTGCGTGTCGTTTTGTAGGAGCCGACACCTGTAAGCTCCAAGTGAGGTTGGATGGGTCCTTTGTATTGAGGTCGCAGCAGGATGGTGTATCCATACGAGGAAGAAGCGGTCAAAGACGGTGCCAGTGGCGCCGCAGTTACGCCAGGTCCGTGGATATGGTACATGTCAATTTCCGAGCCATCCCGTGAAGATTTGCCCAACGAAGAGATCACAACACTAGGGGATGCCGTCCTCTCTTTATCCAAAGGCCCAAGAAGGACACCGCTCGACCCATGGTGCCGCGATCCGACGCCGACCATTTCTCTCCAACGGACCTCGATGACTCCACCTCATGTTTCGCCTCGAAGGCCACCTCTTCGATTCCGTGGAGAAGACACCGGCGAACAAAAAAAGCGTGCCGACGTGTCGGTTCCCGAGTCGTCTCACAAAAACGCCGCCAATCGCTAAGGCCAAATCGAAATCAACGAACGTTAAGGTGCCTCCCAAGTCCGGAAGTCTCGCGATACCCGGAACTACATCATCGAAAACTGCAGTTCGACGCAGATAATGCACGCTGGATTTGCTTGTCGCTTTGCATGCACGGTACTTGGACAAGACCCAAAAGAAGGGTTGCGATCATCGAATCACCGTTAGATACGAGGACAACCATTTCTTCAACGGGACGAGGTACTTCGTCGTGGGCTTCAACGACTTATATGAACTATTCAACCTCGTTGGCCTCGACGTCTCGCTTTTACGATGTTGGACACTGTAAGTGCGTACAATCAAGTTCTACATTCATGTAATACCGATAAATATCACAACTCATTGCTTATGTATAGATACATGCTGAAAAATGTCCGGGAATGGAACGAACCGGTGGGTTTCCTCGACCCACATGTGGTATCGTTGCAAACCATCCAACAAGACTCGTCCTTCGTCGAGAAATACATAACGAGGTCATTGCTTCGCGGATTTAACATGAAGTACATAGTGGTGCCCTACAACCGTGGGGTAAGTGTCACTACTTGCTATACAAATTTCATTTGTACTTTATACTGCAAAGACGAACTTAGGTTTAATGACTATAGCGACATACATGAGTAGGTACCACTGGATCCTTTTAGTTATTATACCCAAGAGGAACCATGTGATATACCTTGATTCCCTAAACCGCAACAAGCACGACTTCAGCATTCTAAGAGGAATACTCGAGAGGTATGCTCATTTCCTCCTTACATAACTCTATTGTAGTCTTCATTCATTTGAAATGGCCGAGGATAACTTTTTCGAATCATGTAGGTCGTTCATCAATTATGTTGCCAACAAAGGAATATACGATGGAAAGAGCGCCTAACTAACACACACAGATGGATTTTCCTATGACGCGCTACAACACGATAATCCTATATCATACTTCGTAATAACGCGTCTCGAAATGACTATACCTATATATGTAATTCTATTTTTGCAAAGGTGCCAAAGAAAAAGATGATGAGTTATGTGCAATCTACGCTGCGCTATCATATGCACTAATCCTTAGAGCTAGGAAGAAGGATCCCGAGGTTTGTCAATCTCAAATAATTATTTCCTAATTATAAATTTAAATATATATAGCTTACCACTTTACTCTTAATTGGTAGCGACAGTCTTAGATTTACAATGTGATTCACTCGTTGCGGAAGAGATCAAGGACATTCGAGGGAAGCTCTGCACCTTTATCAACACAGAAATCATTAACGACAATGGAGAGTTTCTCCGTCGCCAACCGAGAGCATCACCCCGCCGACACCTCTCATCGTAAACAATTGTAATCTAGTTGTAACTATAGCGACAATACTTGAACAAATGCGATCTTTTGTAATTTATTTTGAGTAATGATCACTTTGAGTTGTCAACAATTGATTATCTCTAATGAATCTATTTTTGTGCATGCTTGTTTTCAGAGGGCATGGCTAGCAATTCCTGAGGCTAGCCAGGAAAACAAAGAAAATTGTGGTCGGGGTATGAGCTATCACGAGACGGTTTTTGTTAAAACCGCTTGTGAAGGTAAATATCACGACGGTTTCTACTAAAACCGTGCGTGATACGAAATATCACTGACGGTTATCAAAACAAACCGTCAGGATTCGAGAATATCACGAGCGGTTCTAAAGAAAAGCCGTCGTGATATTCACAAATCATGCATTTTTTTATTTAGAACCGCTCGTGATATTCTCGGATCACGACGGTTTTAATCCAAACCGCTCGTGATACTAGCCTTCATGCACGGTTTTTACCGTCTGTGATAATGGCCTGTTATCACGCATCAACAAACATAGACGGTTCGAAACTGTTCGTGATGACGATTCCGAACCGTCTGTGATGTGGCTTCCTGTAGTAGTGTAGCCGTCGGATTTTAATCCGACAGTCGCGATCGCGCGAGGGGAGGTGGCGCGGAGCGGGCCAAAAGTAAGAGTGGGCCGGGGAAGAGAGGGAAGAAAGATGGGCCGCAGGAGTGAAATTCGGCCCAAAAGAGCAAAGAGGTTTTAAAAGAGTTAGCATTTTAAATAAGCCAATTTATTCATTTGAGCTTTAGAAACTAGCATATAAAATAAAAAAAATTCTAGAAAAATTCACAGAAATTCCTAGAGTTATTTTGGACTTAAATAAAATATTTCCAACTTATAATTGGTAATATATTTTGCAATTAAATTTATTTTGGCTTTAAAATAATTAGGAAAAGCTTTTAAAATTCCAGAAAATTCTAGAAATTAATTAAAATTTTATTTTTCAATTTAAATCCAAGAAAACTTCAAAAACTTCAATAAATTTTTATTTTTGATTTTTAAAACTTAGGAAATTCAAATAAAGCAAATAAACTCTTTCAAATTTCAGAAAGTCTAATAAAATAATAACTTTATTTATTTTTATTTGGTAATAGCCCTTTGGGATGTTACAAAAACCCCCCTTAAAAGGAATCTCGTCCCCGAGATTCGGAGTGGCCAGAAAGAAAGCTGCGGATACAAGGCTTTCAATTGGAGTTGTCGTCGATGACTAGATTTGCTTTCTGTTACTTCTTTGGACATTTGTTGGCATAATGTCCTATCTCTCGGCAGTGGAAACATGTGATGCCTACAACAAGAGATGAGTTTTTCTATGATTGGCCTCCAACAGAGGTGTTGGGGAGCAACAAGCTGGCCGGCTGGTTCGTGGTTGTTTCTTGAGGCATTGGCAAGCCTAAACTTTTGTATTTATGCAACTGTGACATGTATCTTCTATTGTTTTTACCACCTGCTTTTGGTGTTATTGTTGCGATCAGAGTAGCTTCTGGAATCATGTCTGAGGAGAGTGCTAAGTGTCTTTTTGGGCATCGATTGGCATAATGCCCCATATCCCGACAATTGAGGCATTGTATTCCTACCCTCGATATTTTGTTCTATTGAGCTTGGCCAACATTGTTGTCGTGGGATATCTGCGTCAGTGGAAGTGGTGCTAATCTTGGAGTCATGAGTGTGGTCGTCGTTGGTGCTTGGTTGGGTTGAGATTGAATCACCCAAGCCTTGAAGTTTCTTGTAACATTCTGCCCTTTACCTACCATCTTCCTTTTGCGAAGATTGTCCATCTTGTGTTTGACTTGGCTGGAATTCTGTTTATCTAAATCTTGAGCTTCTTCTGTTCTGACTTGGCATTTTATGACGGGCTGAGATATCCTTGTTGCTTGATGTGTTGTCCGAGATTCTTCTATTTTGTCCTCCAGTGCTGAGGTTGCTTGTGGTGCCAAGAGTACTTGTAAGGGGCATTGTTTGACAAAGTGCCCTTCTTTGCCACAATAGTTGCAGATTTTATACTGGATTATCTTCCTCTTGGAACACTTGATGAAATAGTGCCCGGTGCTATTGTAGTTAACACAATGGACATCTTGTCTTGGCTTTCCCTTTTGAGGGCATCTGTAGGCGAAGTGTCCTAGTTCACCATATCTATAACAGATGACATACTTCCACTGGTGGTGATTTTCAGGAAGAATGTGGCTTATGAGATCATTATGAGGTACTTCTATTGGCTTGTTGTTGTCCATCAGCTGCCATCACTACAAGAAGAACACCCCTTTAGCAATGCATATATGCATTGGTAGAAGTCCAAACAAATGTTGTTAGGGTCTATACCAACGCATTTAGTATGCGTTGCCATTGAGGCCGTTGCCAAGGTCTGTGACAACACATATACAAGCGTTGGTAACATGTAAATAAAAGTGTTGTAAGGTTGCAACGCATATTTTGATATAGTGGCAACATATATATATATATATATATATATATATATATATATATATATATATATATATATATATATATATATATATATATATATATATATATGTTGGCATTGATACTAGCAAATCGCTTCCATGATTGTTTACAACGATCTAACCATTGCAAAAGGTGTCCTTTTCATGTCGGCTTATCAATTAGGGCCTACACGGGTTAAACACAACACACATATCAAAGTGTATAACACAATTTTTTCATTGACATCAACAAAAAATTGTTTCATTACAAAGAATTTCCATCAAGCTTCACAAGTATAGACTCGAGGCATGCACGGTTGGTACCATCGTAATCTAATAACATAATACACCCTAAAATATAAATGTAAGTACATGTCTATACTTTTAGTGGAAGTCTTCGTTCTCTATGCCCCGTGGTTCTATAAAAAATTCTTCATTCTCGAGCATTCTCTATTCTACATACAAGTTTGCCAAACAGTCCAAACCATCAACGTATCTTCTCAATCTGAAAAGAGAAATAAAATTCTTTTAGTGCATTATTAAAGTAAAATGTAACATTCCAACTCTTCCAAACAATTGGTAGGTACATACATGGGGCAGCAATTCCCAATCATTAATCACAAGCTTATAGGAAAACACCTTTTAAGCCTAGAACAAATCAAGTAAATGCAATACAAAACTCTCAGCTCGTGGGATTTGTAAGAAAGCTAGTGACAGAAAAATAGATAAATTTTGCATCACATAAAGCATTACAGATATCCTTCTGTAGTTTGTGCTACTATTCCTATGTGCTAAGAAATAAAGAGAAGACATAAGTTTTTACATGCTTGTACTGCTTCTAGATAGTTGACTCAAAATCAATACCAACAGCAGCACCAAGGCGCAAAATCAATACCAACAGCAGCACCGAGGCTGGGCCCAACTAACACCATAGGCCTTTTGATGTAGGATCTCCAGAACTGCACAAAGAGGTTGTTAAGATGTAGGGATCATATTACTTTAACCATTAGATAGCGACATCGGTCCGACTCGACGTTGTTCTTTGTTCTTACTACCAAGTCACAAGAACTGGTCTTACATGACTGAACATAATATATAAAAGCAAATAGAAAACTTGCTGAAAGAAGAACATAGTAATATTGTACTCTGGACAATCCAGTCCTTGTTTTGAGATAAGATATGAGTTACGAGCAAGGCCAGTACTTCAGTTACGTATCAAACTCATTCTTGAATTTAGTATCATCAAGCTTCCTTATCTGCAAATGGTGAGCATTCAAGAAAATATTTCTTTGATAAAGAACAAATGCACATGCTACAGTATCTACGATAACAGTAACAGAGATTGCATGTGAGGACCCCGGCTTATTTGGCTTGTAATGCTTAGTCATCCATTGACCCTAGCATCACAAACAAAATAACCCGTGTCTTGAGATATGTATACTTCCTTAAATGCAAAGATACACACCCCTTTACAAAATTATGCATCAATTTCATATAAGACATAGAACCAAAGCACGAACTAGGTTAAACCAAAGACATACATAATAGAGTTATTACAAAAGGGGCCGACCGGCCAAATACAACTAAAAGAGATAAACAATAGCGGAAGCAAAAGGCTATAAGATGGTGATAAACAAAAGCCATACGGTTTTCCTAAAGCCCACAAGGCAACCGACCGGGCCGCCAAGCTAGTCGTCCCAACCACAGCACATCTCACAAAAGTGGGGCCCTTGGGGCTCCACCTCCTCTGCAACAAAGTTATTAAGCAAAGCAAATGAGTACAAAAATATACTCATAAGATCGACGTAGAGTAATGAGACCTATACATATGCTACATGCAAGCTCATTTAAGTGAAGGTCAGAGGTTGTTTTCAAAGATAAAGCAAGTTTTCATTTGCAATATTTAAATAGATTCAAAGCAGTTTTGCAATTCATTTTTAATTTGCAATTAACAACGAGACAACAACATAATTACATTAGATAGATGACAACAACAATCCTGGAAGTGACTAACCCAATAGTCACCACAACAATAGCATGAATTACCCATTCATACCACCCATGCCAAGTTTTAATTAAAGGTTGTAGTCTAATTCTTGCGGGAAATAACCAAGCGTGTCCATAACCTAGGACGAGGCTATTCGAATAGATTTAACCCTGCAGGGGTGTACCAATGTACCCACACGACAGACCGCCTTTTCGCCACATGATTAAGCACACTTCCTTTTGTATGCCGGCACAGCTAAGTCCTACGAGACATTTCCAATGAATGATGCTAATTAAGAACCGTGACAACCCAAAGGGTAGGATACACCGGCCCAGCCTAAGCAACTGCGGGTGCTCTTCCCCTTATAAAAACAGTTTTATCCACCTGCGACCCATAATTAACACCTCCCAAAGTACTAAGTCAAGAGAGGTCCCATATCCCCCTCGTGTGGTTAGCACGCAAAAGTGCTTGGATCAATGGTGCAAGTAATTCGGTCCGTGGAGACTTAGGCACCATTCCACACACCATGAGATCACACCAACATCCATTGTGCCCAAGTCAATACAGTTTTGTTTTCATTTTTATTTCTTTACAAAGTAACAAAGCACAAGTGTTGGTCATAATGGAATAATAATTTTTTGTGTGATCAAGGTCATCGACATAAGTCGACAACCGCCCATTTCTACCGTTATCTAAGCATTTATAAGCATTATCAACGTAAACTACTAAGTGATAAGAGTACATCCGTCGAACTCTAAATCACAGCAAGATAATCCTAGGCTTAGTAGTAGAGAATGAACATTTACCTACAAATTATGCATCTATAGGGTCAACTAATCGATAATTTAACACAAAGTAAGCATGCATACATATAAGTGAATACAAGGTATTAGACTTTAAAGTAATGGGATTGAATAAACATGATCAAACTGCTTGCCCTGTTGGAGCTTCTCACTATGCTGCAAAGGTTCGCTCACGTGATCAACGCACTCGTCGGAACCTAACGAAAAAGCGGAAAAGAACCGATAAGAACGAAGAAAACCGAAAAAACTCCACAGCAAACTTTCACCAAATGCTTTGAAATTTTTACAAAAGAAAGAGCATGATTTTTAAGTAATTTATCAACAAGAACCAATTGATTTGGATTCTCAATGCAAAAGTTATGGTCAAAACAAATCTGCTCAGCCTGGAAAATGCTGGAAAATTCAAATCGGTTACTGTTCATCCAAATTAAATTCTTTAGCACAATTTTCCAAAGAGGTGCTGCACCTGGGATTTTTATGGTAAATTTAGAACCTCATGAGATGAATAACACAATTGAGTTCACCTCATTTGGAGCTATGATGCATGTTTTATAATTTTTCAATGACATGCAAAAGAGCACAAATAAAATACAACCACAATTCTTTTGAAAATAGTGACATGCCTAAATCCTATTCTACCATTTAGTACACTAATAGAGGAAGCCAACACAATTAGATTCACTCAAAAAGGATCTCTAGAGAATTACTTATGCAATTTACAAGTTAAATGCAACATTTAGAGCAACATTTAAAGTTAATTTTGAAACCAATTTACCAATCCATTTTCTAGAGCTGAACTAAACATACAACCATTTTTAGATTAAAGTCTAGTTCAAACTAGAGCCACCAAAATTTGAATCAACTCAAATGGAGGTAGCATGAAATAGTTATGCATTTTCAAAGTTTATTACCTTTTTCAGTTTACAAATAAATCCATTGGGAATTCCTAAAAATGAAACGACGTGGACGAATCTGGGCCGTTGATCTTACATCGCACGGCCCAAGATGAACGGGGCAACGCGCTCGTGCTCGCGCAGATCCAACGAACATGGGCCGTTGATCTTGAATCCAACGACCCGAGTTGTATCGTGGGCGGCGCGTTTGGAATCCCCGCGTGCGAAAGGAGGCGGCAACTGTGGGCCGTCGATCGTGAGATGACGGCTTACAATCAACGCGACACAGTGCACACACACGACCCCGCGAGATCTCGCCCGCAGATCTGGAAAGGGACGGTCCTAACGAGCTGCTACAGTTGTCGGCTTCATCCGACAACGAAACCGACGGCGAAGAAATGGTCACCGCCGGCGACTCAGGCCACGACGACGTGAACTACGGCCAGCTACGGGTGCGAGACCGAGGAAGGAGAAGAACAGGTGACTGATATCGACCGTTCGATAAGAAAAGGGGGAGGTCGTGACCCTTGGATCTAAATCGGGGTCTAAAAGGAAAGGGGGAGGTCGCGACTAGTAGATCTCGATTGGGGAGGTCGCAGCCGCTAGATCTCCATCGCACGGTTCCGACAAAGAAGGGGAGGTCGTGACCGCTAGATCCTCATCGCACGCTTTCCAACAACGAAAGGGAGGTCGCAATGCTAGATTTACATCGGACGGTGGTGAAAAGAAAAGGGAGGTCGCCTCAGTAAGGAGATAGGAGGTCGTGGTTGTTGGATTTGCATCCAATGGCGCGAATGAGAGGGGAGGTCTTGACCGCTATGCGTGACTCGACAAGCGATGGGAGGTCGTGGTCATTGGAGTTTGATCCAACGGCGCACAACATAGAGGAGGTTGTGGTCATGGATTTTGATCCAACGACACAACAGAGATAGGAGGTCATGGCCATTGCGCCTGCGACGCGATGGGAGGTCGTGGCCATTAGATTTACATACAAGGGCGCACAACATCGAGGGAGGTCGTGGTCATGGATTTTGATCCAATGGTGCACAACAGAGATAGGAGGTCGTGGCCATTGCGCAAGATGCGCGATGGGAGGTCGTGGCCATTAGATTTACATCCGTCGCACAACATCGAGGGAGGTCGTGGTCGTGGATTTTGATCCAACGGCGCTAATGAGATAGGAGGTCGTGGCCATTGCGCATGACGCGATGGGAGGTCGTGGCCATTAGATTTACATCCAAGGGCGCACAACATCGAGGGGAGGTCGTGGCTGTTGAATTTTGATCCAATGGCACACAACAGAGAGGGGAGGTCGGGCTGGTGTGCACGACGCTAACAAGGGATGGGAGATCGTGGCCGCGAGATCTTGATCTGACGGCGATGAGAGGAGAGGGGAGGTCATCGCCGCTGGATTTCGATCCAATGGGACACGACCTCGGGCGAGGGAGGGGCTCGGGCTGAGCTGTGATGCGGTTGGGTTCGACCCACTTGAAGGTGTAACAGCCCAAAGTTCTGTTACCAATTTAGAATTAATTAAAGTTATTATTTTGTTGGACTTTCTGAAATTTGAAAGGGTTTGTTTGATTTATTTAAAATTCTAAAGATTTAAAAGTCAAAAATAAAATTTATTAAAGTTTTTGAAGTTTTATTTGAGTTAAAGTTGAAAAAAATAAAAATTAATTAATTTCTAGAATTTCCCGAGATGATTAAAAGCTTTCCCTAATTATTTTAAAACAAATAAATTATGTGCAAAAATAAAACCAACTTTAAGTTAGAATTATTTTTATTAAGTTGAAAATAATTATAGGAATTCTTGTAAATTTTTTTAGAATTTTTGGACTCTATTTGTTATCTTCTAAAAATCTATTTTGATTTGTTGTGTAATCTGAATTAATTTCGAAAATTAATAAATAATTTTTTTAAAAAGGAACTTCCCATCGGTCACCCTCTCTATGTTTGCTCCAAGCCCAAAGACACTCAACATACAAACATCTAATGCATGCACTGCCAACTTCCCTCTTTCTCTTTCAATCAATATTATACTCCATTTATTCCCTTTATTCCTTGTTTCTTTCTCTCTCTTACCTTCTTCCTCACGGGAGTTTTTCTTCTCTGTTGATATTTCCTTCCGAGGGCAACTATGGCAGCGCCGCCCTCAGCATGGCCACTGCCGACCGCCGCCTCTCGCCATAGGTAGCGCCGCCCATCCCCACCACTGCGCCACCTCTCCTTTTCCCTCCCTCCCCTTGCTGCCATGCAAAACGGAGCCGGTTGAGCTTCATGCTCCATTAATGGCACCAGCCTCCTCTTCTCCCTTTTCTCCTCATTCAATCCATTAAAAAGCAAATCCGTTTGAAGGAGAACGTCCGCATTATCATCACGCACGTCGCAAAGCACCATCAATTACACGATTCATCTACTACATGCAATCAATTTAATCGCTTGCTTTCATCTTCAATTGCAACCAAAACGCCGCCCCATGATCTCCCTCTCCGGCCTCCTCCGCCTATAAAAGGGAGCACCGGTGCGATTCTCATCACCAACACATTCCCATCACTCATTCCTCCTCTCCTCCTCGTTTGGCGAATTTGGGCGTTGAAGCTCGAGGTCCGAACGCCGCTCATCGGTCAATTGCGCCCTCTACGGTGGAGCCTCGCACCATCGACCACACCACTAGCTTCGCCGGCGTGGTCTACACCGTGCTCCCCGCCGCCGCCGAGCATCGCCGAGCACCGCCGCCACCGTGAGCCCACGCCGCCGACGTTGTCATCCTCGCCTCCGCCATCCGTACATCGCCCTACCACAACCGAGGTGAGCACCGCATCCACGTCCTCCCTTCCCTTCATTCCACCCCTCGCCGGCCGTCGGAACGCCGTCGTTCGCCGGCAACATCGCCATTTAAACCATAGACCGAAGCTTCCTCTTTTGCGAATTGCGTCGCCGTCGAGCTAGCTCCGACCACACCGTCTCCACCACTGGCATCGCGTTGTCGCACTCTTCGTGATGCTCTCTTTCCTTACCAATTCCGTCACCCGAGCATCACCAAAGACATTGTGCAAGCCACGATCGCCCATGCTCTGTTGTTGTTCGGCATGTATTGAAGATGAACAAAGCAATTTAACTATCTAGTCACTTCATCTTTGTACTTGTCCATTTTAATCTTCCAAAATTTCGTTCTCTCACATACAAAGTCCAAATCCGTTGATTCTTCCTCCTAAATTCATCTAAATTCATCTACTATTCCCAGTATTTATTTCATAATTTTAGATTTTATTTAATTTCCGTTAATTATTTGGTCCATTTTGCGCTGTCGTTGCCACGCCCGACCGCGGCGCTTTCCACCCCAACCGAGGCGAAGCGTTCGCCTCGCGGTTCCCTCTTCAAATCGCCACAAACCTCATCCGCTAACTCCTCTCCGCTTGCCCGCAACGCCGACGTTCGCCGTCGTCGCCGAAGGTTTTCTCTGTCAGATCAAGGCCGCCATCGAAGGTCGTCGGCCTAGTCGCTTACAATCGTTGAGTTTGCCTCGACATATCGTACTTCCGCCACCATCACCTTGGTCATAAAACTCCTTCTTTGTTCCCAAATATCCGAAACCATAATTTCCGATGAATAGTACAATTTTCGGAATCTTATTATTTCATGTAACAATCAACCTTCCGGAATTTCGTTCTCCCTCATACGAACTCCGATTTCGTCGATTCAACTTCCTAAATTCATATAAAATCGATACCTTCCTAGCAGTATTTATGTTATAATTTTTTTGGATTTTATTTGGATTTTATTTGAATATTATTTGAATTCGGATCGTTTACGCCAGATAGATTTCGATTTACTTGGACGAATCGGATTTCAACGTCGTTTGAGAATAATCCATTAAGCAAGGCAAGTTACATTCTTGACCATATTTGCACCCAGTATTTAAAATTATTTAAATTCTGTTTTAAATTATTATTGCATGCGTATTTATATTCAAGTAATTTAAATTCCTGTTTTAAGCTTTATAGTTATTCCCAATGCCTTTGTATGTCCAATTATTGTCAAGAGAGGTGGTATGGAGACTATTATCGAATGCATATATATTTTGGAGTTTGGATAATAAAAGAAGATTGTGAATGGATGTGTGAAGATAGAGGAAAATTGTTAATAGATAATGAATGATTACGTAAATAGGTGATTATTGGTATTGGATTATGGAAATAGATTATTATTAAGGATTGGATTGTGGTATTATTAGAGTTATATGATTGTTGGATATTAGATGTCAATCATAGATATAGATTATCATTGGATTATTGGATATTGGAATGAATGATGTTGGATTATTAGAAATACATGATTATTATGGTTGTATTGTAGAAATAAATGATTATTGGATACCGGATTTTAGAGGTAGATTGTTGTTGATGTTGGATTAATAAAGATTGGATGATAGATAGATACTATAGTCAAATACTGAATTGTTGATATTGGATTCTAGAAATAGATTGTCATTGGATATCAGATTATCTAAAAATTTGATTATAGGATTACATAGTCATTGGATTGATAGATATCGGATTATAAAATTTGAGTATAGTTAAATATTTGGATCAATTGAAGTTGGATCATTGAAATAGACTTATACGGTGTAGATTGGACTAATGAATTTTGGATTGCTGAAGGTTGGATTATCACAATGCTGATGGATTACATACTGATCTCGTTCTTGACAAGTCTTGGACATTTAACCCTCACCCTAGATAAAATCTAGTTGATACAATAGTATGAACTAGAACATTTTGAGAAAGATTATGCTTAGAAATGCTTAGACCCAAAAATGTTTGATTTGGGAAACTTTCAGCCAAAAATCAAATATTGTTTAAGAATCTATGGCATTGGTTTGTCATGGAAGTTTTGTCGTAAATGAATTTGAGAAAAATAAAATAAAATTATGGTTTGTACTTGGGCGAAATGGTTGTTTGGATGGTGCAAGTTAATGCACGGGATCGAGTCATTTCCATGATCGAGGCCCATGGGTTTTGTGGAAAGTCGCCCAAGTCAATTGAGGACCGGCCTCTGAGCGCCTTTGCTATGCCTATAATGGGCTATGCCTCACCGTGCAACCACATGTCCTCGTAATGGGGTGTAGGACCGGTGACTAATTTGCAAAGTGCTATCGCGGTCGATCCATGGATTGTGTGGGTCCATCTCGGATGGTGGTCGATATGACCTCGTTAGTCCCATCGGCGTAAGAGGGGCCCCTACAAACTCTGCGGATTTCTATCCAAGGAGGGATGCGAAACCTTAACGGGGTGGATCATGTGGGATGGCGATTGTAAAGGCCTTGGCATGTGCTCTAGACTGCTTACCTAAGGTAGTGAGCCGTGGCATAGATATATGCCGGACAAACTAGAGAATTCGTGTCTTGTGGGTAAAGTGTACAACCTCTGCAGAGTGTAAAACTATTCGAATAGCCGTGTTCACGGTCATGGATATGCTAGCAAAGCCACTCAAAGTTAGATTTTGGTTTTGATTTCAAAAGACTTCATCAAATGGATTATGCAAATGGGTATTGGGCGGGAAGCCATGTGATAGGAGGGTATCCTTCACCATTCATGAGTGAATGTTATCTGACTATAAAATTGAGAATTTATAAAATGAATTTTAGTTATGGATTAACTGCTTTGGAATTTAGTACAAGTATTCAAAGAAAATGCTGCTTTATGCAAAAAGAACCATATTAAGCCATCCTTTGTTACATCCATATATGCATGTCATTCTGTTATTTGACGGGTGTAACTTGCGAGCACGGTAGTAGTGCTCATCCTTACTTATTGCAAACAAATTTCAGAGGAGAAGAACTTCATCATCGGTGTGGATCTCGACGACTAGGCCGCTTCCCCAGTCGATTGCCTGTGGCAGATTAACTGGACTCTACCACATCTTCTTCGTCTTCCGCTGTGTTTTTATTGTTGGCTTGTAAGCCCCTGTTGTAATAAACTCTGTTGATTATTAATAAAGTTATGCGATTTATGGATGTTACCATATTTGTTTAACTGTGTGAACTAGCTACTGATCATGGGACTAGTTCAGAAATGCACAGAGGATTTGGGACGTTAATCCCGGGTCTTACAGAAGGTGGCTCGGACCCAAGGAACAGTGCTCCAGATTTGAGTTTAAATTTGAAGGCTGAGTTTGGAGGAATTTTTAGAGGTAGCAAACTAACTCCAAAAATTCCGAAATTTTGACTGGAGCTTCCTCACTCCTAGATTAACCTTACATAAAATTTCTAGAGATTTTTATGAACTGCAATTTTTCTCAAAAAATTCATCAAGGGCTGTTCTAGGGTTTGACCAAAGGTCAAACAGGTTTGACTTATCTCCAAAAATTATCAAATAATTTCTAAAAATTATGAAATTTTTCAGAGGGGTCACACATCATCCCTAGAACCAAGGAAAAATATTTTCAAAGGTTGAATACCAGATTCTTGCCAAGTTGATTAAGGGGTTGACTTTAGTCAACAGGAAGTTTAGGTTTTTGAATTCCACAACTCTTGACAAGAATAATAGAAATATTCAAGAGTTTCAAGATGTGAGAAAAGTTTTAATTTCTACTCATTTAATTGCATTTGAAACAAACACCCATATTAGGTTACATTTGAAAGACAAACACTGGTTTGGTTACATTTGGAACACAACCTATATTTGGGATATTACAAAATCTCCCCCTTACAGAAATCTCGTCCCGAGATTTGGCTCACTCGGAAAAGAAACAGGGGTAGTCCGCACACAGACGATCTTCCCTTTTCCAAGTAGCTTCATCCTCGGAATGATTCGACCACTGAACTTTAAGGAACTTGATGGAACGATTCCTCGTTCTTCGTTCATCCTCTTCAAGGATGCGAACAGGGTGCTCGCGATAGGTCAAATCTTCTTGCACATCAAGAGTTTCCAACGGAGCTTCCTCAGTTGGAACACGGAGGCACTTCTTCAACTGGGACACATGGAACACATATCATGTACCCCCTCAAGTGCAGCAGGCAATTCTAACTTATAGGCAACAGCTCCTTTCTTCTCGATGATGCGGTAGGGACCCACATACCGAGGAGCTAACTTGCCCTTGACGCCGAAACGTTGATGGCCCTTCAAAGGTGAGACTTTGAGATAAACAAAGTCATTAGGCTCAAAACTCAACTCACGACGACGGCGATCCACATAGCTCTTTTGCTTGGATTTAGTTGTGCGTAGACGTTGACGAATAAGCTGGACTTGACTCTCGGCCTCATTGATTGAGTCCGGGCCAAAGAAAGGTCTTTCACCGGTCTCGCACCAGTTCAACGGGTTCTCGTGACTTTCTCCCGTGATAAGGCCTCGAAAGGAGCCATGCCGAGACTGGCTTGGAAACTGTTATTGTAAGAAAACTCGGTGAATGGTAAGCATTTCTCCCAATGCTTCCCATAGGAAAGAACACAAGCACGGAGCATGTCTTCCAACACTTCGTTGACCCTCTCGGTCTGACCATCAGTTTGGGGATGATATGCTGTGCTGAATGAAAGGCGAGTTCCCACAGCCTCCTGCAAGCTATGCCAGAACTGGGAAGTAAAGATAGAACCACGATCAGAAACGATCGTCTTCGGTACCCCATGCAAGCTCACGATCCTGGATACATAGAGCTCAACTAGGCAACCGGTACAAATCTTGGTCTTGACTGGAAGAAAGTGTGCCACATTAGTCAACCAATAAATGATAACCCAAATGGCATCATTTCCTTTCGGTGACCTGGGTAGACCGGTGATAAAATCCATTCCGATCGAATCCCACTTCCACTCAGGAACAGATAGGGGCTGAAGCAGTCCAGCTGGACGCTGATGCTCGGCCTTCACACGACAACACATGTCGCACTCGGCAATGAACTTCGCAATCTTTCTCTTCATTCAGGTCCACCAAAATCCCTGACGGAGATCTTGATACATCTTTGTGGCCCCGGGATGAATGGACAAAGGCGAATCATGGGCTTCGCGGAGGATCAAATTTCACAACTCTATGTCCTTTGGAACCACGAGGCGATGCCCGAACCTCACAACACCAAGCTCATCTTCAGAGAAGCACTTGGTGGTTCCGTTCTTGACATTTTGCTCGACGGTTCACTCCAAAGATCCGATCGCCGAGCTGCCTTAACACGATCCACCAAGGTTGGTTGCACAACCAAGGTAGCGAGGAACCCCTGCTCAACCAAACCCAAGTTGAGACGCTGAAACACCTCCAGAAGGGTGGGCTGATGCTCCTTGAGCAACAAGGCATTGCAATGCACTTTACGACTAAGCGCATCGGCAATGACATTAGCCTTGACCGGATGGTAGTGAGTACCCACGTCATAGTCTTTGATCAACTCCAACCATCTCCTTTACCTGAGGTTCAGATCTGGTTGGGTGAACAAATACTTCAAGCTTTTATGATCCGAATACACTTCACAATGATTACCGATAAGATAATGTCGCCAAATCTTAAGTGCATGAATCACAGCTGCTAGCTCCAAGTCATGGGTAGGATAGTCGAGTTCATGAGGTCTCAATTGCCTTGATGCATAGGCCACTACCTTGCCTTCTTGCATAAGGACACATCCGAGTCCTCGACGAGAAGCATCGCAAAAGATATCGAAGCTCCGATGAACATCAGGAAGAACGAGAACGGGAGTGGTGGTCAAATGCTTCTTGAGTACTTGAAAACTTTCCTCACACTCAGCGGACCACACGAACTTCTTGTCCTTCTTGAGCAACTCAGTCATCGGCTTCGCGATCTTGGAGAAGTTCTCGATAAAGCGACGATAATATCCCGCTAAACCGAGAAAACTCCGCACTTCGGTTACCGAACTGGGCTGACTCCAAGAAAGCACATCGCTGACCTTGCTAGGATCAATGGCTATGCCTCCCGCTGAAAGAACATGGCCCAAGAAAGCCACTTCCTTCAACCAGAATGTGCACTTGCTGAACTTCGCATACAGCTGGTGCTCTCGAAGCTTGCTTAACACAAGCTTCAGATGCTCGGCGTGTTCCTCATCGTTCTTGGAGTAGATAAGAATATCATCGATGAAGACCATGACAAAATTATCCAAATACTCCATGAAGACTGAATTCATGAGATTCATGAACAAGGCAGGAGCATTGGTCAAGCCGAAAGACATGACAGTATACTCGTACAAACTGTAACGAGTAGAGAAAGCCGTCTTAGGGATATCCTCAGGTCGGATCCGAACTTGATGATATCCCACTCTCAAATCAATCTTGGAGAAGACTTGAGCTCCAGATAATTGATCAAAGAGATCGTCGATGCGGGGCAAAGGATACTTGTTCTTTACCGTTACTTCATTAAGCGAACGGTAATCGACGCACATGCGCAAAGTATTGTCCTTCTTCTTTACAAAGATTGCTAGACAACCTCACGGAGATGAGCTAGGGCGGATGAAACCCTTCTCTTGAAGCTCACCGAGTTGCTTCTTCAACTCCACCAACTCATTCGGTGGCATCCGGTAAGGCCTCTTTGAAATCGGGCGACGGAGCCAACTCGATGACGAACTCGAGGTCTCGAACTGGTGGCATCCCCGAAGATCTTCAGAAAGACATCCATGAAGTCACATACCGCTGGGACTTCACGAATATCTCGAGTGGCTTCGCCGAGTGCAAAGAGATGCGGACGGACCTTGCGACCGGTGCTTAACCTACTCACGGAGGGGCTTGTGAGGTAGATGAGCTTCCGAGCGCAATCGATTTGCCCCATATGCTGAGACAACCAATTCATGCCAAGAATCACATCTAAGCTCGCTGCATTGAGGAGGATAAGATTTGCTAAAAATCTTACTCCCTCAATCTCGACAGGAACCTCCTGACACTCGGATTCAGCTCTCAACTCCGAACCGGGAGAGCGAATGAGCAACGGGACCAAAAAAGGAGCAAAAAGAAGATCACCAACAGCAGAAAAAGACTAAGATACAAAAGAATGAGATGCTCCTGAATCGAACAAAACAGTAGCAGGATGAGAGTTAACAAGAAGCGTACCCAACACGACGTCAGGTGCCTCCTGCCCTTCTTCCGCGGAGATGAGGTTGACGCGGCCGCTGCCCATGCCTTGGGTTGCAGGGACAATCTTCTGATCCTGGGAAGGACCACCTCCTTGCCCGCATCCTCCATTAGGACGAGGGGCTGCTCCAGTCTTCTTAGGACAATTATTTGCATAATGGTCCTTCTGGTTGCAGAAGAAACAAGTGACCCCGGCAGCTGGGTTGCGGGGGCCACCAGGCTGACTCGCAGGTGCACGTGGTTGAGACACGGCCTACGAAGGACGAGGGGCAGGTGCTGACGACCTCGGGGGTGCTGAAGCTTGAGGACGGGGCCCCTGAGAATGGCTGAAGTGAGTACGGGAAAAGCTGGGCTGGGAAGACTTCTGGGTCTCCCACTTGCGCTTGCGGGACTCACGCAGCGTCCTTCCCTTGTGCTCGGAGACGATGGCCTTGTCCACCAAGGCCTGGAAATCAGGGAAGTCAACGATGGAGAGCTTGTCCTGAAGCTCCTCAGACAAGCCATCCATGAACTTCTCCTGCTTGGCCTCATTAGTGGCCACCTCCTCTGGAGCATAACGAGCCAGATGGTTGAACTCGTTGACCGAGCTGCGCCCTTGCTTGAGCGCAAAAAACTCCTTCTTCTTCAGCTTCATCACACCGGCAGGGATGTGAGACCGACGGAAGGCAACACGGAACTCCTCACAAGAAACGGTGTGGCCTGTGGGCTGCATGGCGAGAAAGTTCTCCTACCATGAAAGAGCTGCACCCTCCAGCTGATGGGATGCAAAAAGTGCCTTCTCCTGGTTATAGCACTGAGCGATGTTGAGCTTCGTCTCAACCAGAGGAAGCCAGTCGTCTGCATCCAGTGGGTCTTCAGACCTGGAGAAAGTGGGCGGCTGGGTGCGAAGGAACTCTGCAAGTCCCCCACGCGACTGATGCCCACTTCCTCCCCCTGATCCTGAGGCACTGGAAAGAGTGGAGGTATTGCGCGCAATAACCTGCAGAATCCTGGTCTGATCCATTTGGTTTTGCTCGATCTGAGCAAGAACCGAAGCCATGGTCAGAGGAGGCGGGAGCTCCTCATCCAGACCAGCTGACTGACCCTGACCACTACGAGTTCTTCCAGCCATCTTGCTAAAGAGAGAAAGGGGGTTAGCAACGAAATCCAAAAATTAGAAGCTAAAGAAAGCGAAAAGCTATCGACTAGGGGAATGAAAAATCACCCTAACCGAAAGCCAAACTTAAACAGCAAGAACACAACTCTAAGAACTTACGAAAAAGGCTCAAGAAATAGCAAGGAAACACGAGACTAAAGCTCCACTTCCCTACACAACTAACCCGTATTGAATGAACGAGTAATCGGTAGAGAAGGCAAAATTTCAGCACACTACTCTAGTTCTAACACTTCCACAAAGCAAGGTAAAACCAACAAGATAGGTGTTAGATACTTAGCTAACTAGTATCACATCTTACCCTTTTATTCCCACAAGTTTTAGTTGAATTATCCTCTCATTATCTATCCTGTTTAGAAAACTTGAGATTGCTGTCCGGAAATTTGATGCTTGCTGTCCTGATTTTGCATCCAAGCTCTTAGCCGAAATCACCGACTCCAGAAACTTCAAAACCTTGTAAAAGGGCAGCCAACACTTCAATTTGCCAATCTTATTGATTCCCAAAACCCAATTAAAAGATAACGCTATCTTTGGAGGGAAGGAGAGGGAAACAACTTTTAAAACTCAAATTAGAATGAGATGAGATAAGAAAGCTAAGATAGGTAAGGAGTAAAATCAGAGAATTTACTTAAGCTTTCATAAACCATTTGATATTTTGAAACAAAGTTTTTCAAAACATCCTAAAGATGACCAAGCTAGGGTTACTACGGTCAGTATGGCTCTAATACCAACTTTGTGAGGACCCCGGCTTATTTGGCTTGTAATGCTTAGTCATCCATTGACCCTAGCATCACAAACAAAATAACCTATGTCTTCGAGATATGTATACTTCCCAGAAATGCAGTATACACACCCCTTTACAAAATTATGCATCAATTTTATACAAGACATAGAACCAAAGCACGAACTAGGTTAAACCAAAGACATACATAATAGAGTTATTACAAAAGGGGCCGACCGGCCAAATACAACTAAAAGAGATAAACAACAGCGGAAGCAAAAGGCCATAAGATGGCGATAAACAAAAGACATACGGTTTGTCTAAAGCCCACAAGGCAACTGACCGGGCTGCCAAGCTAGTCGTTCCAACCACAGCACATCTCACAAAAGTGGGGCCCTTGGGGCTCCACCTCCTCTACAACAAAGTTATTAAGCAAAGCAAATGAGTACAAAAATGTACTCACAAGACTGACGTGTAGAGTAACAGACCTATACATATGCTACATGCAAGATCATTTAAGTGGAGGTCAGAGGTTGTTTTCAAAGATAAAGCAAGTTTTCATTTGCAATATTTAAATAGATTCAAAGCAGTTTTGCAATTCATTTTTAATTTGCAATTAACAACGAGACAACAACATAATAACATTAGATAGATGACAACAACAATCCTAGAAGTGACTAACCCAATAGTCACCACAACAATAGCATGAATTACCCATTCATACCACCCATGCCAAGTTTTAATTAAAGGTTGTAGTCTAATTCTTGCGGGAAATAACCAAGCGTGTCCATAACCTAGGACGAGACTATTCGAATAGATTTAACCCTGCAGGGGTGTACCAATGTACCCACACGCCAGATCGCCTTTTCGCCACATGATTAAGCACACTTCCTTTGGTATGCCGGCATGGCTAAGTCCTACGAGACATTTCCAATGAATGATGCTAATTAAGAGCCGTGACAACCCAAAGGGTAGGATACACCGGCCCAGCCTAAGCAACTGCGGGTGCTCTTCCCCTTATAAAAACAGTTTTATCCACCTGCGACCCATAATTAACACCTCCCAAAGTACTAAGTCAAGAGAGGTCCCATATCCCCCTCGTGTGGTTAGCATGCAAAAGTGCTTAGATCAATGACGCAAGTAATTCGGTCCTTGGGGACTTAGGCACCATTCCACACACCATGAGATCACACCAAGATCCATTATGCCCAAGTCAATACAGTTTTGTTTTCATTTTTATTTCTTTACAAAGTAACAAAGCACAAGTGCTGGTCATAATGGAATAATAATTTTTGTGTGATCAAGGTCATCGACATAAGTCGACAACTGCCCATTTCTACTGTTATCTAAGCATTTCTAAGCATTATCAACGTAAACTACTAAGTGATAAGAGTCCATCCATCGAACTCTAAATCACAGCAAGATAATTCTAGGCTTAGTAGTAGAGAATGAACATTTACCTACAGAGTATGCATCTATAGGGTCAACTAATTGATAATTTAACACAAAGTAAGCATGCATACATATAAGTGAATACAAGGTATTAGACTTTAAAGTAATGGGATTGAATAAACATGATCAAACTGCTTGCCTTGTTGGAGCTGTTCACTATGCTGCAAAGGTTCGCTCACGTGATCAACGCACTTGTTGGCACCTAACGAAAAAGCGGAAAAAAACCGAAAAGAACGAAGAAAACCGAAAACACTCCACAGAAAACTTTCTCCAAATGCTTTGAAATGTTTACAGCAGCAAGAGCATGATTTTTAAGGAATTTATCAACAAGAACCAATTGATTTGGATTCTCAATGCAAAAGTTATGGCCAAAACAAATCTGCTCAGCCTGAAAAATGCTGGAAAATTCAAATCGGTTACTGTTCATCCGAATTAAATTCTTTAGCACAATTGTCCAAAGAGGTGATGCTCCTGGGATTTTTATGGTAAATCGAGCACCTCATGAGATGAATAACACAATTGAGTTCACCTCATTTGGAGCTATGATGCATGTTTTATGATTTTTCAAAGACATGCAAAAGAGCACAAGTAAAATGCACCCAAAATTCTTTTGAAAATAGTGACATACCTAAATCCTATTCTACTATTTAGTACACTAATATAGGAAGCCAACACAATTAGATTCACTCAAAAAGGATCTCTAGAGAATTACTTATGCAATTTACAAGTTAAATGCAACATTTAGAGCAACATTTGAAGTTAATTTTGAAACCAATTTACCAATCCATTTTTTGGAGCTGAACTATACTTACAACCATTTTTAGATTAAATTTTAGTTCAAACCAGAGCCACCAAAATTTGAATCAACTCAAATGGAGGTAGCATGAAATAGTTATGCATTTTCAAAGTTTATTACCTTTTTCAGTTTACAAATAAATCCATCAGGAATTCCTAAAAATGAAACGACGTGGACGAATCTGGGCCGTTGATCTTGCATCGCACAGCCCAAGATGAACGGGCAACGCCATTCGCGCGCCAGAGATCCATCGAACATGGGCCGTTGATCTTGAATCCAACGGCGAAGTTGTATCAAGCGCGCGCTTTGGAATCCTCACAAGACGAAAGGAGGCTGCGACTATGGGCCGTCGATCGTGAGATGGACGGCTCACACTCAATGCGACACAGAGCACATGCACGGCCCCGTGAGATCTCGCCCGCAGATTTGGAAAGGGACGGTCCTAACGAGCTGCTACAATTGTCGGCTTTGTCTGACAACGAAACCGACGCCGAAGAAATGGTCACCGCCGGCGACTCAGGCCACGGCGACGCGAGCTACGGCTAGCTACGGGTCCGCAATAGCAATGCGCACCCTCCGGTACCACTCACACCCGTAGTGGTGGACCAGAGCGGCGGCTAGCCGGAGAGGGGCGGCGCGGTAATGCACGGCCAAAAGCAAACACGTAGGAAAGCTCTGCAACAGTCCATTCAAGCGGGTGCTCAACTCCTAGGGACTACCAGGAGGTTACCTGGAGGTCGCGGAGGGACTAGAAAGGGCTGAGCAGCTTCGGCGACGAAGACCCGCGCTGGCGCTGGAGACGACAACGAGGACGAGGCAGCCTGAGCAAAATTAACCAGACCGCGTCATCAAGATGGATTCCATATAGCTCGGAGATGCTCCCAGAGCAAGGAATTGAAGGGAGGAGGTCCTTACCGGTGGCGAGGGGGAAAATGGTGCTCCACGGCCGAAAAGGGGAAAAACTCAATTCAAGCTTGTTCCTGTAAAGGTAACTTAAATTGAGTTAGGGTTAAGGTCCACCGAGATGAGAGGCTCAAACTAGAGCAAAGAGAGGAGAGGAAAAGCCACTGGGGCACTGCCTTCACCGACGAGCTCCAAGGTCAACAATGGCGGCAGTGGGCTTCGGGTGCTTTGAGCTCAAGAAACCGAGAGCAAGTGGAGAAGGTGTTTAAAGGAAGCCAAGGAGGAACAAGGGGACCTTTTATAGCCTAGGAGCAGAGGCAATGAGCTAGGGTTAAGCTCCATGGTGAGCTTAGCCCACAGCTCGGTCCACCGCTCGGACAAGGATGCGGAGGGGATGTGGGCAGGTCTGAACATGACTTTGGGGGCGGAAGGCTGACCCGCATTTAATGCTTGCAGCAAAAGAGCTGTTGAGAGGTGACAAGGCACTGCCCTCCCTCTGCCATGGCGCACATGTGCGAGACCGAGGAAGGAGAAGAACAGGTGACTGATATCGACCGTTCGATAAGAAAAGGGGGAGGTCGTGACCCTTGGATCTAAATCGGGGGTCTGAAAGGAAAGGGGGAGGTCGCGACCAGTAGATCTCGATTGGGGAGGTCGCAGCCGCTAGATCTCCATTGCACGGTTCCGACAAGGAAGGGGAGGTCGTGACCACTAGATCCTCATCGCACGGTTCCGACAAGGAAAGGGGAGGTCGCAGCCGTTAGATTTACATCGGACGGTGGCGAAAAGAAAAGGGGAGGTCGCACGCTGAAAAGGAGATAGGAGGTCGTGGCCGTTGGATTTGCATCCAATGGCGCGGAACAGAGGGGGGAGGTCTTGACCGTTGCGCGTGACTCTGACAAGCGATGGGAGGTCGTGGCTGTTGGATTTTGATCCAACGGCGCACAACATAGAGGGGAGGTCGTGGCTGTTGGACCTGTCCTTTCGCTCAAGAATGTTGGGACATGATCTGTCCACAAAGGTTGCCTTTCGCCTCGGCTCATCAAGCGCTACCTCATCTCAAAGACCAGATTGAACACAGCTTTTTTATGGAGATCATTGTATTAACTGCTTGGGCCATATGGATGGTTAGGAACAGCTGGTTTTTCAACCAGCAACCACCAAGCGTCCTCAGCTGGCGTCACCACTTTTCTAAAGAATTTGCTCTGCTGACTCATCGGGCCAAACCATCCATTAAGCCCAACCTTACTGCTTGGTTATCCAACTTGCCCTAGCAAGAATTAATTGTCAGCGTTGTCTACAATGACAGACTTTGGAAGCCTAGTTTGTAGTCAGCGGCATTTGTAGCTGTGGCAGGCCTAGCCTCACCTTTGTAACTCCTCTCTGCCTTTTCATTTCTTTTCTTCTTTTCCTTTCCCTTTCTTTACTTCTTTTTTCTCTTTCTCCTTTGTGCCTTTACAGTACTGGTTCCTTATTTATTTATTTATTTATTTATACAGTAGGGTCCCCCTACTGTTTTCATCAAAAAAAATATAGAGGGGAGGTCGTGGCTGTTGGATTTTGATCCAACGGCACACAACAGAGATAGGAGGTCGTGGCCATTGCGCACGACGCGATGGGAGGTCATGGCCATTAGATTTACATCCAAGGGCACATAACATCGAGGGGAGGTCGTGGCTGTTGGATTTTGATCCAACGGCGCACAACAGAGATAGGAGGTCGTGGCCATTGCGCACGACGCGATGGGAGGTCGTGGCCATTAGATTTACATCCAAGAGCGCACAACATCGAGGGGAGGTCGTGGCTGTTGGATTTTGATCCAACGGCGCACAACAGAGATAGGAGGTCGTGGCCATTGCGCACGACGCGATGGGAGGTCGTGGCCATTAGATTTACATCCAAGGGCGCACAACATCAAGGGGAGGTCATGGATGTTGGATTTTGATCCAACGACACACAACAGAGAGGGGAGGTCGGGCTGGTGCGCACGACGCTGACAAGGGATGGGAGGTCGTGGCCGCGAGATCTTGATCTGACGGCGATGAGAGGAGAGGGGAGGTCGTGGCCGCTGAATTTCGATCCAATAGGGCACGACCTCGGGCGAGGGAGGGGCTCGGGCTGAGTTGTGATGCGGTTGGGTTCGACCCACTTGAAGGTGGCTTGGACCTAAGGAACAATGCTCTAGATTTGAGTTTAAATTTGAAGGCTGAGTTTGAAGGAATTTTTAGAGGTAGCAAACTAACTCCAAAAATTCTGAAATTTTGACTGGAGCTTCCTCACTCCAGGATTAACCTTACATAAAATTTTCAGAGATTTTTATGCACTGCATTTTTTTCTCAAGAAATTCATCAAGGGCTGTTCTAGGGTTTGACTTACCTCCAAAAATTATCAAATAATTTCTAAAAATTATGAAATTTTTCAAAGGGGTCACACATCATCCCTAGAACCAAGGAAAAATATTTCCAAAGGTTGAATACCAGATTTTTGCCAAGTTGATTAAGGGGTTGACTTTAGTCAATAGGAGGTTTAGGTTTTTGAATTCCACAACTCTTGACAAGAATAATAGAAATGTTCAAGAGTTTCAAGATGTGAGAAAAGTTTTAATTTCTATTCATTTAATTGCATTTGAAACAAACACCCATATTAGGTTACATTTGAAACACAAACACTGGTTTGGTTACATTTGGAACACAACCTATATTTGGGATGTTACATTGCAGTACTCCAAAACCAAATATTCAATAAGACTGCAGAGGCGTAATGAAAATCAGCTTTTCGTAAAATGAAACTGGCAAGAAGAAGAAGCAACAGCAGTAGCAGAAGAAGAGATCAGACTTACATCATACTTCATATCATCATAGTTTGTATAGTTTGCAATTCCTATGGTGCATGTAGGAAACAGTGATGTAGGTCAACAATAGGTAGCAGCAATATAGCATGTAGGACTTCAGAAAAAAGAACCATTGTTACAGACAACAATGTCCTCGTTTAACCAAATTGATGAAAATAATGGTGTCCAGTTGAAAGAATAGCCAAGCACTACTGCAGTAGGTATCACAAGGAAAATGACTTAATGATCAATCTTCCCTTGCATTAAGATTCTTAATATACTTGCTGGAATATAAACAAGGCATACAGTGCACACCATGAGCCTCACATGCTAGAGGATCAAACATGACATGAATATCATTTTAAGATCTGCAATGCAATATGAAACAAGATTTCACTGCTATCAAAAATTCAGTAGATTTAGCAAGGCATTAACAGCATGTGATTTATCTAATTATGCTGGCCACTAATTTGTAAATTGTTCACATAACCCATAGGCAACTTCGATGAGCTCGTGAATACAATGGAAAAAGTATAGCAAAGAAGCGCACAGGACCCAAACAACTCACCACCGCCTCACGATACACTTGAGTAACAAACATCACCCACCTTTCCCATATGGTCACGATACATCATTCATAGAGTTACAACTTCATAGAGAAAAGGGAAATCGTAACAAGACATAAGAAAGCGTAAAAGTGAAATATATGCTCTTGCCGCAGACCTTTAGATCTTGCCATGATGCAAAAGAAGGTAGTCCAAAGAATCGAATCGTAAAAGGTGCACAAACGATTTTAGTTTATTAAAAGAGAGTAGAGCATTCAAGACTGATTTCAGTTTTTAATTTTATGCCATACCACGATACTCAATGCTTAGAGACACCACCACGGCGTCCTCCACCACCATAGTTGTTAGAAATGAAAGAAGAGTGACCTCTCCCGCCATGTGTGAGTTCCACCTGAGCGTAGTGAGCATCAGACATCTGAACTCAAAAGTGTTAACTACAAAACAGCACTACACCTACCCTCAGCTGGTTCCCATCAAAGTTGTAGCCATCCCGTCCATGAATTGCATCTTCAGCATGATGGGGATCTTCAAACTACATGGCAGGGTAACAAATATTAACAGTTAGGATACTCTACAGTCTACACTAAACCCAGCAATAAATCATTACCTAATAAAAGCATCAAATTCTCCATTCACATCAAGAGGTTAGATTACTTGTTGGTAACCTCAAACCAATCTATTAGTAATCAATAAAGAAGACAGACAAATTTAAAGAACCCAATCATATTGAAACAAGTTACCTCAACAAAAGCATAACCAGACAGCCTTGGGGAATCTTCAAGTCGATATCAACTATCCACCCATACTGCATGGAAAATTTTGCAATATTAGATCTTCACACAATTGCAGTGCGGTTAACACACACTCGAAGCCAGAAACCAGCTCCACCTCTTGCATTCAGATGCACTGAAGACATTAAAAGTCCAGCAAGTATATTTACTTACTGATAGATAGATTGCAGATTTGCAGTGCTGATAAAGGCAGTTTGTACCAAAGATGTCGTTACAGTGAAATGTGCAGCTTCCATAATCAACATCAGCTAGTATAACTCTTAGAAACTGCTTAATTGCCATTGTTGAATTCGGAACTAGCTACTGATTACAAGAAAGCATACACAAGAAATAATAGGCGGTTAAAAGGTAAACAATTAAGAGAATGGAACGAGTACAATTGAGTACTGATTACTGAATGCACCAATGTTACTTTGAATAGACAAAGAGTTGGAATAATTTGACAAATCATGAACAATGACCAAGGGGAAATATCACAAAAAGATGTGAAATGGAAAAAACACTAGAATGTGTGTGGATTGAGAACACCAGAATGTGTGAAATGGAAAGAACACCAGAATAGTACAAAAATTGTAAGAAAATATTTTCCATATTCACATCATTAGTTCATCACATGCATTGTACACAGTACACTAAAACATACATAAAAAAAATAGGATTAGGAGTCAAGGAGATGATCAGATGACTGTGTAAGTGCTTTCTTCCTTTTCCTTCTTGTGAATGCTATCAACTAGCCACTGCCGCTTCTAACATACTTACGAATTTGCTCCTCAGGTTGGAGGAGGCTGTGGCGGATGGAGGGCGGTGGATGGAGGGCGAGGTGGATGGAGGGTCGGCGGTGGAAGGGGCGGCGGTAGGGGGCTGGAGCTTGGAGGACGAGGCGGATGGAGGGCTAGTGGTGGAAAGGGTGGCGGATGGGGGGCCGGCGGTGGAGGGGAGGCAGATGGAGGGCCGGCGGTGGAAGGGGCAGCGGTGGGGGGCTAGAGCCTAGACGACGAGGCGGATGGAGGGCCGGCGGTGGAAGGGCGGCGGATGGGGGGCCTGCGGTGGAAGGGAGGCGGATGGAGGGCAGCCAGGGTGGGAGGCGGATGGGGTGGCGGTGGAAGGAGGCATGGAGGGCCGTGGCAGTGAAGCTGAGCTTGGAGGATGAGGCGGATAGAGGGCCAGGTGGAACCAAGCGGATGGGGGGAGTCAAGGTGGAAGGAGGCGGATGGAGGGCCGGTGGTGGAAGGGCGGCGGTGGGGGGTTGGAGCCTAGACGACGAGGCTGATGGAGGGCCAGCGGTGGAAGGGGCGGCGGTGGGGCGTTGGAGCCTGGATGACGAGTCGATGAGGTGGATGGAGGGCCGGCGGTGGAAGGGGCAGCAGATGGGGGAGCCAGTGATGGAAGGGAGGTAGTTGGAGGGCCGGCGGTGGGGTGGGAGCCGGAGGGTCCTTCGGGAGGTGGAAGGGGATCGGGATCGATGGGGGTGGCCAGATGGGGAAAGAGGTAATTGGTGTTGGGAATGGGAGGTAGTGGGCCGAGCAGTTTTCATGCGTGGTGAATAAGTTAGTCCTGCAACGCATGTGTTTTCCGTTGCAAGTTATGTGTTGTTGTATGTATGTTCTTCTTGTAGTGCATTCTGATTCATTGGTTTCTGGTGGTGGTGGAATTGGGGCACTTCCATCCTTGTTGGCATTGGTTCCACTTCCAGAGTGATGAGTGTTCCCCATCTGTCGGTTAATCCAGAGGTTTAGGAACGGAGACAAAGGATAGGGAAGAGACAAAGAAGAACTGAAGGGGATAGAGCGAAACAACACTCCCAAATGAAAAAACCAACTCAAAAGCTTTTCAGAAAAACTTTAATAGTTTTATACAGTCTATCGATCGAGACACTTCATCTGGTGAAACGATTTAATGCATAGAATGAGTCTTGGCAGACTTAAACTATATGGTTCGGCTAAAATCGCGATCTTCGGTGAGCCTTGTCCGTCGTCGCTGGATGGTGGAGATGATGATACTTTCTCGATGGCTCCATGTCTTGTAGTCTTGAACGTAAGGGTTAATAATCGTGTTGACCTTCTATAGAAATTAAGGAAAAAACGATCTATTTAACATTACAAAATGGTGAAAGGAGAATAGGGTAAGAAAGAATTGCTATTAAGAAGCTAAAGATAGATATATGACCAAGATGAGGAGAGAACAGTTTATTTTTCTTGTTATAAAAAAAAATTGAAGTTTTTCAACTAACGGCCATTCTAACTAGGTCAGGACCTACAGTCGATATGGCTCTGATACCACTTCTATCGGACTCGGAGTAACCCCCCAAAATCCTCTGTGTATTTCTGAACTAGTCCCATGATCAGTAGCTAGTTCACACAGTAAACAGATATGGTAACATCTATAAATCGCATAATTATATTAATAATCAACAGAGTTTATTACAAGAAAGGCTTACATGCCAACAATAAAGAAAACAGCGGAAGACGAAGAAGACGTGGTAGAGTCCAGCTGATCTGCCACAAGCAATCAACTGGGGTAGCAGCCTAGTCGTCGAGATCCACACCGGTAGCAAAGTCCTCCTCCTCTGAAATTATTTGCATCAAGTAAGGATGAGCACAACTTCTGTGCTCGCAAGTTACAAATAACAGATTGTAATGCATGTAAGGATACACTACTACAGGACTGACATATAGCAACATAGGTATCTGTTGCTGTATGTACGAAAAAGTGTTGCTGCTGATTTTGGCAACACAAATGTTAAATGTTGTTATAGGTGGCGTTGCTAGGATAAGCATGTGCAATACAAATTAAATGTTGTTATACATAAAAATAGGTGTTGCTGGCATATAGGGCCTGCAACGCATTTCTCTATTTATAACAACACATGTGGCACATATTTCAACAGCACTGCAAACACTTATCAGCAACACATGTTTGTTATCAGCAACACATTTTTATAGCCAGTTGCATATTTGTAGCAAATTCAACAACATAGTGAAATAATAATTATTTTTGCAATTTATGAAAGTACAAACTATTATCTCAATACTTTTCATTCAATGTTTGAGAATATAAAAATTATACAACTCAATATAAGAACACCGAAATGATAAATTGCATTGCACATGGAAATAAATAAAGGTATTGTCATTCACATCATTCCATACATCAACTGGAGTTTGTTGAAAATGCTAAACATGATAACAAGTCTAAATTGAGTCCTAAAAAGCAAAACATAAGTATCGCTAGCTAATCTTCATAAAGTCTCTTCTTCGTCTTGATGAGTTGGTGAGGAATAGATCAAAATAGAAAATTCAACCATTAACCTTTTCAACCTGCATGGACAACAATAAATTGTAGGGGTATAAGTATGTATGATATAGAGATAACTCATTGAAAATAAAACAAGACAAGACAAACATACAAAAGTTGAACGCCAAGCTACTGTTTTTCCTTTTGCATCACCGATTGTCTTGTAGTGGTGCCATGGCCTTACCAGCACCTCATGTTCTTTAATTGGAAAAGTAATACGCAGTTTCCAAAATTGATTACCAAGCTTAACACCATCAACTTCTGCATCTGGATCATAGCTTAACAAAGTTGCATATGCCACAGGCTCTTTGTTTGGATATTTAGCGGACTTCGGTACTACTATTGTACCAACCTATATTGACATGCAAACGCAATTAAAATAAGAAAAGGAAATAGTTGTAACAGCTTAATCAGAACACTTCTATTATGCTTTCATACCATCATTGCAGCAGGACGTGCCTTTTTTGAACTCGCACGGCGTGGGATCTTGTTTTGAGTAGCCTGTTCTTACGCCTTGTTCTTTGTAAACTATAGTGTTGGAGGAAGACACATTAATTAGGCTATTTTGCAATAAGTACAAACTTTGCCATCACGATCACAAAGTGTTACATGCACATAAATAGGCTGAGCATAATTTATCTAAATCCAAAATAGAGTAACTAGTTTCAAAAGATGCATGGAACAACGATAATTAAATCAATTAACTGTGATAAAAATAGAAAAGAATAATTAAATTAACTGTCAAGATATAGAAACTTCAAATAGTACTTGGACTCTGCAAAATTTAAAGACTTATGACAACAAAAAAAATGCAGGTGTTTAAATTTTCTTCTAAAAAAACAACATGCTCGATGGTACTACTTACAAAAGAATGCAGTTAACTGAGAAGGATGAGCTATAGTATAACATGTTGATACAAAATACCAGAGGACAAGTGCAATGCAGTGGCATACTAAAAAAAGGGACAGCATAGAATACATCAAGAAGTATTCAAAGTATATGGATAATTCTAGAAAGAAGATAAGATAAAATACTAACAAAGGTTGAAGCTGATTGACTCCAGGATCTTGCATTTATTCTAGAATTGATCTGTTGCATCAGTTGCTAGCTTAGAATCTCATTTATAAAGAAGCATCTTCTAGAAATCAACGAAATGTCTATTAATTAGAAATTTAGAAGTAATATATAACAATCAATTACAGCTATTGAAAGAAAATAAGATCACTATTCTTTACATAGTTTTTGTTATAAAAATGCTTTCAACTTTCCAAGTCATCAAGTTAGCAGCTTAGGGATAATGACCAACTAGCCTGTATGTAGTGAGATTATATTCCCAATGTCGTAGATAATCTCCTTGGTAAAGTGTAATGAAAATATGAAGTGATTGACGATGTGTACATCCAAAGCATCCCTATTATATAACATGTTGATATCTAATTATACATAATAAGCAGTATAGCTAATAAATAAAGAAATCATACAGGAATCGCAGCTTCAATAGGTTCCCCAACGAATCAGGTATTGGGCTAGTTAAGTTGTTCAAGTACAAATCCAAACTGACCAAGTTTGTGAGGTTTTCGAGTTCACTAGGTATGGTGCCGCTTATGTTTTTACTGTAGAGCTCCCAAGTCATCAAACACATCCGAATCCCAAGCCATCAAACACAAAATAAAGTCAAAACAATAAGAGCAACTTGCATAGACCTTTGTACTTGCAGCTAAAAGAATCTGGCACAAAACCATTTGTCTGTTATGTTGTCAATTTGTCATTACACTGAACATATACTAGAAAAATTTAAGTCATGAGAAAACACATAAAAAAGCTTTAAATTGTCCAGTATATTAAAATATAAGCATCAAATAAGGCAAAGGTATCAATGGACCACATAAATAATGAAAGTTACAGCACTGACTTGGTCGCTATATATACCACCGGGTTTTCTAAGACAAGTTCCTATAAACAATCACCTTCAGGTGATTAAGCTTTAACTTCACACTAGAGAGGGAAATGGAGCCGGAGAAGGTGGCCTTCCACTACATTAGCTGCACAATGTCAAGGAATGAACAGGAAGTCCACAGAGGAACTAATTAACTATACTTAGTGCTCAGACAAGTACCCAAGGATGTGCACAAGCACAGAGAATGGCCAAATGTGCACAAGCATGATCTTATGAGAATCACACTTTAGCCTTTTAGAACCGAAGAGTAAACGCTCTAGTTTCCTGTGCAACCCAAAGTCTCTTCTCTGACTTGTGAAAATCTAAGCAAAGCAACTATTGAGTGACTCATTTTAAAAATGACCATGTTTATAATGAAAAGCTACTTTTACATGCTTTAGGAACTAGTTGTTACCTTCTCTGCTGCAAGAAACTGCTTGCTATGAGGTGCTGCAGGAGCATGTGGAAGTGGAATTATCAAGCTTGATATGTGAAACTCCTTCAGTTGGATGCAATCAGTGAGCCTGATGACAAAGTAATTGTTCTTTAGCATCTTTGCAATTTTGCCAAGCTTCCATGTGTTATGATCCAACACCTCAGTTACATCTCCAATAATCCATTTGCATCTTGTCTGAACAACAGCTGGTTGATTAGGACTAACATCATAATCCCTTTGCACTTTTTTTGCTCCAAGTTTCCCTTTAGATGAGTGTTGCAACTTGCCAGCCCGTATCCAGTAGCTTCTGTTCAGAAATTAGAACCAGACCAGAAGATTTTAGGCCCTGTAAAATAAGAGGCAAGTTCAGCATACAGGACAGACGTATCAAGTTATAATGAATTATCAAGGAACATTACTTCGTTTTCTTGGAGCATGCAACTAAATACAACTACATTTGAGGTTCATGAAACAAATTCTTGATTGGACAACTACCATGAGAATATAGCATTGTCCAGTAGGACTATACGATCAAAAGCAAGATTAAAGGATGTACTAATATTCTAACTACGGAAGGCTAGTCCCTTCAGATTCTCTCTATGGTCATTAGTCCTTACTTCTTAATGAGTATTAACAGCAAGAACCCTAGTACTCTCAAAATAAAAGACCTACAGAGGATCACAAATATTATCTCGGATAACATGTATAGTGTACCTGAAAATGACCAGAAAGGTGTCTATACTGCCCAAAAAGGTAACCCATTTCCCTTGGACCAATACCAACATCTTCACCAGGAAAATCCTGCAGCAAAAATTGAAGTATGAACTTCCGATTTGAATAAAACAGTTGATTTCATTTGACTAATTTAGACATAAATAACTTAACAGTCTCAAACAAAGTACTTGATTGGGAAGTACCTGACCAGGACCCAAATATCTATACAGTTCATCCATGAAACTTTGACAAAAACGCATTATCTGACATGGAACATTTTCATATTTACATGCAGTAAAATATTATTGTCCAAAGGAAATAAAATACAACACAAATACCTCACTTTTACCCTTTGGATCAAAATCACTCCCTCCAGCGGCACCTCCAAGTTTATATAGTGACAGAGCATTCTTCAAAGTCTGTGTAAAAGGAAAATCAGCTCAGCATGCTACATCAAGTCCCATATAGGTTTCTAAATTCAACATTCATTAATATAGGCCTTAGTCAATGCTTAAGAAAAGGCACCACTCGAGCTCCTAGTGTGAACACAAGCAAGTTCATTGCCAACATGTACAATCCCCAGTAATGATTACCTATTGCACGCTTGGACATATGTAGAGGTGATCCATCTTTTTGAACAACCTACAACGAAAAACAAGATCATACATAAGCAAGAGTTATGCACAAGTATATTTGGTTGTACAATAGAGTGCATTCCATACGTTTTGAAATGGCCAAGTGATGCAATGGCCAATAGCAGCACCCAACTTGGTAGCCTGCCCTTGGAGTCGAGGTAGTAAGACATTTTTATCAAGCACAACATCAACTATGACCTCATAGTATTCTCCTAAGGGCAGTCCATCCAAGGCTTTAGCTTTTTTGTTAGTGCATCTAGTTGTAAAGTCAGTCAAAATTTGTGTAACTCCACAGTCTGATCATTGTGAAGAATAGGAAAAGGAGCATTTGGCAGTTGGTTTTTACATTTAACAAGTCACGCCATCAAAACACAGATTAGCTTAGCTTTCATCGTGGAGGAACAGAACAGGTTGGAATAACTTGTAAATAGTTCTTGTCAACAATGTATACGCTGTAAAGAAAACAAAGACTAACCATTACTATTGCAATGTATGGGCGCCTTGTGGTGTCTGTGGTCTGTAGCAATTGCATAAGCTCCTCAAAATGGAAACCAGCAAAAGATTCAATGGACATGATCACTGGATTAACATATTGAAGAACTGGATCCCAACAGGTTAACAGTGTCCTTTTCAGTGACAAATTACATGATTCTAGAGGATCCAAGAAAAGTGCAGAATCAAGTCGCACCAGATGTGATGTTTACTGATCAACACAAGAATATATGTCCTAAAAAAGTGATATAAAAGCAAGATGTTAACAGTCCATGTTGTTAGGAACTGAGGTAACATGCTAAATTGCTAAGATTTATGAGAGGAATCATTAAACAATAGAAAAGAAGGCACTGCTTGAGAAAGGTGTATCACTCCATACACACGGATGTCAAGCATTTATCATGACATACAGGACAGAAAATTTGTTTCTCGCACTTGGCTCATGCACATCAACCAGACCTACTGCGTTCTAGCATGACCCATATCCAATCAAACACATTCAGCAAATCCAACTAGCTTGGTCTAACAACTCTTTTAACCACCATTTGTTAATTAACAGACTGCAAGTCCTCCAGCAGCCGAGAGCTATTGATTCAACAAACCTATTGATAGAAGGATTAAAGATAATGACAACAACAAGCTCAAAGCCTAGCTTATGACTCTAAATTGTCACACCATTCTCACTGTGGCCAAATTATCCTCACTGAGCTATTATCAATCGCACAATCTATTATGCAAAGTCACATAATGCTAGTGCTACTGAAAATCAAAAGATATAACCTAACAATACACTATCATGGCACACTAAGCAAAAACAAGCGAATACATCATAAATAAAACTGAATACATAAACAGAAAATGCTAATCTATCTCCAAACTTTAGACAGAAATTCAGCTCCCTAGCTAGTGCTCCAGTTAGCAAGCAAGTGATTAGGCCCCTTAATCACACTACTACATCATAAATAAAACCGAATACATAGAAAACCAGTTGCAAATTTCGTGTAGTTCCAAACAGATAGACACAAGAACAGTAGACATCGCAGAATTGTTCGTGCAACATCAGAGCATCCAAGATCTAACACATGTTTACTAAGGCCAGTGACGGGCTGCAGAGGAGGCGCCGCTTCTGTGGGAAGAGGAGGCACTGCTTCCGTGGGAGGAGGAGGCGACGAGATGGAGGGGAAGAGGATGCCGGCGACGGGGGTGGAGGAATCCGGCGAGGAGTTGGAGCAGAGAAGGATGACGACGAGCGAGAGAGGAGACGACGCTTTAGAAGGCGGGTTGCATGGGCTTCAGTGGAGAACCAGAGGAGGGAGATCTGGCCGGGGAGGAGGGAGGAAGAGAGAGCTCGGCGGCGGCTCGGGAGGTGGAAGGAGGAGGAGTAGAAGGGGAGAGGGGCGACGCCGCTTGGGGACAGAGACGGGGAGGAATCCAGGTCGGCGGGGTTGGAAAGCCGCTGCCGTTGCTTGCCCGCTTCAGGGGCTAGGGTTTTGGGCAGGGGAATGGACTCGGGCTGCCAGATCTAGCCGGGGAGAGAGGAAGAGGGAGGAGGAGGAGGGCGGAAGAGCGGGTGGGGCGGCGGAAGGGGAGGAGGAGGGCGGCCGAGCGGCGGTAGAGTTGGGGGAGCCGCGAGCGCCGGGCGAAAGCCGAAAGAATCCCAAATGAAGCTTCTTTTGGGCTTTAGTTTTCAGCAGGTTTCATGTGTCCTCCCGCCCGCTCTCCCGCCTAAAATTTTAGTTTCTGTAGAGGATATGGTCTAACATGGCATTTGCAAATCTCTAGCACTTATAAACGTCGTGCTTGATCTAACTCAACGAATGCTATATGTCCTTCTTGCTTCATTTGGCCGACATTTTTAAGTGCCAGTTTGTGATCTAGGCTGACATTAATATATGCCCTTGTTGATTAAGGATTTACCAATGTTTATATGTGCCATCGTACTCTATAAGCCAGCACATATAAATGCCATTATATTACGTGCCGCCGAGCTAAGATAAATGCCGTGAATTTGTTATTTGGTGGCATTTAGGCTGAATGTCAGGTTAATTTAAACACCCTCCAATCCCACTCCGTGTTGTAGTGTTATGAGGGTTAGCGTTGTGCACCATTTGGGCTGGTTGCGGGTTCGAGCCCTGTTAGGGGGCCCCTTTTTTTTTCATTGACAGCAATAAAAAAGATTCTATTTCCACACTGTATACATTGCATTTCCAATATATATGTGAGCTACACATATTATATGATGCCATGAGACTCTTCAACACACTTTTTCGTAATGAGTGAACTATATGTTGCAAAGAGCCTCAACAACATATAGTATGTGATGCAAA
This sequence comes from Phyllostachys edulis, assembly GCA_036346405.1. NCBI lineage: Eukaryota > Viridiplantae > Streptophyta > Magnoliopsida > Poales > Poaceae > Phyllostachys > Phyllostachys edulis. Next base: position 98,785,214 of record CM070549.1, read on the forward strand.
AACATTACAGCTACAAAACATAGCCCATGTGTTGCAGACAATGTGTTGTATAAAGTGAGTCCTGTTGTAGTGATATAACAAAGGAAGGCTTATGGGTTGAATTTGCATAAAACAGTATTTTCTTTAAATACTTGTACTAAGTTCCAAAGCAGTTATTCTATAACTAAAATTCATTTGACAAATTCTCAGTTTTATAGTTAGATAACAATCACACAAGAATGGTGAAGGATACCTTCCTATCACGTGGCTTCCTGCCCAAATTCCCATTTACATAAGCCAGTTGATAAAGTCTTTTAAAAACCAAAAACAGAGATCTAACTTGGAGCAGCTTAGCTAGCATGTCCATGACCGTGCACACGGCTATTCGAATAGTTTTACACTCTACAGAGGTTGTACAGCTTTAACCACATGACACGATTTCTCTAGTTTGTTTGGCATCCATCAATACCACTACTCACTACCTTAGGTAAGTAGTATAGAGCATGTGACAAGGCCTTTACAATGCGCCATCCCACCGTAGTCCCGCCTTGCTATGGTTTTGCTTGCATTGGATAAAAACCCACCGGATTTAAGCCCCCTCTTGCGCCAGGTGGGAATACATAAAAGTACGTTATACAAGACACCCACGCAACCGGATGGCATGACCACGATGAAATATTACAAATTAGTTGGCCAGATCCTCCCCACTCTGCACATGTGGTAGTACGGTATGGCTTAGCAAAATATACTCAAAGGCCAGTCCTTAACTGTCTTGGGCGAATTTCCATAAAACCCAATGGGCCTCGATCATAGAAATGACTCGATCCCATGCATCAGCACGCACCATCCAAACAACCATTTTTTCCAAGTACAAACCATCATTTTATTTCATTTTGCAAAGTCATTTATAAACTTCCATAACACACCAATGTTATGGATGCAATTTAAACAACATTTGATTTTTGGCTAAAATTCCCCAAATCAAACATTTTTGGTTTAAGCATGTCTTGGCATAATATTTTCAAATGATCCTATTTCATAGTATCATATCAACTAGGTTTTATCTAGGGTGACAATATGTTTGATTCAATTATAGAAATTGGCCATACAAAAGATTTTAGGCATAACTATAAATTTAAAACAGCAATTTAAATTACTTAGTATAAATAAGCATGTAGTAATAATTTAAAACAGAATTTAAATAATTTTAATTAATGGGATCAAATATGATCAAAGATGTACCTTGCCTTGCTCAATTAGTTGCTCTCAAAAGGCGTCGAAATCTAACTCTTCGAATTCGTCGAAATCTGTACGCGAAAATAAACAAAATTCAAAATAGAATTCAAATGAACTCCAAATTAAATAATTTTGGTTTAATTAGCAAGATCTTAAATTTGTATGAATTTAGAAATTTGAATCGATGAAATCGGAGTTTGTATGAAGGAGAACGAACCCCGGGATGTTTGGAAATCACATGAAATGATGAATAATAGGATTTTTCAGAATTTTGGAATTATTTTTAAGAAGAAAAATCAGATTAATGCGTCACGATGACATCATCAATTGGTTTTCCGATTCGGTTGAAAGAATGGCCACGTCAGCGACACGCGGGCGTTTTTGCTGAGTTGGCGCTCGCGTGGCATCGCGGTGGCGCTGACGGGGCAGTGACATGGCAGCGCCATGTCACCTGGTGAGCGGCGGCACTCGGGCCCGGATGGCGCCGGCGAACGGCGACACGACGAAGGCCGGCAAGGGCACCGAGAGCAAGAGTGGGACACGAGGAATACAATGCGCATGGTTTGGTCACCTGACGTGGCGGCGATGGCCGGTAGCAAGGAGATATGCGGCAGCGGTGTTGGGTTTGCGGCGGCGATGGCGATGCGGCGGGTCTCTAGCGAGGAAGAGGCACGCAGCGGGTAGGCGTCGATGCAGCGAAGCCGTTGGTGTGGTCGGGGTGGCCGGGGAGTCGACGACGGCGGTGCAATCACCAAAAGAAGAGCTTGCGGCCGGTGATGCAAGAACTAAAAATTCGGCAAGGTTAAGAGGAAAAGGAAGGGGAGATTAAGGGGAAATGGTGAGTGGAGGATTGCGCACCCGGTGCTCCCTTTTATAGGGGCCAAGGGGCACCGGGGAGGGGGGGCGAGGTGGCGTTAGAGATCGTGGCGGCGGCGGTTGCAGCTTCGGGTGAACCGACGCGGAGAAGGGCGAAAGAAGGTGGGGATAAAGCGGAGGTCGGCGCGGGATCATGCGCACGTGCGTGCGGATCACAGGGCGGTTGGGGGTGGCGGTTTGTGGAGCTCGTGCATGCAGCAATGGCGGTGGCTCATGCTTGACTGTGTGAGGAAGAGAATAAAATAATAACTTTATTTATTTTTATTTGGTAACAGTACTTTGGGATGTTACAGTGTTCAACCGTCAGAAAAATCTATTTCGTTGACTATTATGTTATCGTCAAGAAAAGTAAACCTGATGGTGTTTACCCGTCAGAAAAATGTGTTTCGTTGGCTGTTATGTTACCGTCAAGAAAATATAGGCTGGCGGTTTGACCCGTCAGTAAAATTGATTTCCATGACTGGCATGTTATAGCAGATTTTTGCAGCAGACATTAAATTTGTGGCAATCAACTTGGGAGATAAGCATTGATATCCGAATCTTGTACATCCATGCATCATATAATCAATTCACAACACCATCCTTGCATCAATCAAGAAACATATAAAAAGTTCAGCTTTCATAGACAGTTCCTAGCCAATACATCATTCATGTTCACTAGCACAAGCATATCAATTCATAAACTTCACCTCCAGATTGGTTCATCCATCCAAACGACATCTAAAGTCAAGTACCACATACAAATGTCACAGAAGTCTTTATTTCCATTACATTCAAGTTTAGCTAGTCAAAAGAACTGCAAGAGATCACTAAAAGTCATAGGATGGCAGCATGGTTGTTGTCGCCATCAATGTCGCCACTGCAGTTGTCCCAGTCGTTTACATTAGCGTTACTGTCGACAGCACCGTCATCGGGTTGTGAGTCCACATGGGAGGATCCAGTCCCAGTCCCTTGTTGCAAGGTGAAAACATTATGTCAACTTGAGTTGAAGAAACCATAATAGCTTGTAATGTTGTTTGAATTATCACAGTCCTATATTAAATACCCATCCCACAATATCATGTATTGTGGTACTAAAATGTGCACCCCACCCCTGGATCTTCCAATACAAAATGTGCACCCCTAGATCTACTAAGTTAACAAATCGTGGCAACTACTCATGAATATGTAAGCTTAAAATAGTCAGCTTAAGAACATGTGATGCTTGGCATATACTCAAGATTAGTTTAGCCTCGCAAACAACTCACAAGTATACTAACTAGAGCAGAAAAGTCATTTGCCATCTTACCATCAACTATAAGTAAATGAGATTCAGGTTATGCCCATGTGTTAGAACATTCAACATGAGTCCACTCACTCACTGCTGTATTGCTTGTTGATAGTCTGACACACCAAAAAAATATTAGTTGTCTAGTACAAACGGTCCTCCATATGACAAAGGTGACAGATGGAAAGTACCACTTGAAGTTGAATTATGCAACAAGGCAAAATAATAGTTCGTAGGGAATTTTGTTTATACACAAGGCAATAATTGTAGGTATTAAATGATGTTACATGTGCTTGTGCAGGTGTTCCACGGCGTAGCATCTCTGGTGGTGATTGTTTGCCCATCTTTTCAAAAAGCATTTACAATTGGAAAGTACCATTTGAAGTTAAACTATGCAATCTGTACTAACCATGCAATGCAAGCAAAGATACAAAATCTAAAAAAAATCAGCTGACTTGTTCTCACTAGCCACTACATGTACAAGCTTCTTTGTAGGCCATAGGAGTAGTTATGACTATTGAGTAGTTTAATGGCCATCTTATCAATGCAATAGTAGTAGTTATTTGGTATGCAAAGCAGATTGCAAAAGAAAAGGAGGGAAAGTGAGTCTACATTTATCTGATTGATCATTTTGGGGGTAGCATTTGTTGCGGGAAACTTTTTGTTTGAGATCTGAATTTCTCATGCCTGTAGGGAAGGGGGAAGGGGGAGATTTTAGAATTGAACAATGCATGTAGTATGTGATTTTCCCCTATGTTTATGAGAATGTTAACATCTCTCTTGTACATGATGGATTGGTGATAAGCAAACCTCCAGGTATGAGGTTTCCATCTAGAAAATGCAGGAATCCAACTCTGAGCTGCTTCTAGCTGTGAAGGATCTTGATGAGATGCTGGAGCAAAAGAATAGAGAGATTTCCATTTTGTAAGAAGAAACATGGGAGGATCCCCAGGAGGCAGAATATGAGCAAGCACTGTCAAATGTGCACTGGACACAAAATAGACTTCTCTGAAACGAGTTCGGTCTAAGAGAAAGTAGATGAGCTTATGCTGGATGCATTGGTGAAGAAGAGTGATGGCATCACTACTTCTGAACTTGAAAAGAAGATTGTTGAGTTGAGCAATGAAATTGAGTTATACAAGAAAGATCGTGAGGATCTCGAGATGAAAATGGGGCGGCTTGCACTTGATTATGAGATTCTGAAGCAAGAGAACCATGACATCTCTTCAAGGCTGGAGCAAACACAACTGAGGGAGCAGCTAAGTATGCAGTATGAGTGTTCAGCACATTTGGCTATAATAAGTGATCTAGAGGCCAATGTTGAAGCAACTTGTTTCATAAATACAGTCTCAGTTTCGTTAGTGCTAGCTAGTGATCACCACATTTTTTTAAGCTATAAAACATTGCTTATTTGGTGCAACAAAAGTACACTGCCAGAATATTTGTATTTTTAAGAGTATATGTAGTTTAGGTATCGTAGATCACACTTACCAAACAAATCAGGAAGCCTTCTAGATATAATTCATGAAATGTTTTACGTGGTTTTTTTTCCTTACTCATGATATTGTTAAATTAATGCTTAGGAGTTTCACTTTCCATTTTGTACTTGAGCCTTTCTGATGCGGCCACGACAACTAACCCTACTACTGAACTTAATTTTTGTGTACAAATTGTTACACATGAATTAATTTTAGAATTTGCAAAGAAGGAATTATTCTTTGCGCCATATACAATTGAAGGAGTTCAGTTGCTTTTCTATTTATTAGGAGACAAAAAGGGAAGAAAATCAACGAACAGGCAGGAGTTCCAGGAGAAGCGTGCATGGCTGCTATATGTATGGAAGCTCTGTTGGCGCGCAACGTTCCTAGTGTATCTTCATGGAAATCAATCTACAGTTTCCTATCTGACGGTTTGGTGTAGAGGAATTAATCCATATGTATTAAATACATAGGACCCACCATGGTGCATGTAAGAGCTAAAAGGAGCCAGGCGGAATTAATCTATGTGGGTCTCCCCATAAGACACATCCATGCATGTCAAGTTTTTTTTAGTCGGTTAATTTGTGAGGAGATTTCGGTTTGGGATGCAAGCAGTGCGTGAGGAGACCAGGACCAGATATTTCGGTTTGCATGCAAGTAGTGCGCGAGATGTACATGTCTCCACATTTCCAGCGTGATAACAAAGGTTGTTTTGTTTTCTTTAAGTTGGAGATAGAGTCCAGGTTAGCATGTGCGTGTGCATGAGTTAGTTTCAGCCAAGGGCTGAGGCTATAAAGCCAAGGCCGCAAGCATGTACGAAGGAGAAAAGTTTTGAGATATGAATTAAAACACGTGTGCGTGTTGGTCGTAGGCTGTTAGGGTTTATTCCTGTTTTATGTGTGTTTTTGTGAATTCCAATCTCGGATTTTATCTTGGTGAGAGAGTTTCTAGCTGTGGTGCTAGGAGTTACTCGTTGGATCTTTGGTCCATATTTCTCGTTCATGTACTGAGGTGTATGCGGGTGTGAGATTTATCTATCCAAGTGCGAGTTGCATCCTGCAATTTGTGCTCCACATATTATCAAGGAGATTCGTTCCAGGTACTGTTCACATGCATGCTACTGTTCACGCGCATGCTACTGTTCATCCGACGCTAGGAGAAGAAGACGACGCACTGCTGATCTTCGAGTTCCACCGTGAAAGTTCGGGTAATCCACGGATTTAATCTCGTCTTGAGGTTAATCCGTGTCGAACACTACAGAGGCGGGCTCTTTGCGAGTGCTCTTGCAGACTTTCGGCAAAAGCGACTTTGCACTTTCGGCAAAGCCTTTGTTGAGTCTGCACACTCTCAACAAAGAGCCTCCGTCGAATCTCCTTCCCAGAAGGTCGCTTGTGAAAGTGCCAAATTCGGGCACTCGGCAAAGGCTTTGCTTGAGTGCAATCTTGAACACTCTAAGAAAGATTTGACGCCACGACCTAATTTTTTTATTTTTTAAATTTTTTTCTTAAGTGCAATGGTCATTCGCTCGACAAAAGCGTGTTTTTTATTTTTATTTTAAATTTTTTTTGCCGAGTGCAATGGTCATTGCACTCGGCAAAGCCATCTCTAAAATTCGAACCGAAAAAACCCAAAAAAATACCAAATTTTTTTTTTAATAGGGAGGCCCCACCTAGCCTACTTGCCGTCTCGCGTCGCCGTCAGAAGTCACAATTTTTCGCAAAAATTCGCGTGCTCTGTGGCCGGCGGGATTCGAACCGCGACCTCTCCCTCGTGCATAACCCCTCTACCACTGCACCACACCGTCACTTGTGTCTATATTCCTTCGGTTCCCAAAATATTATACAAAACCGAGTGTAAATTGCTTGTTTGAGGCCCTAAACGAATTCAAATCAAAAGTTGTCAACTACAAAGTTTCATAACTTTTCGAGATCTACAATTTTCATTTAGGGAGTTTCTCCATCCGAGGTCGTTTACAAAATTTGAATTTCAAATTTAAGAAATTCAAACGTAGTTTTGCATGAAAAGATGATTTCAAATCAAAAGTTATTAACTAAAAGTTTCATAACTTTTCGAGATCTACAATTTTTATTTTGGTTGTTTTTCCATCCGAGGTCGTTTGAAAAATTCGAATTTTAAATTTTTCAAATTCAAACGCAGCTTTTCCTTAACAAAACGAATTCAAATGAAAAAGTTGCCAACTACAAAATTCTATAACTTCTCAAGATCTACAAAGTTTATTTTGGTTGTTTGATCATTTGTTCATCCGAAATGGTGGTTCTAACATTGTTCACAAATTTTTGCCAATTCCTGCTGATCGGTAAATCCTTCTTTCCGAAAGTGCCAAAAAAAAACTTTCGGCATGAAATTTGAGCATCTTGTTGGCGTAACATGAAAGTACCGGGAAAAGTGTATTTAAATTATATAAAATCGAGCGAAGTCGAAAATGGCGAAACTTGTCGAGGTGTCGTGTTATCGCATATAAGTCTATGGTAAAAAAATGAGAAGGTTTGAGCAAGTCTTCACATGACTCTATATGCGATAACATGTGGAGATGTCTGGGTTTTAGGCATCCGACGTCGCAACTTGCTCGAAACCTTCTCAATTTTTTATCATAGACTCTACATGCGATAACACGACGCCCCGACAAGTTTCGTCATTTTCGGACTTCGTTCGGATTTTATATAATTTAAATACACTTTTCTCGCAGTACCTCGTCATGTTACGCCAACAAGATGCTCGAAATTTCATGTGAGTTCTGGATACTGCCTCAACATACACCAAATATCATGAATATCATTTTTTGAACGACCAAATTCGATTATTTCATGCACCTGCAGTTCAAATTTGAAATATTCCATAAAATTCAACGAAACAAAAAAAACTAACGAAATATAGCAAAAAAAATCAAAATTGTCCCAAATTTGAACATGGAGTTTTAAATAATGTGGGAAGGCCTCACAAAAAAAATGGGTCAAAAAAAACCAAAAAAAAAAAATTTTGCCAATTCCTCAGACTCTCAGAAATCCTTCTTTGCCGTGCCAAAAAAAAGCACTCGGCAAAGAAGACTTTGCCGAGTGCCAAACTACTCGCAAAAATTTTTTTTGTTTTTTGCCCCATATTTTTTGCAGCCTTAATATATTATTTAAAACTCCATGTTCAAATTTGGGACAATTTGACTTTCTATTTTTTTTTTTTTTTTTTTTGCCCCATTATTTTTTGAGCATCTTGTTGGCGTAACATGGAGAGTACTGCGGGAAAGTGTATTTAAATTATATAAAATCCGAGCGAAGTCCGAAAATGAAAACTTGTCGAGTGTCGTGTTATCGCATATAGAGTCTATGGTAAAAATTGAAAGGTTTGAGCATCTTCACATGACTCTATATGTATAACATGTGAGATGTCCGGGTTTTAGGCATCCGACGTCGCAACTTGCTCAAACCTTCTCAATTTTTATCATAGACTCTACATGCGATAACACGACGCCTCGACAAGTTTCGGCTATTTTCGACTTCGCTCGATTTTATATAATTTAAATACACTTTTCTCGCAGTACCTCGCCATGTTACGCCAACAAGATGCTCGAAATTTCATGTGAGTTCCTGGATACGGCCTCAACATACACCAAATATCATGAATATCATTTTTGAACGACCAAATTCGATTATTTCATGCACCTGCAGCTCAAATTTGAAATATTCCATAAAATTCAACGAAACAAAAAAAACTAACGAAATATAGCAAAAAAAAATCAAAATTGTCCCAAATTTGAACATGGAGTTTTAAATAATGTGGGAAGGCCTCACAAAAAAATTGGGTAAAAAAAAACCAAAAAAAAAAATTTTTGCCAATTCCTGCGCTCAGAAATCCTTCTTTCCGAGTGCAAAAAAAAAACTCGGAAAGACTTTCTTTGCCGAAAGTGCCAAAAAAGCACTCGGCAAAGACTTTCTTTGCCGAAAGTGCCAAAAAACACTCGGCAAAAATTGACGGCTGCATGGGCATCATTCAAGGGCCATTTTTTGCCGAGTGCCACTCTTGTTAGAGTGTTGCACTCGGCAAAGAGGGCTTTTTAGAGTGCCGGCACTCGAGGCACTCGGCAAAGCCACTCTTTGTCGAAGTGCTAGACTTTGCCGAGTGCCACTTTACCGGCAAGACTCTAAGAAAGAGTGGCTTCACGAGTCTTGCCCGATTTTGGCACTCTAAGAAGTCAAGCAAGACTCGGCAAATCTGCTGTTCTCCGTGAGTGAGGTGGTATCGAGCACCAAATTGTTTATGGTGCTGAAACTTGTGACTTAGATCGTGGAGATCTTTTCCATTGATTTGTGGTTTGTGGCGTTGCTGGATCAGAGAGCTGCTAGTCTGGCGTATGGTCTTTTGTTCGCCGTTGAAGATTCTCTGCCGGCCGTTGCCGATTGGTTGGTTGGTTGTCGAAGCGTGCAAGTGAACCAATCAATCTTGAATTGCTGATTTGCTGTGTCGGCTAGTTGGAGAATATTTATTGCGGCTTGCCTAATCTCAATGATTACACTGAATTGTTCACTACCGAGAAAGCTTCCTGGTATTGTTGCTTCGGTTGGTATTCAAAAGCTTGAAATTCTTGTTTGGGAGGCACATAATGCTTGAGTCTCTTTTTCTGTTGATGCGTTGTAGGTCAAGACAGCCACTGTTGGTCTTAATTGCTGCTGAGAATTGACATTGGGTGTCACGTTCTCGGTCAATTCTTGCCGGCCGAAGGTAGTGCTGGGCACTTTAATATCAAGTTCCAAATTGTTTAATCCATCAGAACTGAGTCTGTTCATTAGTTGGTTGCTGCTGTTATTTGGGAATTGAGAGGAGATAGAATTTTGGTGCTGCTATGACGTCTTCGAAGGAGAGCTTTACAAAGTTGAGTTGCAATGTCCTGTATGAAGAGGAAGGCTACGACATGGATTGGACTTTCCACTCTCGCTGCAAAGTGAGGGAGAAAGTTTGTGCCATGTCAATTGACTGCGAGAGTTTGATTAATGCTGCAAGTATAGAACTTGTCGAGAAGTTGGAGTTGCCAATGATGCGACATCCACAACCTTATGTCCTAAAGTGGTATTCCGGCGTGCTCAAGATCACGAACCAATTCAAGGTACTATTTTCACCGGGAAAATTCTCTTGCGAGGTTTTATGTGATGTTATACCAGTCACTATGGTTTCGTGTCATCTACTGTTGGGAGGACCGTGGTGTGAGCAACAAGGTGCGGTTACACATAATTGGAGTACCTAGGGTTGTACCTTTATATATAAGGGTACACCGATCCATTTGCTTCCCATAGACGTCCAGTTGATTCAAGATGATTGGAAGAAGAAGCTGTTAGAAAGGAGGCACAGGAAGAAGCAAAGAAGAAGGAGGCTGTAGCTGCTGAAATTTTTTCGGCTCCCGTTCAAGATATCCCTGAAGACCAACTCGAAACCGAGGACGGTTTCGCTTGAAGGAGGGGATGATGATGCGGCCACGACAACTAACCCTACTACTGATCTTAATTTTTGTGTACAAATTGTTACACATGAAATAATTTTAGAATTTGCAAAGAAGGAATTATTCTTTGCGCCATATACAATTGAAGGAGTTCAGTTGCTTTCCTATTTATTAGGAGACAAAAAGGGAAGGAAACCAACGAACAGGCAGTAGTTCCAGGAGAAGCGTGCATGGCTGCTATATGCATGGAAGCTCTATTGGCGCGCGACGTTCCTCGTGCATCTTCATGGAAATCAACCTACAGCTTTCTATATGATGGTTTGGTGTAGAGGAATTAATCCATACTAGAAACCCACGCGCGCCATTGGCGCGCGGAGGTCGAAACATGTGATTGTGATCTGAACAAAGAAATTGCCAGAGATAGACCGTATACAACATCAGAAACCATAATAGATGAACAAGAAACTTGTAAAAGAGCATAGAGACCAGTTGCGTAGAAGGGGATTCAAATATTTGCACCACCAGAGAACACAAAATAAATAGAAAACATATAAAGAATTGCACGAAATGAAATACAAGATTAAGAGCATAATTTTTCATGTTCAGCTATGTATGGCCAAACTTCAAATTTATCTTCTGTTCCTAAAGACGCACGCGAAGACATGAAGTGCCAACTCTCTATAATAAGCCTTCTGTTGTTTGTGTGATAGGAGACATACAGTAAATTTTGGAATCAAAATGTAAACAGGAAGATCATACTTCTATGTCACTTACGTTGGAAACTTTCACTAATGCGTGGACGCTTCTCGGTTGTGGAAGTGCAAAACAAAGATTTTCTTGTAGCTCCATATTATGAGCAGGCAATGGGCCTACAGGGATCTCATTAGGCTGACCAAAAGATACCGCTCCCGATGGGCTCCTTGCTCTTAGCATCAGAAAGCTGACTATTGATTTTAGCTTCAGCATCACTCTCTAGTATATCACTAAGTTGCTCGTTGTTTAGCCACCTCAGGCAATGAGGATGGCTTCTTTGTATAAACACTTCCATCAGCACTAAATGAGATCTGACTTATTCCAGTTATAGTTTGCTGTCATGAAAAGGTTCATCAGTGAATTATATTCTTGGAAGAAATCAAAGATTGAGCTTTGGATTAATCACCCAAGGGGGGAAAAAGCTTGAGAGACGTTAAGGGTTACAAACGTAAAACACAATAAAATTTTCTTGCAAATACGCTTCTTTTCAAGTTTCAAACCAAATAGAGGTTTTCTTAATAGAAAAAGTATGAAGTGTGTATTAACTTAGAACTCTATACATCAACACATACTATAATATTAATACCACGAAAAGCCACCACAATAATACCAAGTGGGAAAGATATACTCAACAAAAAGTGGGGACTGCGACACGTTTATAAACAGGAAAAGCACCTGATACATCCTCACAGAAGTTTTGTTAGCAGGATTTGAAGCCTTTGAATCACCATTTTCACCCTTTTCAGCAAATATCCCACTCCCAGTCATTTCTTTCAACTTCGAGCCCAAGAAAAATTTCCTTTCACTATAATAGATCAACAAGTTTGATGGTGCTGTACCGATGCATGCCGCAAGATTTAAAAGTGAGTAACATCTATTGTTGCAGATTTTGATGAACGTGAGTAGGAAAAAAAATTCCCAAAATCGATCAGTAGACTATAGTAAGTAGAACTCGAACCGTATAGGAGGATATATGTAATAATAATGGAATGCACGTAGTAATAAACCTACAGAATAAAAAATGGAGGTTTATAGACAATTACAGAAGCACTGTGGAGAATGCATAGAAAACTCTACAGGTGGAGGATGTATATACTGATCTATAAACTGCAAGAATCTACACCACAAGTTGTCTCTGTATTTAGGATTAAGAGGGGAATATAAAGATAATATCTGGTGAGGTAGAGAGTAATAGCTCGATATACTTACATGGGGATTGTTTCTTTGTGAGGATTCTAAACTAACTCTGAATCGCTGGTCAAGGAGGTAGACTGGGTAGGAGGATTTTCAGGTTGTGTGGCCTGTAAGTCGGCAATACACAGGTAGAGAAAGTTAAATGGGCATGCGGTGCCTGTACATATAAGTAGATGGCAAGACAACTATTAGTGTTTTTGTGTAATTATAGGAACGATGTGCATAAGTGTACATGTGTTGGTGTTTGTAAAGCAAGAACAAATGCAGAGATGATAGAAATAGTTGCCTGTTCTGTAGTAACCGATGACTGGAATAGACGTTTTCTATTCGACGGCGGCACAGTGTGCGCTTCCTGAATTCTATAAGATGAAAAAAGTTGGGTAACACACATTATGTAGCAACGTAGACGATATACAGGCAACTGAGAAATAGATAACGATGTCGATAGAACTCTTAACTACCAATTAGTTGGAGACTAAAGGAGTGGCTTCGAGCAGAAATAGATAACGATGTACAGTTTACCATATATGTACTCGATAAATGTTATATATTATCTATTTCATGGCAATTATGGTGATGTACAATACCAATCAAATCCATCAATACATGGCAATTATGGTGATGTAAATGTTAAATATTAGAGTAGTATTACAGAGAAGATACAAGTAGATATTGTTAGAAGCAGGAAATAGTGGAGCAAATTTTACCAGATAAGTATAGCAATGGGTGTAATTTACTGGGAAGGATAGATTGGCGGCACAACTATATGTAAATTAGAACGAAGCCTCATATTCTGTGCTTAATGTAATCAATTAGTAAATTAGTACCAGTTCTTATCAGATCACAGGAAACTCATTAATATACATGGTGTGCCTTGTGACCACATTTTAGATTTACTTTTTCAATAAGTGTGACATCATTTTAGCTTCAAAGATTACTGATGGTGTTATATCTACATGATATACCTCAACTAATAAATTACTTCTTTGGCCTACCCTTTATCTGAATAATAAGACTCGAATACTATGCCACTAAAAAAGGGGAAGAACATGCTAAATATACCTCAACTAATAAACTACTTCTTTTGGCCTACTCTTTACATGAACAATAAGATACCAATACTATGCCGGTAAAAATGGGCAAGAATATGTGGGCAGCATATAAACAGGAAAAAAAGAGGAACAACCTCACCGGAAACCATTTCCGACTCTTGATGTCGTGTGATCAAGTAACCTAGGTACTGTGTTATACCTATGCATCACTCATTACCATGGAAAAACATATGCATTTTTTTAAGAAGTAGATGTGCCTAGCTATGACAAATAAAGTGGAGAATATAGCACATGCTATGCCATTAGTTTAATTAAGATTCAAAATCATAAATACCATATGTTAAAATGGTATGCACTTACCCAAATGTTGACTTTATCACTAATAACTTCTCTTCTATAGAGAACCCACACCTGAAAAAAAACAGATGCATACATGAGATTACTGGAGGTCATACAAGGCTTGAAAATTGTAATGTCATACAGAGGGTTGTTCACTAACCTCAGGGGCCCTACATGCCAATGTTGTATGCTTCGTAATGATATCCTCCTCAATCCCCATCTCTTCTGGTTTGTCAAAGCATTTATGATTTGTTGATGTGCTTCCAAAATCACATTTTTTTCCATGCACCATCTAATCCAAGATGACCATTTTCAGCCTTCATAGCACTACAGAATACAGAAAAGAGGTAGAATGTAAGGTATCTGTGAGCAACAAAGGTTAATGTATCCATTAAACCACCTCAAAATTCTCATCTTGACGGTATTCAAATTATCCGATGCATGATGGGCTGAGAATACGCATAAACCAACGAATTGATCATAGAACATGTGCGTTCCAAACTCATGAAATGGAATCTATTTCATGGCAATTATGGTAATGTACAGTACGACTCTAATCCATGAAGACATGGCAATTATGGTGATGTAAATGTTAAATATTAGAGTAGCATTACAGAGAAGATACAAGTAAGTACATATTGTTAGAAGCAGGAAATAGTGGAGCAAATTTTACCAGATATGTATAGCAATGGTTGTAATTTACTGGGAAGGACAGATTGGCGGCACAACTATATGTAAATTAGAACGAAGCCTCATATTATATGCTTAATGTAATCAATTAGTAAATTAGTACCAGTTCTTATCAGATCACAGGAAACTCATTAATATACATGGTGTGCCTTGTGACTACATTTTAGATTTACTTTTTCAATAAGTGTGACATCATTTTAGCTTCAAAGATTACTGATGGTGTTATATCTACATGATATACCTCAACTAATAGATTACTTCTTTGGCCTACCCATTATCTGAACAATAAGATTCGAATACTATGCCAGTAAAAGAGGGGAAGAACATGCCAAATATACCTCAAACTAATAAACTACTTCTTTTGGCCTACTCTTTACATGAACAATAAGATACCAATGCTATGCCAGTAAAAAAAGGGCAAGAATATGTAGGCAGCATATAAACAGGAAAAAAAAAAGAGGAACAACCTCACCTGAAAACATTTCCGACTCTTGATGTCGTGTGATCAAGTAACCTAGGTATTGTGTTATACCTATGCATCACTCATTACCATGGAAAAATAGATGCATTTTTTTAAGAAGTAGATGTGCCTAGCTATGATAAATAAAGTGGAGAATATAGCACATGCCATGCCAATAGTTTAATTAAGATTCAAAATCATAAATACCATATATTAAAATGCTATGCACTTATCCAAATGTCAACTTTATCACTAATAACTTCTCTTCTATAGAGATCCCACATCTGAAAAAAAAACAGATGCATACATGAGATCACTGGAGGTCATACAAGGCTTGAAAATTGTAATGTCATACAGAGGGTTGTTCAGTAACCTCAGAGGCCCTACATGCCAATGTTGTACACTTTGTAATGATATCCTCCTCAATCCCCATCTCTTCTGGTTTTTCAAAGCATTTATGATTTATTGATGTGCTTCCAAAATCACATTTTTTCCATGCACTATCTAATCGAGGAAGACCTTTTTCAGCCTTCATAGCACTACAGAATATAGAAAAGAGGCAGAATGTAAGGTATCTGTGAGCAACAAAGGTTAATCTATCCATTAAACCACCTGAAAATTCTCATCTTGATGGTATCCAAATTATCCGGTGCATGATTGGCTGAGAATACGCATAAACCAACGAATTCATGATAGAATATGTGTGTCCCAAACTCATGAAATGGAATGAAATGGCACCTGTGGATCACCCCCATCCTCCTCATCATCAGTATCACCATCACGCACTACTACAAAAAGGCTAATACTGGACGCCTCATCACAGACGGTTGACCAAAACCGTTGGTATTACATTCAATCACAGACGGTTTTGGTTTAGAGACCGTACAGGCATCGGGTCGCGCTTAAAAACCGCTCATGAAGAGGCAATATCACGATGGTTCATGTTGAAAACCGTCAGGAAGTATCACGACGGTTCTCAACAAGAACCGCTCGTGATATTATCAAGATCCTGCACGGTTTTAAAACACAACCGCTCGCGAAGTATCATAGACGGTTCAACAAAACCGCTGCGGATATTAATTAGTATCACGCATGCTTCTTAACAATAACCGCTCAGGATAATATCGCTCCAGCGTGAGTTTCTTCATCGCCGGCGCGCTCGTTTGCCGCCATCCGCCGGCCCCGATCGTCTCTTCATCGCATCGATCCGCTTCGGCCCCGATCGTCTCTTCGCCTCACGCCCGAATTTATTCCTTGTTTTATAAAAGGATCATCCGCCATCCAAGATGATCATCCCCACATACTTATAAAAAACAAATGGCTGCCTCTTCCTTGTCGCCGCAGACGATGGCCTTCTGGCAAGATCGCACGAGCACTCTCGGTGTAAGTTGAACTGCGGTTGCGAAGAACACCGCTTGATCAACAGTGTCTTCACTCCTCTGCCCGCACGAAATTTGCCGGAGCAGTGACGCCACCTTCCGCCGCCTTGACATCCTCCTCCACCGTGTCTTCCGGGTGATCTCCCACTTTCGGCGAGTTTACCGCATCATCGACGTAGTCCTCCAAAACGACGCTGCACGCCTCCGTGAGGCTTGCCATCACTTGGACTGTAATTGAGGCGGCAGCGCATCGAGTCGACTGTGCCGAGACCTCAAGCAAGGGAAGAGAGCCTATGGGCTCAATTCTTCTTGGTTCAACGATCCGAGGGTCTTCGAGACACTCGAACGAAGCGCGTCAGCGGTGGACGATTTCAGCTTCGTCACGATGATCGTGAACCGTCCGATGCCGACACCGCTGTTTATGAAGTATTGCGATGGAGATAGCAAATTACCTTCGCCACTAATAAAACCTTGTTTAATTATAGGTTTCGCTTTTTAATATAAACATGTAATTTCTTCATGTCATGTAAGTGTATATACTTGAGAAAAACCATTTCACGCATAGTTCCATTATGGAACCGTCTGTGATATGTACCATATCACGGACGGTTCTATTATGGAACCGTCGTGATATTATCACCGACGGTTCCATAATAGAACCGCTCTCGATAAGTCTCTTTATAAGTAGGAGCTAGCCCGACTTGCCGCTAGGGTTTGCGCCTAACTCGCCACTCCCAAATGCCTTACTCTCGTCCGCTCCTCCCGTCGCCGCCGACGCCGCCATTCTTCCGTCATCGACGGTTAGCATATACGGTGACACCGCAAAAGACACTCGACGATAAGAGTGTCTTTTTCACATCACCGTTAGCTCTACAACCACGGTGACGCCTAAACTCGTCACTCCTCACCTCGGCCGCTAGGGTTTGCGCCCGCCTCTAACTCCGCTCCTCCCCACCTCGACGCCGCCCGACCTCGTCGCCGTCGCCGCCCGACCCCTTTGCGCCCCGCTAGGGCCCTGGCCGGCTTTGCTTTCCCCATCCTCCCTCTATTCTCCTCTAGATCTGTTAGCTTAATGTCTTTTGTTGAGTTTGATTTTTATGCATGAGCCTTAAGTTGTGTCCTGATGTTTGTGTGATTTATGCAAGGTAAAGGAAATGGATGAGGGTTGTGCTGGTGGTGGGGTCGCCACCGTGGTTGCGCTGTACTAAGGTCCCTCTCTGTCTCTACCCTCCTTGCTCTGTGATGAAAATGGCTAGCTAGTGCTCTGCGATGGATGCCGAGGGCTACTACTGGTGTGGTGGGTTTGGACACCCTTGGTCTTGTTCTCTTGCTGATGAACTGCTCAATGATGTTAATAGTCTTATGCTGAAATTGAATTGATAATTAGTTCATATTAATAGTCCCTTGCTCTGTGATGTAATGATGTAAATAGTCTTATGCTCAAATTGAATTGATAATTAGTTCATATTAATAGTCCTCTTGCTTGGTGATGTAATGATATCAATAGTCTTATGTGAAATTGAATTAATAATTAGTTCATATTAATAGTCCCTTGCTCGTGATGTAATGATGTAAATAGTCTTATGCTGAAATTGAATTGATAATTAGTTCATATTAATAGTCCTCTTGCTGTGTGATGTAATGATGTCAATAGTCTTATGCTGAAATTGAATTGATAATTAGTTCATATTAATAGTCCCTTGCTCGTGATGTAATGGTGTCAATAGTCTTATGCTGAAATTGAATTGATAATTAGTTCATATTAATAGTCCCTTGTTCATGCCGGTCAAGTTCTCCTACCTCTTGCGCACTGCACGCCCTACCATTCCATTCATAATCTCTTCTCTATGAAGTCTCCAAGCGATGGTCTTGTGCCATTAAAAGGCATTATAATTGTTATTTATATTATTAAATGATCCAACAAGAACACCAAGCAACAAGTTGAGAATTCTTTTGAAATATGAGAATGGTTGCTTGGTGTTCTTGTTAGGTTTAAAGACGCGTTACATGCTCAAGAATGGTTGGTTGCTAATACATGATGCCACTTCCTACCGGAGTACGCAAGATCAACGACACTTCTCAACATAGCGACGCCCAATCCAGTAATTGGATGTCCGAACGCCTTTTGCATCCATACTTTTTGATCTTGTAGGCTCAATGAGGTTGCCCGTGGCTACCGCCTCATCCTTCTCATGTCATGTGACGATCCCCAAAGTGGCCGAGAGATTACTTAACAATATATATATAATATATATATGATGCCGATTTAATGGTACAAGCACCACCGCTGGGCCTTTATAGAAAAAGTCATCACAGACGGTTCCAAATACAAACCGTCTGCGTGATATGTACTTATCACGCACGGTTTGTGGTCAAACCGTCGTGATATGTGCTTATCACGATGGTTTGTGGATGAAACCGTCGTGATATTATTATCGCAGACGGTTTGAACCACAAACCGCTCAGGAAAGTATACATCACAGACGGTTCAAAACCGCTCAGGATGACCTCATGTCATCATCGACCCATAAACTCGACGGCTCACGAAACCGCTCGTGATGACGTTTTTGAACCGTCTGTGAAAGCCTTTTCTGTAGTAGTGACGCTCCTAGACAACAACAAACTAAGCAACATACCAAAAGGAGAGGAAAAAAATGTGGCTGAATTCTAGAAAATATCTCTTGTGCACTGACATTCGTTGATCCTCTTGAGCGCCATGAGCCGCCCGATGAACTCGCGCTCCTTAGTGCCCTACAGGCCCGTGCGTACACCTTGTCATCCTCGTACCACACGGGGTCTACCTCGGCCTCCTCCACGTCGCCCCTCTCCTTGTCCTCGTCGAGCGACGCCTCCTCCCCCTCCTCCTCATAGTCACTCCCCTCATCGCCTTCGAGCCCCTTCTTCTTCCTTGTCGTAGTCATAGCTCCCAACATCCGAGGTCGCGTGCTCGATTTCCTCCGTGCCGTGCATGCTCACGCCTGCTCATGCGCCGCCACCCAACCCCAAAATGATGAATCAGCCGCAACTCCCAGAACCCCTAAGCCGGGGCTCAATCAACCCAGGGAGATCTCGATGCTTACCTGCTCCTGTAGGACGCGGGCGAGGACGAGGGCGAGGTCGGCTTCCTGCGACATGCACGGGGCCGCCGGGCGCAAGAGGAAGAGGAACAAAGGAGACATGGCAAAGAGGAAGAGGAAGAGGCGGTGCTATGGGCAGTGGCGTAGAAAATGCGAGATGTTGCGTTGTACTCGAGGTAGGGACGCGCGGCGACGGGCGCACAGACCCAAGCACACATTGAGCCATCCGAAACGAAAAGCAAAGGAAGCATCAAACGGCGCAGGCAACACATGGCGTGGGAAACCAACGCAAAGTGATCGGACGGCGAATCAAGCGGCGCATGATCACAGTGTCAGCAGAGGCAAAGGCCGACGCGTGGCCCATCTCTCCCTCGAGCCTTTCTGCGCCCTTGTATATAGGGAGATGCATCAAATACATGGGACCCACCATGGTGCATGTAAGAGCTAAAAGGAGCCAGGCAAAATTAATCTATGTGGGTCCCCCCATAAGACACATCCATGCATGTCAAGTTTTTTTTAGTCGGTTAATTTGTGAGGAGATTTCGGTTTGGGATGCAATTAGTGCGTGAGGAGACCAAGACCAGATATTTCGGTTTGCATGCATGCAGTGCGCGAGATGTACACGTCTCCACCTTCCCAGCGTGATAACAAAGGTTGTTTTGTTTTCTTTATCTTTAAGAGTTAGAGATAGATTCCAGGGTAGTATGTGCGTGTGCATGAGTTAGTTTCGGGCAAGGGCTGAGGCTATAAAGCCAAGGCCGCAAGCATGTACAAAGGAGAAAAGTTTTGAGATATGAATTAAAACACGTGTGCGTGTTGGCCGTAGGTCGTTAGGGTTTATCCCTGTTTTATGTGTGTTCTTGTGAATTCCAATCTCAGATTTTATCTTGGTGAGAGGGTTTCTAGCTGTGGTACTAGGTGTTACTCGTTGGATCTTTGCTCCCTATTTCTCGTTTGTGTACTGAGGTGTACGTGGGTGTGAGATTTATCTATCCAAGTGCGAGTTGTATCTTGCAATTCGTGCTCCACATATTATCAAGGAGATTCGTTCCAGGTTACTATTCACGTGCATGCTACTGTTCATGTGCATGATACTGTTCATCCAACGC
The DNA here is from genome assembly GCA_036346405.1 of Phyllostachys edulis. Classification (NCBI taxonomy): domain Eukaryota; kingdom Viridiplantae; phylum Streptophyta; class Magnoliopsida; order Poales; family Poaceae; genus Phyllostachys; species Phyllostachys edulis. The sequence continues at coordinate 98,805,546 of CM070549.1, forward strand.
TAGGAGAAGAAGACGACGCACCACTGATCTTCGAGTTCCACCGTGAAAGATCGGGCAACCCACGATTTAATCTCGCCTCGAGGTTGATCCGTATCACTTTCTTTACTTCCGAGTCACTCTCATGCTAGCTACATATGAGTTTTGGTCTCCTTTAGACACATCTCAATAGATGATGCATGTGCAACTATTAACTCACACCAAGTTTTCTCAAGGCATTCATGTATCTTTCCAATCATTCCATATAGCAATACTATGCAACAGTGACATCAATTGTAAATGTGTGTGAATGAACATTATTACCAAAATCATTTGGCGGTGAACATCTTGTGTCTAGAGTAGTTCTTGATTATGTCGAACCACATTTTGATAAGAGGTGGAACTGGATGGCCTGATGTTTCTTGGCAGCTGCTAGAGCATCATCTTTCTTGATAGCACCATTCCCTATTGGTACATGTTCATGGGGCATGCCACCATTGATTTTGTACAATATGCTTCCATCGAGTGGTCGCTACTACCAATCATCTTCGTATTGAGCCATAGCAGCAGCAGCAGAGTAATCATCCTGGAACAATAGTAACATTTAAGCATCTTTCCTGAAAGCTAAGTTCACTTGTAAGAATTCAAATAAGGGAGCACTACAATGTATTTATGTTCTTTCTAGCTGCTGACTGGACCACTACTACCACTACTATACATATATTTCATGTCTGACTTCATTACAGCATATGTGTTTAGCCAAATAGCCTTCTATGGTCCATATTTGTGTTCCTACAACATGGTGAAACTCCAGGTTATAGCCTTGAATAGTCTTAGTAAAGTTCCTAGGTTAGATATCTGAAAGGAAAAAGTCCGGTTTACTCCCTTGAACTATCAGAAAAGTCTGGTTTACCACTTGAACTACAAAACCGGTTATTTTACCCCCTAAATTTACGAAAACCGGATAATACACCCCCCAGGCTGGTTTGAATAGGTGGTTTTATATGATCAACACATCTGAGCCGTCTGTTCATGCTTTGAGATGTGTGCAACACTAAATACAAGTGCAAATAATGATACAAATACATAATACATACATCCTTCATCCATACCATACATCCCTCATCCTCTCTCTCTCTCTCTCTCTCAGTTCGGTTCGGCCACCACCTTCGCCTCTTTCTGGTGCCGCCGCCTCCTAGTGCCGCTCCTCCTCTCTGCGCCAATCCTCCTCTGGTGCCGCCGCCAAATTTCACCCACCTCCCTATGCTCCCAGCCGCCCATGACTTGCCGCCATCAGCTCGCAGCGGTAGATTTGGGACGAGGTGCACTCAGCTGTCTCTGAGATCGAAGGAGCCGTGGGACTCGTCGGCCGCCGGGCGGGCGAGGTCGCGGAGAGGAACGCGACGCCGGGACGGTCTCCCACATCACATCGCGGAGTTCCGCCACAAAGAACGCCACCCCGCCGCTCATTCACGCCGCCTCGGAGACGCCGCCCGCCAACCCACACGGGAGCCCGCAACGCGAGGAAGCGATCCCCACCTCCTCGCTTCCTCCCACGCCGAGGAGCCCCGCCGTAGCTCCTCCTCCTCCGCTCCCAGCTGCCATCGTCGGATCGCCTCAGCCGCTCCCGAGCTGCCCCGACCACCCGTCCGGCTTCCCACGCCTCCGTGCGGCCCATGCGTGCGCCTCCCTCCTCCTTGCGTCGCCGCTGCCTTCGCCAAGATGAACCCATGCCGCCGCCACCGCCTACCTTCGCCAGAGATCACACAGGCTGGTGCCTCACACCACGCCACCGCCACCGTGCCATCATCACGCGCCGCCCCCCTGCTTTTGACCACTCGCCTGCCTCCCCGCCGCCTCGCTTGTCGGCGCCGCCATCTCCCAGTACCGCCTGCTCGCCCTCTGCCTCCCCCTCTCTCTTGGCCGGGTGAAAAAGAGGAAGGGGAATGTGTTGTTTTGCTTTGGGGCCCACCTGCTATTGGCTTAAATATTGTATTGTACATGTGTACGTTGCTTGTATACTGTATTGTACAAAACCACCTATTCAAACCAGCCCGGGGGGTGTATTGTCTAGTTTTCGTAAATTTAGGGGGTAAAATAACCAGTTTTGTAGTTCAGGGGGGTAAACCAGACTTTTCTGATAGTTCGAGGGAGTAAACTGGACTTTTTCCTATCTGAAATAAATGTTCTTATGTATTTATGCAATTATACCATGTCTATTCAAATTCTACTCTTCAATCAAAAAAGTATATTTGTTTGTAACCTAACAAGATTAGACATATATTAATTCTATTTGACTGGCTAGAATTGCAGGCTAACTTGAAAAATTACTGCAAAGTTGAATTACATTATGCATGTTTTGGGAAAGCAACACCCGCATAGGAAAAAGCCATACATGCTCATTCTCCACGTATCTTTCACTACATAGGTAGAATAGTGTGCAAAAAGCCCTAGCTAGATCTGAAGAGCTTGATTCATACTAGGTATTTTTGGGTCTCCACGTATGGTCGCGAACCTCCTTGGTTTTGAGCAGCATCGTCAGATTTCAACTGTGCTTCCTGGCCTCTCTTTCGTTTTGTCTTGAACTGCTCGGTGCACCAGTTACCAAAAAGATATGGCCATACTATGTCATTGCACCACCAAATCTTACCATCCAAATATTGCTTATACTGGAGTTCCCTTGGACGTGCCAATGTGTCGTCAATATCCTCTTCTTGTTTTCTGTAATTTTCCTTGACTGCATCAACACGAGCTTGATACATCATATGCTTCACACGGTCCACAGCATAATTTTCGAACACAAGATCTGCTTCTTCCTTGTCGTTTGTGCTGACTTTGAACAAATGCTACATAGAGGACAATGGTAGTTACTAGTTAGTAGTCGACTAAAGTATTCATGCATATATACTAACAGGTAAATATTAGTTACCCAAGACTCTCGCTTTACTCGATCTACAAAGGTTATTCCCTCGTCGTCTTCATTGACATAATAATCATCCCATGCCAATGCAGGACGGGTATTGAAGATCGTATCGTGCTCATCCTTGTTGTCCAAGTTGTGCTTCATATGTGTAGTCTTTCTTGGGCTGGTAATTGGCATATTTGAATTGCCTACCCATGAATTAACCATGGCAAGGTCAGTTGGCACTGCAGTCATATATATGTTAATAACAATTGAAGATTTATAATGCAGTAATGCAGTTTGTACTCACTTGTCACCCTCAGGTATCAGGGCAATCTTGCCAGCACGCGACAACATATGTAATTTGGTCCATGACTTCTTCTTCCTCCCCCTTTGTTGAGCATCTCCATTGCTCCTTTGGGAGCGATTGCCACTTCAGTTACTGCACAACAACAATTCAAGCACAACAACACGAAATTTAGAAATTGCAATGCAAGGTAGACTAGGGATACCATACACAAATGTAGGGTATAGAAGCTCGAACCTGAGTCCCACTGCTTGGTAGTGAGATGTAGCGATGATGAAAGAAGATTCATTCCTTGAAACTCCAAAAGTAGTTGCACTCACTCATCATCCTCATCTCAAATTCCTTCGTCTCCAAAAAGTGATAGTCATCATTGAAGGCACAAATGAAGAAGAACCAACAGCTTGAGGTGATAACACTTGTTGGACCACATGTTCTTCTTCTCAGCTGAAAGACTACACCAAAAAGACAGAAAAAGTCTATGCCTTGGTACTGGGTTAGTGAAACATTGTCTAAAGAAACAGTACCAAGACACTTGACTAGCAAGGATAGCAGTAGATGATTCAAAGCTCATAAAAACATATAATCAATAATTCAAGACATGAGCATGAAGATAGACAAATCAAACACAACACATGCTATCCAGGATATGATAAAGCTCAAACTATCCTTAATCAACAATAAGGTATAAGAGCAAGCAAACAAGCACATAGCAAATCACACATCATATGTACAGTCGAAAGTAAAGCATGCTAGTGAAAGCTATGGCAAGACTCATGCATCCACAGTTAACAGTAAGGCACAATAACCATGTAAGCATAAAGCATGTTAGAACAAATCATGAACAATGTATGCTAACATGGATATCAAGTGAACATGTGGATACACAAGACAAAAATCTACAAGAGCAATATGATAAATGTATGAAATCAGTACAAGCTCTTAAAGACAAAACCAAGCTTATACATCCATGGAAATTAAGAACTACAAAATGATACATGGATATATAAGCAAGAATCAATCATGAGCAAGATAATAAGGGTACAAGACAGCACAAGCTCATGATGACAAAATTAAACTCATATACCCATGGAAATTAGGAACAACTATGAGATTCATGGATATACAAGCAAGGTAAAGGAAAAGGCATGATGAAGGATATCAAAGGATTAACACATGCCAATAAGGTACAAGTGAGCACAAAGCAAGCACAACATGCCAAGTATGAATAATCATGAAGATAAGGACATGAAGGTATATGATTGCTCACAAAACAGCTGTAGATGCCGATCATTAAAGCACATGCCTCTTGGAGGCCATCATTGGAGTGGAGAACCATCAAGTGTCTCGATCATGTAATGAAGCAAAATATCAGAATCCTTTAAGTCCATGTTCTCCAACCCGCGTTCTCGGTACCTACACATGAGAAAGACAAGGTGTCCGAGTCTTGGGTCCCGAAGGGTTAGAGAGCGAATGCTTGGGAACCCAAACCTTGGACACACCACCACCGTAGCGATAAACATTATGTGAGTTAGCATGATGAAAATGATGGTCCATGCAAGAAGATCCAATCTCATCCTTGAGGCACGCCATGAGTGGACAACTCAAGAGGAAAACGAGGTCCATCTCTAGGAAAGCGATTTATGGCCTTGCTTGAAAGCACCATGATGAGAACCAACGAAGCATCAAAGAAACTCACATAACTCGCCAGGGTGTGTACCTCGATGAACAAAACGAGGTCCACCTCTTGGAAAACGGCGGAAATCCTGCCTCGGGGCAGCTCGTGGACCAAAACCAAAACTATGCAAACCATGTCCACGGTGCTGTCCGACACCACTAGAAAAGATGTCAAAGAAGCCATCAACAAAGCGAGTCCTCGTGCTTGGCTCTTTAGTGTGCATGTCATGAGAAAGACTATGCCTACTAGGAGACTTAGAAGTATGAGCTTGACGCAAATGTCTTGCACGCCGGAAACAGAAATCTACATGATGTCCATTCTTCCCACAAAATGAGCAATGGTGTAAAGGTCTACTAGTAGACACGGTCCGAGAGGACGAAGCACCATTGTCGCTCAAAGAAGAAATCCTGGAAGAATCAACATCATGACTCGTCCTCGTACTGACACTAGTACCACACATGCCATGAGAAAGACTATGTGTGTTCCTAGAGGTACGACAACGCACTCGACGCTCAAGTTTCAAACGGCGAAAGCAAAACCCAAGAATGTGTCCATTCTTCTTACAAAATGTGCAATGGTACTTCTCTTTTGAATATTTAGTACCATTTGAGAAAGAAGCACATTTGTCTTTTGAAATCCGTTGGACAACACAAGAAGAGTCCGAAAGAGTCGAACTCACCAAAGAAGAGCTATCCAAAGTGATGCCACAAAAACCAACATCAAGTGACTCACATTTGGCACAAAAAGACCCCAACTCCGAATGCAAAGATGCAAGAGAGATCTTAAAAACATCAACCACGGAGTGAAGGCAAATACAAGAGTCACATGATTTGGCGCTCATATCATCGCGCAAAGACTCAACCTCGCTCTTCAATGAAATGCAAGATGTGCAAGAAATTAATGATGCTTTCAATTAAGCATGCGCTCAAAGCATCAATTTCAGCTTTCTAAACAAGCACAATTCTTGCAAGAGACTAAACCATCCTTAAGCAATTTTTCATGTTCTAAGCACATGCTACAAGGCCTAGCTTCAATTTCAATAATCTCAGCCCTAGCATTTTCTAATTGCTCAAGATGCATGGAATTAGTCAATTTAAGCTTCTCAATTTCAGCAAGCATGCCTACACAAGAATCACAATCATTTCTACCCATAGACCTAAGATTGCCTATTTCTAACTTAGCATTGTCAAGCTCATGATGTAAGGCAATACAAGAATCACATGGCATAGAAGCATTTGATTTCAATAATTCATTTTCAGCTTTTAGGCATGCAAAAGAGTTATTCAGGTTCTCCATGTCTACATGCAATGAATCATAAGCATTCATGGAGGTTTTCAATTCAGCAAGCTCATGAGACAAATCACCATTTTCTCTTTTTAGCAATTTCATTTTCTTCCTAAGAGCATGTAATTTGTATTCATATGAAATCAAGCCATCAATGAGTTTTTCTTTGCTCACCTTGCTTAGCTTGAGTAGGGGATCGTCCTCAGAAGAGTCATCATGATCATCCTCGAAATGCCGTTCATCATTCTCGTCCTCAATCGCTGCTGCACATACGCCACTGGGCTTCTTCTCCTTGGGCTCCAAAAGTGACTCATCCCTGAAACTAGAACAATCAAAACAAAAGGATTTGCCACAGATATCACAGGAGACTTCCTCCTCCATCGCCATTAGACTTATCATACATTCAAATGTCTTGTTACGACCAACACCATTGGTAAAAGAACCACGACAAGATGCAAGGAAGCGCTCACAAGTCCTCATATTTGTCGCCATGCTCAAAGATCAGTAAAGATCACAAAAGAGCAAACTTGGCTCTGATACCAATTGTAGGACCGGAAAGGCGACTAGAGGGAGGGGGGGGTGAATAGACGCTTTCTCTATTTTTCACCTCGATCGAACTCAACACTACTTTCACTCCAATAGCTATAAAAGCTATGAAGATCAGATACAGCACAAATGATGACCTGTGTTGAATCCGATCAAACCCCGAAGCAAAAGACCAAAAACATCTCACACCCGCATGCACAAAATCCAAAGAAGTGGATGAAATCCATCACAGGATTTTTCTTCAGCCAACACACACAGCCTCTGATGGCCTCTGTTCTTATGCACACAGTAGCATCAAGATGCAGCAAACTGAAGGTAAATAAAATCAAAACTACGGACGCACAGCACTTAAGATCAAACAGTGAATCGCCAGATTCAATCAGCTGAAAGGAATAAAAAAACATTTACTCATTAAATCAACCGCCCAGGGACTCAAGATTCAATCGACACACCGGCCTACAGGCTCTGCATTTTCTCCCAGGCGCAGCAAGCCTCAGCCAAAGCTCTTGATTTTTTCAGGGCTACACGCCGCCGCCAAAGGTTGTGGTTTTCTCACCAAGGAACTGGCCGACAAGCATGACAGGAGAAAGCACGAGCAGCTAATCTATCCAATCGGCCATCATAGCAAATTAAAACCAAGATCCAGATGAATCAAAGCGGGCACCCGCTCATTTCTTCTCTGGAGCACAGGATTTTGCGGGCGACGCAAAAAGTCAAAAACAGCAATAGGAAACAGCTGCCGACTACTTTTTCTACGGGTGTCCCAAATCACAACACAAATCGCTCTCTGCCTACAAGAGATTACAGGCTGCCGCCGCCAAAGAAATGATTTCACGGGCGCTCACAACCAGTGTTGATTTTTTCCCAGGAGGAGCCGGACGCTGCCAGGGGATCTTGATTTTTCTCCAGACGCACAACAGGGCACCTATGCAAGAGGCAAAACGCTGCAATCAAGAAAGTTGCGGCCCAAGCAATCAAAAAATCTACACAGCAAACCACTGGATATTTAAGCCAAAACCATACTCGCATCAGATGGCAGTCAATAAGATAATCGATCAACATCAAACCTGATGGGAAAGGCACCCAACACCTCAACACACCATTGATGGCAGTCAAGCAAAAAGATCTCAAAACAGCGATCAACTATAGATCTGCAAGCCGATACAACCGCTAGAATCTTGGATCAACTCGGAACATCAATGCATTTCATATCAAATACAGTGAGAATCAACTCACAAGAAGCGGGCAGACAAGGAACTGCAGTTAACAGCAATCAAGAAAGTTGCGGCCCAAGCAGTCAAAAATCAAGGACTGGTCGCAACAAGGGGCAAAAGCTGCGATCAACACGTAACTCGCGATCCTTCATTAAGCAAATGATAAATCCAAAAGCACACCACTGGATTCTAGATTTCTCTCGAGACTACAGGCCGCCAAGGTATTTCTTTTTGCGATAGAACAGGCGCCGCCAAGGGTTTTCCAAGCGCCGCCACAGGGCTTTCCAAGCATCGCTCAGATCTTTCTCTATCTGCTCATCTCGCTACAAGCGGCCACCGCAAAGGACTCTCATTTACGCAGAGGAACAGTCCGCCGCCACTACGGGCTCTACAAGCGCGCCACCAATTTTTCCACAATGGCAAAGACAAGAATATTCCATCTCCCTCTTTTATAGGGCAGCCTCTAACCCTAAAGACCTTCTAGAAGATTTACCCTAATGGGCTTCCGCTAGGCCCAACAATAACGAACACACACGCACGCATATTAAAGCGCCGTCTTCAATTTCGATTGACCTAAACCGCTTCACCATGCGCCGACCGCGCCATAGCTTTAGCCAAAGGTCACTAAGATGGTATTTGGTAAAATTACCAAAATACCCTTCTCGATCTTTTCCAAGACCGAGTCCAACTCGCTGAAGCAATCGCCGCCCGCCACGTGTAGGTTGATCAACGGCCCATGTCGTCAAGTCTCTCCCGTCCGGATCCCACCGCACCATCGAGCACTTGCAACGACTCCGCCGCTTGATCCAACCAGTCGCACCGAACCGCCCGTTCGGTCACCCTCGTCCATTTTGCGCCATGCTTGTGTCACCTAACCTCACCCGGCATCCTTGATCGTTCTGGACCTCAGCTCTCCAAGCTTAGTCCCAATCCTCCTCGCCGCTGACCGTCGTTGACTGCAAGCCACCAAGACAAAGAATAGACAAGCAAACACGAATCCGGGAACAAGTTCTTCACAACTTGACCCATGTTAGCCAAAACATGCAATATGCAACACATATGCATTAACAAATATGGATATGACCTATCCCAAAAATCAATTCATAACTAACAATATCAATCAGCACAAAAGCCGGTCGGGCCATCACTTGACCGATAGATCTGAAACTTTGTCGAAAACACTTGAAACTTCAATCCAAAAGCACCATTGCCAATTGTTTCATCATCCTAAGATCATGGGCATATCCCCATGATATCCACAATCTCCCCCTTGATGAACACATTGGCAATCTCTCAGAAAATGTAAGTTTGAGGTTTGAAAAGAAAAGAACTCGCAGTTTTCGCACAAAGGCACAACTTGGTCCATTAGCAAGAGAAAGCAATGGAAAAGACCAAGCTGGCTTCAGAATAGCATGGGCAAGTGAGATACAACCAAAGAAAGCAAGAAAGCTTCCAATTCCAGAGAATCGACAAAAATCTCACTTAAGGTCCATGTGAAAGAACAATCGTTCTATTTGACCTTAGATCATTGTGAGGCTTCAAGAATTGCAATTCAAGTTCAGAAAAAACAATAAGACCAAAAGAATGCAATATGAATGCTCCCCCTCACTATGATCATCATTTTAAAAGAGAGAATATGAAATTTCAATTTCTCCATTTCTCCCCCTTACAAAACTTCTCCCCCATAACCAAAAAGCTCTTTATTAACAATACATTTTCGCTAGTTCTTCTCCCCCTTTGACAATGGATTCATCAAGGAATCATCCCTTCCTCTCATCCAGAGATGACAAATACACAAGAAAGGAAGAAGCAAAAGAAAGAGCATGTATGAAATGCAATGGGGTGGCTTCATTTTTGTTTTGATTTTTCAATTTTTAATAAAAGAAGCTTTGGAGATTACTCAATTGAACAGGCTAGCATTTCTATTAACACTCAAGACATAAAGCCTGACACAGCTAGCAACATCATGTTAAAACATATATAGCAAAGCTAGGCTAATGAGCTCAATATATCACATGTTGTTGGATTAACTTAAGCAATGCATCAAAATTAGCAAGTTCAACAACAGGTATCCTAAAGTGATAATGGCCATGTCAGAATGTCAATGTGAGATCCAGAAACTAGCAAAGACCATTTTAGAGACAGAAAGTTCTGAATTGAATCATTTAGCTCAACTTTTGTCAAAAACCCAATTCTCAACTATCTTTCATTTGTAATGAATATTCAAGTTGATAAAAGGTCTGTCTTAGTAAAGAAGATCCTGGACTAGGAGCCATCCACAATCTCTTCCTAAGCTTCAACCAATTTTGACAATTTACATTTTTAGCCATGTGCTAGATCTCAAGCCTCACTGCGACCATCCCAAGCAACAAAAGCTTAAAAGAGTGGTCTAGGTCATCCAAAACTCCCCCTGAGTTCATGCCTAGTACAATGGCAAGCCGTCTCATGAAAAAGAATTGGTGAGATCAGTTTTTTCGCACAAAAGAGATCATTTTTCATTTTGCACAAGGGCTGTTTTAGATTCTTTAATGAACTGAAAGCTCAAAGATGTTCAATACTAGATTCCAAAGCTAACAAAGCAATTTTGACAGGGCCAATGTCACAAAAGGATCACTAATTGTGTAACTAGCTAAAAGATCCACAAATTGCTATTTTCAGTTCAAGTTATATTAAAAGTTCTAGCTCATTTAGTAAAGACATTGCTGCACATGTAAAAGCATGATAACTCTAGCAAGTCAAAGAGCTAAACACGATCTTGAGCAAGAATTGAATTACTAAAGCTCAAGTGGGTAATAAGCAAAGCTTCAACAATTAAAAGAAAGAAGCGGTAAAGCTTATATTACAATGCAACTTTTTGGAATTTTTATATGTATGCAATATAATACAATGAGATGCACAAAAGACTTAAAAGCCTAAAAAGATCACAAGGATCAAAAAGATCCAAAGAAGATACCATTTGAAGAAGGTATCAGAAAAGAACTAAGAAAGTTCCGAAAAGAACCAACTCCCCCTCAAACCAACCCATAGGGATAAATTATTCCTTACTTGCATCTCAAGGTGGCAAACCTTGTTGGGTCTAAAAAGGCTTTGAGAGGAGATCTGCCAAAAGGCCTTGGACTCCACAAAAACTAGCACAAAAACTTCAAACACCACAAGATCTCTAGGGACAACAACTCAAAAAGCTAGGGAGCGAAACACAAACACTAAAAAGTTTACAAGCAACTCAAAAACCTGCTAACACTAGTGATTGGGAGACAAGCTCGACCTAGGCTGTGAGAAGAGTGCATCCTAGCAACCATGGGATAAGAAGAGTGCCTAGAAAAGACACATGCTTGAACAGAGCCTCCTATCTACCCTGAACTCAACAAGCCCAACACCTGACACAACCCAGATGGTAAAGCAAAAAGATCTCAAAACAGCGATCAACTACAGATCCGCAAGCTGATACAACTGCTAGAATCTTGGATCAACTCAGTGGAACATCAATGCATTTCATATCAAATACAGTGAGAATCAACTCACAAGAAGCGGGCAGACAAGGAACTGCAGTTAACAGCAATCAAGAAAGTTGCGGCCCAAGCAGTCAAAAATCAAGGACTAGTCGCAACAAGGGGCAAAAGCTGCGATCAACACAGAACCTGCGATCCCTTCATTAAGCAGCGACAAATCCAAAAGCACACCACTGGATTCTAGATTTCTCTCGAGACTACAGGCCGCCAAGGTATTTCTTTTTGCGATAGAACAGGCGCCGCCAAGGGTTTTCGAAGCGCCGCCACAGGGCTTTCCAAGCGCCGCTCAGATCTTTCTCTATCTGCTCATCTTGCTACAAGCGGCCGCCGCAAAGGACTCTCATTTCTGCACAGGGGAACAGGCCGCCGCCACTACGGGCTCTACAAGCGCGCCACCAATTTTTCCACAGCGGCAGCACAAGAATATTCCATCTCCCTCTTTTTATAGGGCAGCCTCTAACCCTAAAGACCTTATAGAAGATTTACCCTAATGGGCTTCCGTTAAGGCCCAACAATAACGGAACACACACGCACGCATATTAAAGCGCCGTCTTCAATTTCGATTGACCTAAACCGCTTCACCATAAGCCGACCAGCATGCATGTTTAGCCAAAGGTCACCAAGATGGTATTTGGTAAAATTACCAAAATACCCTTCTCGATATTTTCCAAGACCGAGTCCAACTCTGTTGAAGCAATCACCGCTTCGCCACGTAGGTTGATCAACGGCTCCATGTCGCCAAGTCTCTCCGTCCGGATCCCACCGCACCACCGAGCACTTGTAACGACTCCCCGCTTGATCCAACCAACAGACCCAACCGCCTGCTTCGGTCACCTCGTCCATTTTGCGCCATGCTTGTGTCACCTGACCTCACCCGGCATCCTTGATCGTTCTGGACCTCAACTCTCTAAGCTTAGTCCCAATCCTCCTCGCCGTTGACCGTCGTTGACCTGCAAGCCACCTGCACAGCAATAGACAAGCAAACACGAATCCGGGAACAAGTTCTTCACAACTTGACCCACGTTAGCCAAAACATGCAATATGCAACACATATGCATTAACAAATATGGATATGACCTATCCCAAAAATCAATTCATAACTAACAATATCAATCAGCACAAAAGCCGGTCAAACCGCTGCTGACCTGACAGATCTGAAACTTTGTCGAAAACACTTGAAACTTCAAACCAAAAGCACCATTGCCAATTGTTTCATCATCCTAAGATCATGGGCATATCCCCATGATATCCACGGAAATCATTTGGATCATAAGTTGGAGGTTGAAGCTCCTCCTCATCCTCATCATATTCATCTTCATCTTCATCTTTTTGAAGATCAATATTCTGGTGTTGCAAAAAATCCAAATCCTTTTGATTTGTTATTTCGTCTGAGATAAATGGAAGTGTAATTTTGAAGTCATTCTCTAAGTCGATGGAAAAGGTGCCTTACAAACCATCCTCCTGATAGAACTCCTTTTGTCCTATTGGTCCTTCAGGAGGGTTAAAACCACCATTGCTGCTATTTGCAGCAATATATCCCTATGGGGCTACATGATATGCAACCCACCATTCTAATATAGCCCGTCTGGTCTTACATGGGTATGGTAGGTAATAGACTTGTGTAACTTGACTTGCCATGACAAATGGATCAAAATTTGAATCAAGCCCAAATTTTCAGTTCGCCTAACTCCATTTAGTGTTGGATCAAACCAATGACAATCAAATAAAACCAGCTCAAGATGCATGCTGCCTTCCCAAGTAATTTTTATGATGTCTTTAATGACACCATAATACTCCAACACATTGTTGTTCTCATCAACACTAGACACACACTGTAGTCAGTCCAGATTTCTCGCTCTCATACTTTAATGAGCGAAATCTATATCCATTCACATCATGGCATCTATAAGTGGCAACTCTTGTGCGAAAACCGTAAGACATTTGGCGTAAGGTATTAGGAATGGTAGATGACTTGATGCACTGCAAATAGACACTAATTGTATTAGCTTTGATGATGTTTCTCAAGTGTTATAAGTTGAAGTGTTGATGATAATTACTTGAGTTTTAAACCAATCGAAAAAAAATGGGCCCAAGATGCATAGGATGGCTTGATTTCCAACCATTTAACCTTAAATCCCAAAGTTGCTTTTCAGTTGGTTTCATTCTGCTCTTCCAATGTTCTTTACCAAATTTGCTACATAAACAAAGTTAGTTATAATTATGTAAATATAATTAAAGAAATGTGACTTGGGTTACATAATTTCAGCACATACTCAAAGTAATAATCCATCTCTGGCACGTTTGTCAATACGTACAAGAAAGCAACCTTATACTCTTCTGTTGTGAGATCACGACAATCACGAGGGCTAATGCATCGACCCAGGTATTGAAATATGACAAGGTCACATGAACTTTGAAATGTGGAGACACCATCATCGTACTGAGGTGTCTTGTTTCTCATTGACCGAACTTTCGGGTTAAAATACAGTGATAGAAAATTTGTAGCCTCCTCAACTAGGTAAGCCTCAACAATGGAACCCTCAACTCGAGCCTTATTCCGCACTTTCTTCCTAATTTTTTGTATGTACCTATATGGACCAGACCAATTAATTACATATATCATTAGGCTAGAAAGATAAAATAGTGGTATTACTTATTTTACCTCTCATATGGGTACATCCAGCGGGCCAGGATAGGGCCTCCTTGTGAGAGCCGCCGGGCCATTTAATTTGTAATAATTAACCTTTCCATTGGTCCTAGCATTACAATTCAAATTTTCTCGCTCTCAGTGTATATGTACTTCCCAGAACTGCAGTACACATACACCTTCCAAAAATTGAGCATAAACTCCATACACAAGTTATTTCATTACCGAAGTGTTATAATTTACAACATACATAACATACATTGAGATTCCATATAAAAGAGCTAAGTCTGCAGCGGAAACACCTGCCATAAGATGGCTGAGAACAAAAGCCAACCGGCTGCCCTTACCCACAAGGCAACCGACTGGAAATGCTCAAGCTAGTCGTCAAGAGTGAAGTCAGCCTCACAGTAGTTAACCCCTTGGGGGTCAATCTCCTCCGCAGCAAATAGACAAATGCAGTTGAGAACAAAAACATACTCGCAAGACTTACGATTAACAAACCTATACATAGCTACATGCAAGCTTAATTCAATGGATATGGCTATAGGGTTCATTTTCAGCGTAAAGCAGCATTTTATTTGCAATAATGTAATAGATTGAAGGCAGTTTATCAAATCAGTTTTTAATTGATCAAAAAGTAGTGAGACAGTAATTATAAACATATATATCATCATAAGGGTGACTTCCCACAGCCACCACAACAATAGCACGAATTACCCATTCGTACCACCCAATTTCATGTTTTATCAAAATGTTATAGTCTAACTCTTAAAAGACCTCCCCAAGCATGTTCATAACCAAGGACTTGGCTTTTCGAAAATATTAAACCCTGCAGGGGTGTACAACTTTACTCACATGTCTGACCGCTCCTTTTGCCACTAGATAAAGCACACTTCCAAAGGTATAACGACAGAGCTAAGTCCTACGAGACGTTTTCCAATGGAGTTAGCTAATTAAGAGTCGCACGTATGGGGGTTAACCCTCTGTGAACCATCCATTTTGGGCTCCTACAGAGGACCCATATGTTAAGTTGGAGACATTGGCCCAGCCTTAGCAACTGCCAATGCTCCTTGGGTGAGGGAACCTACTTGGAACCCACCCCTCACAAGCCCGACAACAACATACACTTTTCTTTTATCCTCCTACACCTACCACTAGTGACTCATTAATTAACACTTCCTAGAGTACTAAGTCAAGAGGGGACCCATATGACCCTCATGTGGTTGCACGCGATAATGCTTGGTTTAGTGGGACAAAATGTTCGGTCCTTGTTGATCCGGGCACACACCACACACCCAAAAATCACACCATCAACCATGTGCCCAAATCTAAATCCTTTTGTTTTCAGTTTTAGTTTTTCCAAATATGATATATTCATGAGTACCTGACTCAAGTATTTAAAGTAATGTTGTAATGACCATTGCCGAAGCGATGATCCCCAAACTACTGTTCTAAGCATGACTAAGCGACAACAACTCGCATACTAAAATATAAAGTGACTAGAGCCCATCCAACAAGCTCTAAATGACAACAGATATAAACCTAGGCTCAGTAGTAAAGGATGGATGTTTACCTATAGTTCATTTAACTAATCTGATTAACTATCGTGAACCGAGAAAATACTTGTCAACATAGCATGCATACATACAATTGAAAATTGAAATATTAGCATATGCAAATAATAGGATCAATGTGCATCAAAGGAAAACCGAAGATAATCCACTTGCTGCTAAGGATCACTCTCGTATTCAATAGAATCGTCGAAACCTATCGCTCGAGCAAAAGAGTGAATAAGATCAAATAACACCAAAATAACCAAAATTCAACTTCATCCAATCGTACATTCATTACATGTAGAGAAAGATGTTTGAAAAAGTTTAGGAGGAAGTTTCAGTTCGAAAGGAAATTATTTGGATTTTCTAAGTACTTAAGAAGTTAAAAGCATGATTTCACAAATAATTTAATTATCAACATTTTCTGAAATAGCCACAAGAACCAAACTTAAGCCAAGTTATAGTACAGGAAAAATTAGAATTAACAAAATTAATTGCACTCAATTTGGATTTAGGATGAAATACTTATGAATTTTTGAAGTTTAAACCATTTTCTAAGGTAAAAACAAATCATTCTAGATATTAAAGTAACTTCTATATTTTCTAGAATAGAGACACGCTTGAAATCTGATTCACTTAATAGTACACTAAAAATGAAGACCAACACAATTGGTTTCATTCAATTTGGAGCTAAAATGAATTAGATACACATTTTTGAAGTTTAAAACAATTAACAGTACACAAATAAAGCATTTCTGAAATTGTATAAGCAGTAAATACTTTTTCTACCGAAGCCTTACTAGCCACAGCCATTGATCAGTGGGATCGCAGTCAAAACAAACCCAGTCAGCGCCGGCTCGGTCAAATGGCCTTGGGCCCATGTGTCAATGTCTGTGCGGAAATCAGCGTATTAACCACCGGGATTTCTGTACACGAGCCCGCAAGTCAGTGGAATAAAATGCACTAAACCGATGGCTAATTAATGCTAATCATTGCTTAAAGCCCTAAGGACAACAATTAACACCTAATCATCAGCTACAATGGCTGCCCGAGGCTGCCACGCAGAGGGCTCGCGGTCACGAGTTTCTCTGGCTAATCGTCGGCAACTCCACCCAAGGCGATGCGTGTGAGTGACCAAAATGGAACCCTTGCACCCTTGTGCACACGACGGTGCTGGTGACGATGGCCGAGATGGCGTGAAGCGGTGGCGCGACGATCCTTGGCGACAGTGTGCTATGGCCAAAATGGCAATTGCAAAACCGACAACACCCTTAACGATCTAGTGCACGCATGAGTGACCCTACGGACCTAGGAACTCACCGGGATGATGCGGAGCTTCAAAGATAGCTAGAGACGTGCTGGCGGCGAAGGACCAAGTCGGTGGTGGTGGCTTCACCGCGGAGACGATACCCTGAGCAAAGATAAGAGCAAAATAATGGTAGGGGTAGCTTGAGTGGGTTCATAAGATGGTGTGAGAGCAAGGAATTGGAAAGTGAAGCCCCTTACCGAAGATGAGGAAGATGAACTTCTTTTTCGACTGAGTTTGAGGAAAAACCAAATCCGACTTCTCCTGCGAATGAAACTCAAAATTAGATGAGGGGAAACACTTTTAGAGACCTAGAACACAATATGACACGGAGAGAATTCAAAGGAAGCCACTGTGTCGGCCTGATCCTTGCGGTGGTGCTCGGCCGGAAAATGGAAGCTTGAGTCCCTAGATGGTTCTCTTGATGGAAAGAGAAAAGATGTAAGAGATGGCTCGGTTGTGTCAATAAAAAGGGACGAAGGGAACACTGAGGAGCTTTTATATGCACTGAGGTGGAGAATGCGAGAAGAGAGCTCTGCGGGCAGTGACAACGATGCACACAACGTAAAGGCAGTGGTGACATGGCCGGGTAGGTATGGAGCTACGCGGGAGATGCGGACGAGGTGAGGATCCGTGGGCGCACACGAAAGCTGTGGGCGACACGAAGGTGCGGTGGCGCACTTGGAGTGGCTGGAGCAGCCATGGCGCGGGGCAAGCTGGCACTCGAGCGTTAGCCACGCGGAGAAGAAGCCCTATAGGTGGGGCCGTGCTACCAGAGTCACAGGTGAAAGGGGTTGGTCGGACCGCTAATCTTAAATCGGACGGTCCACGTGAATAGGACGTTCAGACGGTCCGAATGGCTCAATCAATCTGGACTGTTGAGAACAAATCGGACGGTCCGAATTGGATCAAATCGGATGGTTGAATCGAAATCGGTTAGTCCAAACGAGATACAAGTTTGGACGGTTGAATCGAAATCGGATGGTCCATGCGATAGGTTACGTTCGGATGGTCCAAACGGCCCAATCAATCCAGGCGGTTGATCTCACATCGGACGGTCCAGAAACTTTGTTTCAGTGCGGGTTGGACGTGCTAGGGTTAGGTCTGAATTTAGTTTGACCGAATATAAAAATAGTTTGACTAGGGTGTTAAAAATAGAAATAAAATTCTAAAAATTTTTGTGGGTGCTCTTAGGTCCAACTAGGACTTAGGAAAATTTATTTTTTCTACTGTTCATATTCCATTTGTCTAAAATAAAATCCTTTTTAAAATAGCCTTAGCAACTTAGCTAGGATTTTAGTGAGGTCAAAATAACTTCTAAAAATTTGTGAAAAATTATATTAATTCAAAATATATCTTGAACCGTAAGGTTTAATAATTTTTATGGACACTAGACCTTCCCAAGAACCCCTTTGAATTATTTCAAAAGTTTAGGAAATTTATTTCTATTTTTAAGACCCTCGTCAAAGTAGAGAAACTAATTTAAATCTCAGTCAAACCCTAGACTATACCAGCTAGCACTGTTCCTCAGGCTCGAGTCTGACTCGACGAACCGACTTGACTAAACAACCTAAATGCACCACGTGTGAGCCGTTCGATTAGAACTCGATGGCCCAGATCTCGTAACCCTTCAGCCTAGTCCAAACGTTACTGCACGTTGTCAACCGTCCAATCTAAATTGAGTGGCCAGATCTAGTAGCTTTCCGAACCCGTCCGAATGTTCGAACTCTCGTTATAGACCGTCTGATTGGAAATCAATGGCCCAGATCACTTAACCTTTTGGCCCAGTCCAAACATTCGCACGCGAAATCAACCGTTCGATCAAAATCGAACGGCCCACACTGAATCACTTACCTATCGCTCACGCGCACGTTGAGTCACTGACGACACGGGCCCGCGCTGTCAGCTCCGTCATCAACCTCGCTCAGGAGCTCCTCGCCATGCGGCCGCACTCGCCTGCTCCGTGCCGTTGGGCGATTCTCATGCCGTGAATCCACCGCCCCCTATGACCACTCCAAAGCCTTCAGCGTCCAACACCGCCTCCACTCCGTCCATTTCCCGGGCATAATACCCCTCGCAACCCCTCTCATTTCTTCATCTTTCCTCTCGGTGGCTGAGGAAAGAGACGCTCTCCTGTGCACCATTCTCGAGTAAGCTTCAACTAGTTGCAACCTTTCCACTCTAGGTTCAATGCCCTCTCCATTTTGGCTGATGCGAGCTCCTCTCATTGCTTGTAGCATCTGTTTTGTCTTCGTGCTCTGGTTCACATCCAGAGCGCGCGCTCGGGGACCTCACCTTGTCATCCTCGACTCCGGTGAGTATTATCCTCCCTCTTGTGCGTCACCATGCATGCTTAGACCTACTGAGCATTTCCCCTCAACTAATTTCAATCGAGGCACGCATGTGTTAAGTGGTGAATTGAAGTTCTCCCCATTTCGGCCGAAGAACTAACTCTTCACCTCCCACCTTGATTCGGTAAGCCATTGTTCGATTCCTTGCTCATGTAGCATTCTAATGTAGTCCTTAAGCTGCACCGACCACCCACTCCTTGTTGTTTTGCTCAAGATCTTCTCTCCATGTTGAAGCTCGCCGTCGCCGAGGACGTTAACGAGGAACAACCATCTCTGGCCATCTTCTTTTCCTTCCTAGTGCTTAGGTAGCTCCCTTATGGTCCTTAGATGCTCAGGCACCCGCTTGTATGGACGTTGCGGAGCTATATCGCTGTGTGCATGGTTGTCGTATTTTCGCTATCGCTTAGCTCTGGCTAGCCGCCGGCATAGTCCACCTCAGCCACCGCCGACACTTCCAGGAGGTGCGCACAACTATTGCTAATTGGGCATTATGTTACAATTTAAATCCTCATGTTAAGGTTAGAACTGAGGACATTCCTGAAACAGCATTCTCTACTTGCTATGTCCTTGGCCTAGCAATTGCTTCAGCTTATTTCATGAACCTCATGAATTCGGTATTCATGGATTTCTTGGAGAAGTTTGTTGTCGTGTTCATTGACGACATTCTTATCTATTCCAAGTCTGCTGAAGAATGAGTACCCCCATTTCTTCCTTGTTTAAAAATTGCCTTTGCATCCAAAAAGACAAGGTTAAACAAAGCAATGTAAAAAGTGACATAATAGCAACACTGTGTTGTTTATTAGAATCTTTCTTTTCTGTCTTCAAAGGAAATTAAGACAACGAAGTTGTACTTCCAAAAGAATCATTTCAACTTCGCCTCTTTGTCCAACTTCGAACTACTCCGAATCTCGGGGACGAGATTCTCTTAAGGGGTAGGTTTGTAATAGCCCAGCTTTTAATAAACAGTAATAAGACGCTTTTCATAGCATCACTGTTCATTTTTGCTAATTGGGCATTATGTTACAATTTAAATCCTCAATTTCTAGCCAAAAATCCAAAACTTGTTTAAGCTTCAAAAGAAATGCCAATTCAATGTTGGTATTATGACCGGAAAGTATTTTAATAAAGACTAGATGAATTATCTAGGCCAAAAATAAATTTTGTTAAGTTTTTAGAAATTATTTTGATCTTGAGAAAAATATTTGTCTTTAAATAAACCTGTTCGAGTTAATTGAATTAATTATGTATTTTACAAGGTGAAATAGTGGATTTTAAATTTTATTCGGGACATATATGACCCCAGTGGCATCTTTGCAAAATTTGATATTTTCACAAATTTATTTGCTATTTATAAAGTCCCGGTCAAACCCTAGCCTTTATCACTGTAGCGACTGAGCCCAACTGGTTTAGGTTCAAACTGTGCAATCGGGCCGCACCCAACACGTTCACGTGCGTGCCCAAAATTCCAGAGCTCGTGCGTCGTCGACCTTCAGGAGAACGGGCGAGATTTGCCGAGCCGTGCGTGTCTTCCACGCACTTGATGCAATTCTCACCGTCGGATCTTCATCCAACAGCATCCAGCCTTGATTCAAAATCCTAAACGTGTCTCCAACTCATGGCCATTGATTTCCAAGCGAACGGGCTGGATTCATTGGGCCGTTCGGACCATCTCGATGAGCCATGCAATCGTGATCGTTAGATTCAAATCGTGCGGTTTGCAAATTATCAGGCTATGCTAATATTAAAGGGGAAAAGCCGAAATGAGCGTGAGCCGTTGGATTCTATATGAATGGACCAGATCTTGTGGGCCGTTCGGACCGTCCGGAAGCATCGAGTAATCTCTACCGTTGGATTCTGATCGGACAAACCGCATCCATTGGGCCGTTCGGACCACCCGGACACCCCTTCAATCTCAACCGTTGATTTCAGATCCAACCACGCTCTCCTTTCCGAGTCTGAACGCAAGGGCGCGCATTTATTTTTGACTGTTGGATTTAAATCCTGCGGTGCCCCTTCGAATCCCGTGGGGTTAAGGCCTTACCCTTGTGTGCGACCATTGGATTTGAATCCTACGGTGCCCCTTCAGTTCACGTGTGCCTAGAGCCAGATCCTCATGTGACCCTTGGATCTCGATCGTGTGGTCCACAATAGAAGTAACGTTCGGACCACCCGAACGTCTTGATCAATCTAAGCCGTTCATTTGTGATCGGACGGCCCATATGAAAAATGACGTTCATATCATCCTAACGTCCATCTTAATCGCAATCGTCCACTTCTAATCGGACGGCTGGTTCTCTTCGGAGCCTGCGACGCTATGCTTTGTTGCGGCTGACAGTGGAGCCCACTCGTCAGTGGCACTCCTCTCTTCTTCCTCTCGCCTGTGCTTCGCTGCCGACATTGCTGCCGGTATGTGGTGGTGTTACCCAGTGGATATGCGAATATTCCTTTGATATTTAGCATCAATTGCCACCGCATCAACTCTGGAGCCTTCTCGGTTGCTCCGGAGGTTCAAACCCTATAAAAACCCCAGCCTTGTGCCCTCTGCCAATGTTGACCAAGTGAAGCTCTCTTCACTTCCTTTCTTCCTTCCCAGTGAAGCTTTCTGGCTCTCATTTCTTGTTCATCTTTCTCGGTTCTTAATTCACCTTGCGATTTGAATCTTGTCATCGTGTGTAGGTTAAGCCCGTGGTCTTGCTCTCTGTCGATCAGAGCCGGCTGGAGCACCATTTTGGTGACCTCTTGCTCCTGTGGGATATTCTTCAGACACTCCTTGTCAAGAACTTGTATGGGAGTCTATAGAGCTTATGTCGTCCATTGTTTTCGTTTTTGGTCAAACAGGAGAGGTGGAATTTGGATCTTTATTGTTGTCGGCCGAAAACGTGACTTCATCTTCTCTAGCTCCGGTGAGTGAGTTTTGATCCTATCCTATTCTGTCTGGGGCTTCTTAAAGACCTCAGGAGCTCATTTGAATCTTTCACTTGTGCATTTGATGCTCAAATCATCTTTAAACTGAGAAGTTACTTTCTATAACTTTTTGGTCTTTCATATCGTTTTGAGCTTTACGGTTTCTCTTGTCATCTTTTCAGCTTAATCAGGTCTTAACTTAACCCTAGTAGCATAAGCAACCATTCTCTTGATTCTTAATGCCTCCAAATCAGCTTCATGGCAAAAGCCTTTCTCTGTTGTGTTTTGTCGGGCAAAACCGACAAACACTAAAGCTCCCTATTTTCTGATAATCTTGGAAGGCAATGTTAGCAAGGGTTGGTCTAGGGTATTATCTACTCTAAAGATCAGCTTTAACTCCAATTTGAAACCTTTTGCTTAGTGCATTTCCAAATCAACCGAAATTTGTAATATGTATCTTTGCTATTCTTGTTATTGGTCCAACCGACAATAGACAGCATAGTCTTCCTCTCTTAATTCTTGTCAATTAGTAATTAAATGATAAGTCAGGTTACTACCATAGTTAAAAATACTCTTAGTCTCAGTAAAATAATTTATTTGTAATATGTTTAGATCAGCCAATTCTTTCAACTTGCCCTGTTCATTTTTCAAAATCTGAAACTATAATTCCTGATTGAACCTCAATTTTGATAATTAGTATTAACTAATGTTAAAGGATAAATGGGCTTTTAGTTTTACTTGTTTAGCTACAACTCAAACAAAAATATCATTTTGTTTATAATATAATAAAACAACAAACTTTATTTTTGCAATCTGTCCTGTAGCTATAACTGAATCTCAATTTCTGTTAATTAGTAATGTTAAATGTTAAGTTAATCCTCTAGTTTTACTCCCTTAACTGCAACCTATACCAAAATATTATTTTGTTCATAATAGATAAAACAGCAAACTTTCTTTTTCAACCTGTCCTATTCGCAGTTTTCCAAAAACTGATAGCCCTAAACAGAACCTTGATTCTTGTCAATTAGTAATGACAGGGTTAAATTAGGCTTTTAGCTTTACCCAAAATGATTATAACTGAATCAAAAGTATTTTGTTTATAATGTATATAAATCGACAAATTCTTTGTAACCTGTACTGTTTCAGTTTTCAAATCTGAGACTATAGCATTGGTCTGACCCTCTTTCCAAACCAGTTAATATCAACAGATTTGCATATGGGGTATTATCCTTATTTAGGTTAAATATAGCTTAAGCATGTTGTTAATTATGCATCACAATCTTGATCATGCATGCTTTTCAATACTCTATTTTCTGCCATTTTCTTGTTGTTCATTGGATCTTTTGTGTTTTAGATTCGGTTCTTCAAGTGATTGCAAGTGATTGAATCTGTTGTTGAGCAACAAGAACTCTGAACAAGAGGTGTAATATTACCAAGGCAAACATCCTCTCGCACCATGTTGATCCCAATTTTGAACTGTAGATTTACAAAATACAGTGATACTCTGCATGCAATTTTCTAAAAATTATTTGTGATCTGTCTCTAGGTAGTTACAACCCAATCTTTGTGGCTTACCCTAAATTTGATCATACACTCAACTTAAGGTATTGTTGTATTAAAATATTTAGGTTAGAAATCTGCTTAGCCATGCAGTCCTTAGAACGGTAGTGTTTGGCAAGCTTATCTTGTCAAATATAGGAACAACAAATGAATTTAATTTATTTTGATTCTTTGTTCAGTTTATTTAAGTCAGAAATGAATTTAAATCTTGTTTAATAAACTGATTTTAAATCCGGACAAGTGGATGCTAGTGATGGTGCCTTAGTGCACGAGATTGGGAAATGTGGTTGTCTTGTCTGGATTGATTAAGGACTGAACATTGACTTGACGGTTCAAGCCCAAAAGTACTTCCACACGCAGTGTATGGGCACTATTTGGTTAAGTAAAAGGTTAATGCTATTGAGTTGGGAACAGGAGAGTAGGGACATGTGTATTGATCTCATATGGCATAGATGCTTAAGTCTTTGGGTCAGGTCTTATGCCATGTGAATTTTATATCGATATCGATGTTCTTAGGAGGTGAGGCCATACGTATGCTCCATCACATGTATGTACCTTAAGGGCTCGATTGCGATGTAATATGTGCAGTGAGCATAGTTTGCATTTTGTTGATCGGGTCGGCATTCCCGGCACAACATGTGGGCCCCGGTTGGCAGGTTCTATTAGTAACCTGAACTGAGCAGGATTAGGTGCACATGGGTATTTCAATTCAATAGTATCAACTTGTTGAAAAATACCAAATCTTAGTTTACCCGGCCGGCATACCAATGGTAGTGTGCTATGATTCCGGAGGCTTACGGGCTAACTAAGTCATGTGGTTAAAGATGTACACCCCTGCAGGGTTTAAAACTATTCGAATAGCCGTGTCCACGGTTACGGACAACGCTTGAATTTGAATAGCGCTTTCTATAGATTTTGGAAATCAAATTTTGGTTATGGGTACTTTCGACATGAGAGGTTCATGCAATGTTTTGATGGTAGTGCACAGCCACTTCGATGTTGTTATTATTTATGAAATTGTTCTCTTTTACTTACTGTTTTAGTCTAAATTGATTTATAAAATTGCTTTGTCAAAACTTAGCAAGTGTAGGTTAAGATGTATTGCTTTATGCAAAATTGAACCATTATGACCTTCCTGTTGTTAACCTTATGCATGTATAAATTCTAATCCTTTGGGTAGGTTCTATCAAACACTTTCTTTTATTAGTTTGTGTAAGTCTTGTTGAGTACCTTCTGTACTCAGATGCTATAACCTCTTGTTGCAAAGTGCGAGATGATTATTTACTTGAGATGCCCGTTAGCGCCGATCGTAGTGACGCTAACGAGTGCAACTATTTCTTCCTCCACGCAATAGCTTTGAGGGTGATGAGGGCCATTGGTGGATTTTGCCGCTTATTCCAAGTTTAAGTTCTTTGCATTTTATTTGTGACCGTGGGTCACTTGAGTTTGTATAACCGAAATGTAAAAGTCTTTATAAATTAATGTAAGTGTATGCCTTGTATGTGTGATACAATGTTGTTAAAGGATATATGTGCAATAGTCACGGATCCTGGGAACTATTGCAAGACATATATCCAGGAACCTGAATGTTGGAATTGTTACTTATTATTATTATACTTCTAGTATGATTTTTAATGTGGGAACTGCACTGTTCCTTAGTTAAGAATTATGCTACTAGTATAATTCTAATTCGGCACATTCCCAATATTTGAGGGTCCTTACAGCGTTGGTATCAGAGCATACGTTGCTTGTAGGTTAGAAATAGCATGGTCGTTAGCATTAGTGAGTCTTTTGAGAAATTCTTTTCAAGCTAGTAAAATAATTTCGGAAAGTTTAAGTATGCCATCTTTTATTCCTTACCCATCCTAGTCTCAAATTCTTACCTTATATTCATTGAATTTGTGCAAAATATTTTCCATTGCTCATCTCTGGTTTCCAAAAATAGACGTGTTAGTAGTCATCAAGAAGAGCAATGGTGAAGGGATGAGAAGACATTGCCATACTACGATATTAGGATTGAATTAGGAATTATTATTAGATTATATCCATCCTATTTATTTTTCCTATCTTATAGGAGTTAGATTTTGCTGTTTGACCTTTCGCTTCCTTTTGGTTCCAAGTAATTGCGCATCGCCTATGGGCAGCATGTATAGCAATTATGTCAGAAAATTATAATTTGCTTTATTGGGTCTTATGCGGGCCTTTGTGCCTTTGCATCTTTTTTTGGTGTTAAATTTTGGTGCATTTCATATCATTATGCATGCTAAGTTTAGTACTTTCCTTTGCTGCCAAAACATCTTTCGCACTCAATTGAGTGTGTCCTTAGTCTGTCCTCTAACCATCCGTGTGACAATAGAATGGCAGAACCTAGTACTCCTTTGAGCACTCAACCCAGGGGAAAATTATCATCTCCTGGAAATCAACATACTGGTGGAGTGGGACACTTCGCTAAAAGTTGCAAACCATGGGAATCAAGAGGGGCAATCATGAAGGTTAAGGTGCAGCCGACCTTTGTGGTGAAGAGGGACACTACATCAACCAGTGTACTACAAATTGTCCTAACTGTGACGGAGACCATCTACCGGGGAGCTGTCCGACTACCAAGATCACTTGTTTTCTCTACGAAGGACTTGATCACTGTCCCAAGGAGTGTTGTCTATATCAGATAATCACCAAGTCAATTGAACTGCAACAACGGATCTTCCGCGCAGCCGTCCTCCAAACGACTTCTGGCCAGCTAAGAGTTGATGTGAATCAGCCTAAGATTGCCAACAAGATCAAGCCAGGAGTGATATGCTTTCACTGTCATCGTCCCGGGCATTTTGCAAATCAATGCTACGCAAAGGCTTGTGGTCTACCTCCTGTTTAGCTTTCTCAAGCATCAGCTCCAATTCCACCGAGGGTGCCAGTATTTGCACCTCGTCCACCTCCACCTATTGGGCAGCCCAGACCTAGTGAAAATCGGCCACCCACTACTACCAATATCAAGCCTGGTGTGATCTGTTTTCATTGTGGACGTCCTGGACATTTCGCAAATAAGTGTTTTGCTAAGAAACGTGGGTTGCCTCCTGTTCAACTTTCCCTAGCTGCCGTGCGCCCAACATCATCTCCAAAGACATCTGACAAGTCTGATCCGATTCCAGTCCGAGGCCGTGTGAATCAGGTTACTACTGAAGAAGCGGCTGAGGCACCTGAAGTTGTTCTTGGTATGCTACTAGTTAATCTCAGTTCAGCTACTGTTTTATTTAATTCTAGAGCATCCCATTCTTTGGTTAGTAAGCAGTTTACTGTTCTACATCAATTGAGCATGCATCATTTTCATCTACTTCTTGTTATTTATTCACCTGGGTCGGTTTTCAAAACTGCTCGAATCTGCCGTAACGTTAACATAAATATGCGTGGGGTAGACTTTCACGCAGACTTGGTTATGATAGACTTTTAATGGATTGGCTGTCCATTCGATCCATATCGGATGGCCTAATCCGTTGATGCATTCTGCTGGTCTAATGTCCCAATTACCTCCCTCCGTTTGATCAAAACCTGTTGGTTCTAATTCTTTCCGCATATCCTTGCCTCCGCGGACCTCCTCTCTTTGTTGATCGTGACCGTTAGGATTTTCTTTGAAAGATCTTAACTATCAGATCTCTACCTTTCCAATTGGTTTTGACTATTGAATCTTCCTTTTAGAAATTTAATAGTCAAGACCTTCCCTTGTTGCGTAATCTTGATCTTTGGACCTTCTGTCCATAGGACCCCTTCATTGTTATGTCTATTGACCTCTTCGCCTTTTAGACCTTATAACTCATTGGACCCCCTGATCTTTGGATCCCCTCCGGTAATACCACTCACTACTACAAAACAGGCTATAGTAGACGCCCCATCACAAACGGTTCCTTTGGAACCGTCTGTGTTGGGCATTGCCGACTTCTGCGGGTGGCGCGGGATGCCTATCACGAGCGGTATTTTTAGAACCGCTCGTGATAGTCATCTATCACGAGCGGTTTGTAAATAGAACTGTGTGAATTATCACGACGGTTCTATTCACAAACCGTCCGTGATAATCCCAATCACGATGGTTCTATTTAATAACCGTCTATATAATATCACGCAGCGGTTCTAAATAAGGACCGCTCGTGATTGGGATTATCACGACGGTTTGTGAATAGAACCGTCAGGATAATTCACTGACGGTTCTATTCACAAACCGCTCAGGATAGATTTACTATCACTGCATTTGTTTTATTAAGAACCGCTCGCGGATATGCCCATCGCAGATAAATTGAGCGCGACACATCCCTCGCCAAGACCGCCAGGTGTCCTCGCCAGCTGTGCCTCTGCCACTCCTCTGCCGCATGGTTTGGATAATAATCAACCGCCCCTATGCTGGGCTCCACTTAGATCTGCTAGCTAGCTTCTCCTCCCTAGGTGCCGTGCCACTTCCTCCCTAGCTCCTCCAACCTTTGTGGCTCCTCCCTAATTAAACAGATGAAGTAATCTCGATTATCCTTTTTCCACTCTATTGATTAGTGAATTTCCCTAATTTTGCTACTCGTACATAGACCCTAATGTTTTGTTTTTTTGTTGTATTCCTTAATCGGAAGCATAGGGTTTAGTTTTCAATTAATACTACTTGATGGGAAATGGCAAAACGTACGTACATCTAGCTCTCAATTTGATGGACCCTAATTCTAGAAAATCAAAAGCAGAACATATAGCCTTTAATTAATCTGGTGTAATTCCTTTGTGCAACGATGAGACAAAACGAGTAAGTACGTGCAAAGAAGTGAAAGTCTTAATCGTAACTAATTTCATGAGTAGTTTTCTAGAACAGTTAAAAAGAAGAATTTATGACACACGAAGATAAGTCACATGTGTAATGATCTATTTTATATTTCCTCCATTTATATCCATGAAGAAACGCCATCACAAGGGTTTATTATTTCAATTATATGAAAAGCGGATACCAGCATGTCGCTACGACCAACTTGCTAGTTATTAGGATCTTCCTCTTGTCTTTTGTCTCGTATCTAATCAACAATCATGCGGATAATCAATAATTATCCGCTATGCCGACTTAGAGAGGAGAAGGTTGGACCCTTGCCCTAGCGCCTCCAACACCGCCGCCTCCTCCCCATTGCGCCAACTTAGAGAGGAGAAGGACAGGAGAGGAATCGTATTTTCTTCGTGAGCTCCGAGGGTAACGATCTATAACCCTTTATGTTTGCTATAAATTAATCGTTAATCAATTTTGACACTAATTTGTTACATGCGTAGTGTAGATGGATCGGCGGATGTACAATGTGAACCATGTGAGTCAAGAGTACATTAATGGCGTGGTTGCTTTTAGAAGAGCCACGAAAGCGTGATATGTTGAAGAAGGAGATAAATTTTATGTACTGTCCATGCATTGATTGCGGTAATTTGAAGATGTTTAACAACGCGGCGCAAATAGAAGCGCACTTGATTCGAAGGGGTTTCACAAAAGGGTATACATGTTGGACCAATCACGGTGAAGAGAAGATTATTACACATGAAGTTAGTAATGACGGCATCGCCGAGGAAGTCAACGATATGCCGGATGTGGACTGTACTGGTTTTGATGAGGATATGTCACACGATGACAATCTGGATCAGATGCTACGCGATGCAGAAGAGAACTACAGTGAGAGAGAGTTTTGTAAATTCGAGGGCTTAAGGGAGGACTCGGTGAGACCTTTGTTCCCTGGTTGCAAGCCGGAATATACAAAGTTGTCAACCGTGCTTGAACTGCTGAAATTGAAGGCAAGCAATGGTTGGTCCGATAAGAGTTTCACGGCGTTGTTAGGTCTCCTAGCGGACATCCTTTCGGAGGAAACATGTTGCCCAAAGACCACCTATCAAGCAAAGAAGGTTATTTGTCCATTGGGAATGGAAGTAGAAAGAATACATGCATGTCCGAACGATTGTATCCTCTATCAGTAAAGAGTATGCGACATGCATGTATGTCCTGTGCAAAGCATCCCGATACAAGCGTCGAATCTCGCTAAGGTGAAGCAAGGACCTCCTACTAAGATGTTGTGGTATCTGCACTGTGATCCCACGTTTGAAGCGTTTATTTGCGAACGCAAAGGACGCAAGATTGCTACGTTGGCACTCGAGAGAGCGTAGAGAGATGGAAAGCTAAGACACCTGCTGATTACGCCAAAGGAGAAACTTCGATCGAGCTTCCAAGAGTTCGGTGCGGAACCGAGGAACATAAGGTTAGGGTTGAGTACATATGGAATGAATCCTTTCGGTAACATGAGCGTGACATAGCGGTGGCCCGTGAATCTATGTATGTATAACCTTCCTCCTTGGTACGTGTATGAAGCGGAAGTACATTTTGATGTCACTACTTATCCAAGGGCCAAAGCAACACAGGAATGATATTGATGTGTACCTAGCACCATTATTGGAAGATCTTGTGACACTTTGTGGAGCGAAGGGTGCAGTATGGGATGCGTACAAACGAGAGAACTTCACTTTACGCGCCATGTTGTTCTCGCACCATCAATGATTTTCCTACCCTTGGTAACTTTAATCAAGCCAAAGACAAAAGGAGCCAAAGCCCGTCGCCTTTGCTTAGATGCTACAGAGAGTGTATGGTCAACAACTCAAGAAAAATCGTATATATCGTCACCGTAGGTTCCTTCCTCAGAGTCACCCATACCGCAAGATGAAAAAACAATTCAACGGAAATAAGGAGAACGATTCAGCTCAAGGGCTTTTAGAGGAAAGAGGTCTATGATATGGTTAAGGATATCGATGTTGTGCTTGGGAAGGGCGAAATTAAGAACCCGTGAGAAGAACATCTTGAAGAAGCGGTCAATTTTTGGGACTTGCCTTATTGGGAGCACTTAGAAGTTCGCCATCGTGCATCGACGTCATGCACGTAGAGAAGAATGTATGTGATAGCTTGATTGGTCTCTTGCTGAACATTAGTGGCAAAATAAAGGATGGTACCCGTTCGAGAGGTACATGGGAATTCTCAAGTCCTACGTACGGAATCGATCTCGACCGGAGGGCAGCATCATCGAAGGTTATGCAACCGAAGAGGTCATTGAGTTCTGCGTCGACTACATGGCTTAGGTGGAACCGATAGGTGTGCCTCTATCTCACCATGAGGGGAGACTGGATGGTATCGGGACCATCGGAAGGAAATCAATAACTCCCGATCTGGATACATACGCTCAAGCCCATTTCATGGTCTTGCAACACATGACCCAAGTGTCCCCGTATATCGACGAGCACAAAGACATGGTGCGCCAATGTAATCCGCACCGATCGGAGGTTTGGATCACGAGAGAGCATAACCGCGGTTCAATGAATGGTTAAAGGTGCGAATCATCGGGAGGTCATCAAGTGATGATACTGTTGCTATGGTTGGCACGAGGGCCACAATTTACAATTGTCACATGGCAAGGATACGACATCAATGGGTACACATTTTATACGGCAATTTCAGATAGGAAGAGCACATCCCGTAATCAGGCGGTGTCCGCATAGATGCATTCAAGATCGATGGGATGAGGAGCTCCTACTATGGGCAAATAGACGAGATATGGGAGCTCGACTCGTGCTTTTCAAGATCCCCTATTTGGTGCCGTTGGGTCCATCTCCCACAGGTGAAGGTCGACAAATGCGGTGTCACTACCGTGGACCTCGAACGTGTCGGATATAAAGACGAACCATTCAGATCTTGGCTAACCAAGTTGTTCAAGTCTTCTATGTAACCGACCGGCAAATAAGAAGCGCCACGTAGTTCTTCATGGAAAAAGGAGGATTGTCGGAGTTGAGAATGTAGTGGGCGAGGAAGAATACAATCAATTTGACGAGTTGCCTCCTTTCGTAAACGGCATTAGGCTCGAGGAAGAACCAAAGTGAGGAAGCTAGCTATATGCGGCGTCGATCATCATGAAGGTCTATATCTTAATTAAGAATTTACTCCAATGTAATTAATTTATTCCATAACATCATGTGTTATGGACTTGTAATCTCTCATATATTTTGATGTCAACGTGAAATTGTCATGTGTTGATTTGTTATGGACTTGTCATATTTGATATTGATGTCAATGTGGACGACATTGTAATGTGGAGTATCAAAATTGTCATCATACTTGATTTGGAGTTGAGTTGAATTAGATATGAAATTTTGAAGTCAAATGTGTTATGAACTTGTTATGGACTAGTCATATTTGATATTAATGTCAATGTGTGGACGTACATTGTAATGTGGAGTATCAAAATTGGTTTCACTTGATTTGGAGTTGAGTTGAATTAGATATGAAATTTTGAAGTCAAATGTGTTATGAACTTGTCACCGGGTTAGAATTCATATGGACTTGTCATAATTGTCATCATACTTGTCTCAAAGAGGTTCACTATGTTTTCTCAGGATATTTATGTCTCACCAGGTTCAGTATGTTTTGTCAGGATATCATAAATTGGCCTCAGGTATTGGGCTATCACAGACGGTTTTATTATACAACCGTCTGTGGTAATAATATCACAGACGGTTGGTAATGAGAACCGTTTGTGATATTTTCATATCACAGACGGTTCTATTATGGAACCGTCATGCGATATAATATCACTGAGCGGTTCTCATTACGAACCGTCTGTGATATACTTTTTATAAGGCGAAACGCTAGGATTTTCCTCTCACTTCTCACTTCCTCTCCGCACTCCTTACGCTCTCGCTCGCTCGCCGCCTCTCTAGGGTTTAGGGCTCGCCTTCACCGCCGACTACGACCTCGGCGCCGCCGCCCGACATTGGTGCCCCGACCTGCGCGCCCCGACCTCGGCGCCCTCAACCTCGGCGCCTTCGACCTTGGTGCCGCCGCCCCCGACCTCGGCGCCCCCGTTCACCTCCCAGGACGTAAGCCCCGACGTTGCCGCCTTCGACCTCGGTGCCGCCGCCCACGACATTGGCGCCTCCGACCTCGACGCCGCCGTCCTCCTCCCCGTGTCGGCCTCCTCCCTCTGCACCGGCCTTCTCCTCTGACTGCCTTCTCCCCTCAAGCCGTCCTCTCCCCGTGTGGACCTCCTCCCCCAGCTCCCTCCTCCCCGCATCGGCCTCCTCCCCTGCACTGGCCTCCTCCTTGCACCGTGAGTTCTTGTGCGGCATCCTCTCTGTGAGTATTGCTCCTCTGTGGCAGTTCGGTTGATCAGTGGGCTTTGTTGACATGCTCTGTGATGAACTCATCTTATCTTGAGATTGAATGTGATAGTTAGTTTATACTTGAGCTCTATTGTATTACTTGCTCTTTGTCAATATGTTGTCTTTGTTAATTGGTTACTTTCGGTTGAGCTCATAGTTCTATTGCAAATTGATCGATTGTATTGACTAGTTTGTGATTGTTCTAGTAGTCTCAG
The DNA here is from genome assembly GCA_036346405.1 of Phyllostachys edulis. Lineage (NCBI taxonomy): Eukaryota > Viridiplantae > Streptophyta > Magnoliopsida > Poales > Poaceae > Phyllostachys > Phyllostachys edulis. The sequence continues at coordinate 98,838,675 of CM070549.1, forward strand.
ATGAGCTCATTCAACTTTTCATTTGCCATCTTGATCTCTGTAGTCAACCTCTGCTTTGATGGAAGTTTAATTTGTTTTAGATTAACGCTTGAGATCATTTGACGCTAAGCAAAGTATTGTTTAGAGCTCATAGTTTGAGTTTATATTATCATATTCATTTCATGAAGAGTACAGACAATAGGATTGAGATGGCAAAGACTTGTTCTTTAGCTACTCTCCTTCTGAGAGCACATAATATCATCAATCAATATGTTGGAATAGTGTCTATGCACTGTTAATCTCTAGACCTTTTATTGGCTGAGAGTTTAATCCAGACGGTTCTTATTAAGAACCGTTTGTGACTCCTTCGCATTTCCTTAAAGAAGTTGGTGGATTAAGGAGTGTTAAATTCTTTAGGAATTATGCTTTAATGCTAATTAATTTTGTTGGGATTAATTCTGAAATTTTTCTAAAACTGCATTTTTTACAACAATCCAAAAAGAAAGTTTTACTTGATTCTATTTTGTTTCTATCTTGGGATTAAACCTTTGCTTAGCATTTCCTTCATCGATCATTTTACTTGATTCTAGTTCTATGTCTTCATTAAAGGCTAGTCTTCTGTACATGAAGCATTAAACCTTTGCTTAGCATTTTCTTCGTCGATCCTGACACACTTGAGTGTACCTCTGCTTCATGCATTCTGCTGGTCTAATGTCCCAATTACCTCCCTCCGTTTGATCAAAACCTGTTGGTTCTAATTCTTTCCGCATATCCTTGCCTCCTTGGACCTCCTCTCTTTGTTGATCGTGACCGTTAGGATTTTCTTTGAAAGATCTTAACTATCGATCTCTACCTTTCAATTGGTTTTGACTATTGAATCTTCCTTTTAGAAATTTAATAGTCAAGACCTTCCCTTGTTATGCGTAATCTTGATCTTTGGACCTTCTCGTCCATAGGACCCCTTCATTGTTATGTCTATTGACCTCTTAGCCTTTTAGACCTTATAACTCATTGGACCCCGATCTTTGGATCCCCTCCGTAATACCACTCACTACTACAAAACAGGCTATAGTAGGCGCCCATCACAAACGGTTCCTTTGGAACCGCTCGTGATGAGCATTGCTTGAACTTCGCGGGTGGCGGGATGCCTATCACGAGCGGTATTTTTAGAACCGTCTCGATAGTCATCTATCACAGACGGTTTGTAAATAGAACCGTGTGTGAATTATCACAGACGGTTCTATTCACAAACCGTCTGTGATAATCCCCCCAATCACAGATGGTTCTATTTAATAACCGTCTATATAATATCACAGACGGTTCTAAATAAGGACCGCTCGTGATTGAAGATTATCACGACGGTTTGTGAATAGAACCGTCAGGATAATTCACTGACAGTTCTATTCACAAACCGTCTGTGATAGATAAACTATCATCATGAGCGGTTTTATTAAGAACCGCTCGTGATATGCCCATCGTAGATAAATTGAGCGCGACACATCCTCTGCGCCAAGACCGCCATTGTGTCCCTTTGCCGCCGTGCCTCTCGCCTTCCCTCCGCCGCGCATGGTTTGGATAATAATCAACCGTCCCCCTCACTGGGCTCCACTTAGATCTGCTAGCTAGCTTCTCCTCCCCAGGTGCCGTGCCACTTCCTCCCTAGCTCCTCCAACTCGTGGCTCCTCCCTAATTAAGCAGATGAAGTAATCTTGATTATCCTTTTTCCACTCTATTGATTAGTGAATTTCCCTAATTTTGCTACTCGTACATAGACCCTAATGTTTTGTTTTTTTGTTGTATTCCTTAATCGGAAGCATAGGGTTTAGTTTTCAATTAATACTACTTGATGGGAAATGGCAAAACGTCGTACATCTAGCTCTCAATTTGATGGACCCTAATTCTAGAAAATCAAAAGCAGAACATATAGCCTTTAATTAATCTGGTGTAATTCCTTTGTGCAACGATGAGACAAAACGAGTAAGTACGTGCAAAGAAGTGAAAGTCTTAATCGTAACTAATTTCATGAGTAGTTTTCTAGAACAGTTAAAAAGAAGAATTTATGACACACGAAGATAAGTCACATGTGTAATGATCTATTTTATATTTCCTCCATTTATATCCATGAAGAAACATCATCACAAAGGGTTTATTATTTCAATTATATGAAAACGGATACCAAGCAATCGCTATGACCAACTTGCTAGTTATTAGGATCTTCCTCTTGTCTTTTGTCTCGTATCTAATCAACAATCATGCGAGATAATCAATAATTATCCGTTGCGCCCGACTTAGAGAGGAGAAGGTTGGACCCTTGCCCTAAGCGCCTCCAACACCCGCCGCCTCCTCCCCATTGCGCCACCTTAGAGAGGAGAAGGACAGAGAGGAATCGATTTTCTTCGTGAGCTCCGAGGGTAACGATCTATAACCCTTTATGTTTGCTATAAATTAATCGTTAATCAATTTTGACACTAATTTGTTACATGCGTAGTGTAGATGGATCGGCTGGATGTACAGATGTGAACCATGTGAGTCAAGAGTACATTAATGGCGTGGTTGCTTTTAGAAGAGCCACGAAAGGTGATATGTTGAAGAAGGAGATAAATTTTATGTCTTGTCCATGCATTGATTGCGGTAATTTGAAGATGTTTAACAACGCGCGCAAATAGAAGCGCACTTGATTCAAGGGTTTCACAAAAGGGTATACATGTTGGACCATCACGGTGAAGAGAAGATTATTACACATGAAGTTAGTAATGACGGCATCGCCGAGGAAGTCAACGATATGCGGGATGTGGATCTTGGTTTTGATGAGGATATGTCACACGATGACAACTGGATCGGATGCTACGCGATGCGTAAGAGAACTACAAAAGAGAGAGAGTTTTGTAAATTCGAGGGCTTAAGGGAGGACTCGGTGAGACCTTTGTTCCCAGTTGCAAGCCGAATATACAAAGTTGTCAACCGTGCTTGAACCGCTGAAATTGAAGGCAAGCAATGGTTGGTCCGATAAGAGTTTCACGGCGTTGTTAGGTCTCCTAGCGGACATCCTTTCGAGGGAAACGTGTTGCCCAAAGACCACCTATCAAGCAAAGAAGGTTATTTGTCCATTGGGAATGGAAGTAGAAAGAATACATGCATGTCCGAACGATTGTATCCTCTACCAGTAAAGAGTATGCGAGACATGCATGTATGTCCTGTGCAAAGCATCCCGATACAAGCGTCGAATCTTCGCTAAGGTGAAGCAAGGACCTCCTACTAAGATGTTGTGGTATCTGCAGTGATCCCACGTTTGAAGCGTTTATTTGCGAACGCAAAGGACGCAAGATTGCTACGTTGGCACTCAGAGGAGCGTAAGAGAGATGGAAAGCTAAGACACCCTGCTGATTCTGCCCAGTGGAGAAACTTCGATCGGAGCTTCCAAGAGTTCAAAAGGAACCGAGGAACATAAGGTTAGGGTTGAGTACATATGGAATGAATCCTTTCGGTAACATGAGCGGCCGACATAGCACCGGCCGTGAATCTATGTATGTATAACCTTCCTCCTTGGTCGTGTATGAAGCGGAAGTACATTTTGATGTCACTACTTATCCAAGGGCCAAAGCAACACAGGAATGATATTGATGTGTACCTAGCACCATTCTTTGGAAGATCTTGTGACACTTTGTGAAGCGAAGGGGTGCAGGTATGGGATGCGTACAAACGAGAGAACTTCACTTTACGCGCCATGTTGTTCTCGCACCATCAATGATTTTCCTACCCTTGGTAACTGTCTTCAAGCCAAGACACAAAGGAGCCAAAGCTGTCAAGACCGCTTAGATGCTACAGAGAGTGTATGGTCAACAACTCACAGAAAAGCGTGTATATCGGCCACCGTAGGTTCCTTCCCAGGAGTCACCCATACCGCAAGATGAAAAAACAATTCAACGGAAATAAGGAGAACGATTCAGCTCCAAGGGCTTTTAGAGGGAAAGAGGTCTATGATATGGTTAAGGATATCGATGTTGTGCTTGGGAAGGGACGTAAATTAAGAACCCGTGAGAAGAACATCTTGAAGAAGCGGTCAATTTTTTGGGACTTGCCTTATTGGGAGCACTTAGAAGTTCGCCACTGCATCGACGTCATGCACGTAGAGAAGAATGTATGTGATAGCTTGATTGGTCTCTTGCTGAACATTAGTGGCAAAATAAAGGATGGTACCCGTTCGAGAGGTACATGGGAATTCTCAAGTCCTACGTACGGAATCGATCTCGACCGGAGGGCAGCATCATCGAAGGTTATGCAACCGAAGAGGTCATTGAGTTCTGCGTCGACTACATGGCTTAGGTGGAACCGATAGGTGTGCCTCTATCTCACCATGAGGGGAGACTGGATGGTATCGGGACCATCGGAAGGAAATCAATAACTCCCGATCTGGATACATACGCTCAAGCCCATTTCATGGTCTTGCAACACATGACCCAAGTGTCCCGTATATCGACGAGCACAAAGACATGGTGCGCCAATGAATCCGCACCGATCGGAGGTTTGGATCACGAGAGAGCATAACCGCTCGGTTCAACGAATGGTTAAAGGTGCGAATCATCGGGAGGTCATCAAGTGATGATACGTTGCTATGGTTGGCACGAGGCCACAATTTACAATTGTCACATGGCAAGGATACGACATCAATGGGTACACATTTTATACTGGCACTCGGATAGGAAGAGCATGATCCGAAACAGCGGTGTCCGCATAGATGCATTCATGACCGATGGGATGAGGAGCTCCTACTATGGGCAAATAGGCGAGATATGGGAGCTCGACTCGTGCTTTTCAAGATCCCCTATTTCGTGCCGTTGGGTCCATCTCCCACAGTGAAGGTCGACAAGCACGGTGTCACTACCGTGGACCTCGAACGTGTCGGATATAAAGACGAACCATTCGTCTTGGCTAACCAAGTTGTTCAAGTCTTCTATGTAACCGACCGGCAAATAAGGTTACCACGTAGTTCTTCATGGAAAAAGGAGGATTGTCGGAGTTGAGAATGTAGTGGGCGAGGAAGAATACAATCAATTTGACGAGTTGCCTCCTTTCGAAACGGCATTAGGCTCGAGGAACAACCCGGTGAGGAAGCTAGCTATATGCGTCGATCATCATGAAGGCCTATATCTTAATTAAGAATTTACTCCAATGTAATTAATTTATTCCATAACATCATGTGTTATGGACTTGTAATCTCTCATATATTTTGATGTCAACGTGAAATTGTCATGTGTTGATTTGTTATGGACTTGTCATATTTGATATTGATGTCAATGTGGACGTACATTGTAATGTGGAGTATCAAAATTGTCATCATACTTGATTTGGAGTTGAGTTGAATTAGATATGAAATTTTGAAGTCAAATGTGTTATGAACTTGTTATGGACTAGTCATATTTGATATTAATGTCAATGTGTGGACGTACATTGTAATGTGGAGTATCAAAATTGGTTTCACTTGATTTGGAGTTGAGTTGAATTAGATATGAAATTTTGAAGTCAAATGTGTTATGAACTTGTCACCAGGTTAGAATTCATATGGACTTGTCATAATTGTCATCATACTTGTCTCAGCAGGTTCACTATGTTTTCTCAGGATATTTATGTCTCACCAGGTTCAGTATGTTTTGTCAGGATATCATAAATTGGCCTCAGGTATTGGGCTATCACAGACGGTTTTATTATACAACCGTCTGTGGTAATAATATCACAGACGGTTGGTAATGAGAACCGTTTGTGATATTTTCATATCACAGACGGTTCTATTATGGAACCGTCTGCGATATTATTATCACAGACGGTTCTCATTACGAACCGTCTGTGATATACTTTATAAGGCGAAACGCTAGGATTTTCCTCTCACTTCTCACTTCCTCTCCCGCCCCTTACGCTCTCGCGCTTCGTTCGCCTCCTCTAGGGTTTAGGGCTCGCCTTCACCGCCGACCACGACCTCGGCGCCTTCCGACATTGGTGCCCCGACCTGCTTGCCGCCCGACCTCGGCGCCCTCAACCTCGGCGCCTGACCTTGGTGCCGCCCCACCTCGGCGCCTGTTCACCTCCCAGATCGTAAGCCCCGACGTTGCCGCCTTCGACCTCGGTGCCGCCGCCCAGACATTGGCGCCTCAGACCTCGGCGCCGCCCTCCTCCTCCCGTGTCGGCCTCCTCCCTCTGACTGCCTTCTCCCTCAGACTGGCCTTCTCCCGCCCTCCTCTCCCGTGTGGACCTCCTCCCCAGCTCCCTCCTCCCGCATGATCGGCCTCCTCCCTGCAGACTGGCCTCCTCCTTGCACCGTGAGTTCTTGTGCGGCATCCTCTCTGTGAGTATTGCTCCTCTGTGGCGATTCGGTTGATCGGTGGGCTTTGTTGACATGCTCTGTGATGAACTCTGTCTTATAATCGAGATTGAATGTGATAGTTAGTTTATACTTGAGCTCTATTGTATTACTTACTCTTGTCAATATGTTGTCTTTGTTAATTGGTTACTTTCGGTTGAGCTCATAGTTCTATTGCAAATTGATCGATTGTATTGACTAGTTTGTGATTGTTCTAGTAGTCTCAGATGAGCTCATTCAACTTTTCATTTGCCATCTTGATCTCTGTAGTCAACCTCTGCTTGATTTGGAAGTTTAATTTGTTTTAGATAATGATTGAGATCATTTGACAGCTTAAGCAAAGTATTGTTTAGAGCTCATAGTTTGAGTTTATATTATCATATTCATTTCATGAAGAGTATAGACAATAGGATTGAGATGGCAAAGACTTGTTCTTTAGCTACTCTCCTTCGAGAGCACATAATATCATCAATCAATATGTTGGAATAGTGTCTATGCCTTCGTTAATCTCTAGACCTTTTATTGGTGAGAGTTTAATCCGCGGTTCTTATTAAGAACCGTTTGTGACTCTTCGCATTTCCTTAAAGAAGTTGGTGGATTAAGGAGTGTTAAATTCTTTAGGAATTATGCTTTAATGCTAATTAATTTTGTTGGGATTAATTCTGAAATTTTTCTAAAACGCATTTTTTACAACAATCCAAAAAGAAAGTTTTACTTGATTCTATTTTGTTTCTATCTTGGGATTAAACCTTTGCTTAGCATTTCCTTCACGATCATTTTACTTGATTCTAGTTCTATGTCTTCATTAAAGGCTAGTCTTACGTACATGAAGCATTAAACCTTTGCTTAGCATTTTCTTCGTCGATCTGACACACTTGAGTGTACCTCTTCATGCCAATCCTCCACGGCAAGACGAAGCGGATGGTACACTCCAAAGGTGTCGGGCTCGATGAAGTAGGCTCGAGCAAAGATAGGCTCGAACAAAAGATTTGTTTCACTAGTTTCTATCTATACAAAGATCACAAGAGAAGCTGGTGGATTAAGGAGTGTTAGGAGTGTTAGAATAGAAGCTCGTGGATTAAGGAGTGTTAGGAATGTTAGTAGTCCAGTATGAGCTCATTCAACTTTTTATTTGCCATCTTGATCTCTATAGTCAACCTCTGTATTTCTTCCCGAGATTAATTGTTTCATATTTATCTTTGGAATGTTAGTAGTCAAGATGAGCTCATTCAACTTTTCATTTGCCATCTTGATCTCTATAGTCAACCTTTGTACTTCTTCACGAGAGCAAGTAAGCGAGATGGCAGAGGCACTGTCTTCGCCGCCGCACCGACGCCGCAGATGGAAGAGGCGCCGACGAGGCCGCCAACACCGACCCGCAGATGGAAGAGGCGCCGACGAGGCCGCCACACCGCCGATTTATAATGACACAGCGAGATGGCAGAGGACAATCGAAAATGCCTCGGGCGGTTGGTCATCACGGAGGTCGATGACTTTGGGGTCCCTCTGAGTCCCAAGAGATCGTGGCGAGATTTCGGACCATCTGCGGGATACTTGAAGGAACGGGTCCTCATCACCACACCAAGGTGGAAGGACTGACGAAAGAAGCGAAGGCGCTATGGATGTAACTTTCGAGAGAAGTTCACTATTCCGTATAACATGTGGCACGCGTCTGACGGACGGCGATGCTCACGATGGGTAAATCATGGAGGACCTTCAAGAGCATTCTTGTCACGGCACGTGAACACGGGTCGACGCCCTTCTCGCAATATAGATTCTTGATGCGGAAGCATGGGACACCTTTGTGGCTATGAAAACGCGTCGGCGAATTTAAGGAGCAAAGTGTGGCGCACAAAGCTCTCCAGACACTAAACACTCACCAAGACAGACTTGGCACCACTGGTACGCTGTAAATACGAGGAATGGGCGGCGGAGAAGGAGAACCCGCTTCTGATGTCACGCACCAGCGCTCCCTAAGCCGGTTAAAAGCGAGGGCACAAGTCTCGTCTTGGCAAGCATCTTCTTCACAAACCCGGCGGACTGTGAAGTGTCCCAACGTGTGGTAAATATATCGAACTACTAAGTTGTTAATAAGTCCATAACTTCATAGTGCCTATAATAACGTGATGACCTCTTGCGGCGTGACTTGATCGCCCAAGCTTCCCAAGGCTCCTTCCGTGCGAGCAGGGAGAAGGATATACTATCTACTACCTTGGGAAACAAGGAGCACCCTGTCGCACGCGAGGCCTTAGGGTTAACGTGCCTTGGAGTCATGGATTCACGGACGACTCATCGCACGATAGGACTAGGAAGAGATCCAAGGCGAGCACAACAACCAGTTGGTACAGATGATTACTAACCAATTTCAAGTAGAGATGGCAAGATTATGAGTCAAATGGATATACTCATGAGCCACGTGATGCATAAGCCCCGCTAATTTGGAGGAGACACCTCCTCGGCGTCGGAGTAGCGTCGCCGTTCACAAGATAATTGTGAATATGACGACGCTCGATTCCGATAGAGCGACATCAAGGTAACGTACATCTATGGAATGCACCAAAGATAGACCCTAACGACGCCTTAGCTAATTGCGTGTCGCTTTGTAGGAGCCGACGCCTGAAGCTCCAAGTGAGGATGGATGGGTCCTTTGTATTGAGGTCGCACAGGATGGTGTATCCATACGAGGAAGGGCAAGTCAAAGACGGTGCCCACCGCAGGTTACGCCAAGGTCCGTGGATATGGTACATGTCAATTTCCGAGCCATCCCATCGACATTTGCCCGAACGAAGAGATCACAACACTAGGGGATGCCGTCCTCTCTTTTATCCAATGGCCCAAGAAGAACATCGCCGACCCAAAGAAGGTGCTGCGATCCGACACGACCATTCCTCTCCAACGGACCTCGATGACTCCACCTCATGTTTCGCCTCAAAAGGCCACCTCTTGATTCCCGTGGAGAAGACGCCAAGGAACAACAAAAGCGTGCCGACGTATCGGTTCGAGTCGTCTCACAAAAAGACGCTGCCAATCGCTAAGGCCAAATCAAAATCAACGAACGTTAAGGCGCCTCCCAAGTCCGGGAAGTCCGAGAAGTCCGGGAAGTCCGCGATACCCGAAGTCCGCGATACCGGAAATACATCATCGAAAACCGCAGTGCTCGTAGCATATTAATGCACGCCGACATGCTTGTCGCTTTGCATGCATGGTACTTGAACAAGACCCAAAAGAAGGGTGCGATCATCGAATCACCGCCGAATCGAGGACAAGCATTTCTTCAACGGACGAGGTACTTCGTCGTGGGCTTCAATGATTTATTTGAACTATTCAACCTCGCTGGCCTCGACGCCTCGCTTCTACGATGTTGACATCGTAAGTGCGCATAATCAAGTTCTACATTCATCTAATACCGATAAATATCACAACTCATTGCTTATGTATAGATACATGCCGCAAAATGTCCGGAATGGAAAGAACCGGTGGGTTTCTCGACCCACACGTGGTATCGCTGCAAACCATCCAAGAAGACTCGCCCTTAAATAGAAATACATAACGAGGTCATTGCTTCTACAGAGGAACATGAAGTACATAGTGGTGCCCTACAACCGTGGGTAAGTGTCACTACTTGCTATACAAATTTCATTTGTACTTTATACTGTGACTTAACTTAGGTTTAATGACTATAGCGACATACATGAGTAGGTACCATTGATCCTTTTAGTTATTATACCCAAGAGGAACCATGTGATATACCTTGATTCCCTAAACCGCAACAAGCACGACTTCAAAGACTCTAAGAGGAATACTGAGAGGTATGCTCATTTCCTCCTTACATAACTCTATTGTAGTCTTCATTCGCTTGAAATGGCCGAGGATAACTTTTTGAATCATGTAGGTCGTTCATCAATTATGTTGCCAACAAAGGAATATACGATGAAAAGAGCGACCAACTAACACACAGATGGATTTTCCAAAGACGCGCTACAACACAATAATCCTATATCATACTTCATAATAACGCGTCTCGAACCGACTATACCTATATATGTAATTCTATTTTTGCGGCCGCCAAAAAAAAGATGATGAGTTATCTGCAATCTACGCGCTATCATATGCGCCTAATCCTTACAGACTAGGAAGAAGGATCCCGAGGTTTGTCAATCTCAAATAATTATTTCCTAATCATAAATTTAAATATATATATCTTACCACTTTACTCTTGCTAGCGGCAGTGCCTTGAATTTACAATGTGATGGACTCGTTGCGGAAGAGATCAAGGACATTCGAGGAAGCTTTGCGCCTTTATCAACTCGAAATCATTAACGACAACGGAGAGTTTCACTCCGTCGCCAACCTGAGCATCACCCCACTAAAACCTCTCAACGCAAACAATTGTAATCTAGTTGTAACTATAGCGACAATACTTGAACAAATGCGATCTTTTGTAATTTATTTTGAGTAATGATCACTTTGAGTTGTCATGGTCGCTTGAATATGTTTTTGTGAATGCTTGAATCTGCTTCGTGAATGCTTGTTTTCGTGAGGGCATGGCTAGCAATTCCCGAGGCTAGCCAGAAAACAAAGAAAGCTGTAAGGTGGGTAATGAGTTATCACGACGGTTTTTGTTAAAACCGCTTGTGAAGGCAAGTATCACAGACGGTTTCCACCGCAAACCGTCAGGATAGAAAATATCACGAGCGGTTCTACACAAAAGCCGCTCGTGATATTCACAAATCACGACGGTTTTATTTAGAACCGCTCGTGATATTCTCCTATCACGCAGCGGTTTTGTTTAGAACCGCTCGTGATATTCTCGAATCACGAGCGGTTTTCAGCTGAAACCGCTCGGATACTGACTTCACGCATTTATTTTTAATAAAACCGCTCAGGATATTTCGTATCACGCAGCGATTTTGTACCGCCTCGTGATAATGTCATGTTATCACAGACCAACAAACATAGACGGTTTGGAAACCGTCTGTGATGACGGTTCCGAACCGTCTGTGATGTCGGTTCCTGTAGTAGTGACTTCCTTGACATTGGTACTACCGTACCACTCTTCATTCCTTAGATCTCCGTGTCCTTGGATCTCTTTACCTGTTGGACCTCCCTGTCCTTTGACCTCATCTTACCCGTCCAGACATCCTCTAGGCAGGTCTAGGCCATTAAGATTTCATTTGGTTCCACTTAAGCCAAGCAGAATTTTTTTCCCTTTGAGGCAGGACCTCCCTTGACCTCTGCGGGATCTCTTCTAGATTTCCGCGAAACCTTTTGGCGGGTTAGGACCTCCCTCTTTGGCCAATCTATTTCTAAGTTTTACTGGTCCTACTTGCTAAACTTGGTCATCCTCATTTTCTCCGCCACCTAAGTATTTTGTGCGTTTAATACAAGTCATATTGCATTGAATGCGTCCATGTACATGGCTCTCCCATTGTATGTGGTCACTTAGTGGCACCATTATTATCTATCCTTATTACTTCTCTTAACAACATTCATTGTACTATTCTTTTGACCTAATCAAATTAGTGGTGACACCTGCCCTGTCACTTACCTACTTATTGACCAATTGACTGTAGCCCAAGTCTTTTCTAAAATTGATTTGTGATCGGGCTATCCTCAGGTTAAGGTTAGAACTGAGGACATTCCTGAAACAGCATTCTCTACTCGCTATGTCCTTGGCCTAGCAATTGCTTCAGCTTATTTCATGAACCTCATGAATTCGGTATTCATGGATTTCTTGGAGAAGTTTGTTGTCGTGTTCATTAACGACATTCTTATCTATTGCAAGTCTGCTGAAGAATGAGTACCCCCATTTCTTCCTTGTTTAAAAATTGCCTTTGCATCCAAAAAGACAAGGTTAAACAAAGCAATGTAAAAAGTGACATAATAGCAACACTATGTTGTTTATTAGAATCTTTCTTTTCTGTCTTCAAAGGAAATTAAGACAACAGAAGTTGTACTTCCAAAAAGAATCATTTCAGCTTCAGTCTTTGTCCAACTTCTAAACTACCGGGAATCTCGGGACGAGATTCTCTTAAGGGGGGTAGGTTTGTAACAGCCCCAGTTTTAATAAATAGTAAAAAGATGCTTTTCATAGCATCACTGTTCATTTTTGCTAATTGGGCATTATGTTACAATTTAAATCCTCCAATTTCTAGCCAAAAATCCAAAACTTGTTTAAGCTTCAAAAGAAAATGCCAATTCAATGTTGGTATTATGACCGGGAAGTATTTTAATAAAGACTAGATGAATTATCTTGGCCAAAAATAAATTTTGTTAAGTTTTTAGAAATTATTTTGATCTTGAGAAAAATATTTGTCTTTAAATAAACCTGTTCGAGTTTATTGAATTAATTATGTATTTTACAAGGTGAAATAGTGGATTTTAAATTTTATTCGGGACATATATGACCCCAGTGGCATCTTTGCAAACTTTCATATTTTTACAAATTTATTTGCTATTTATAAAGTCCCGGTCAAACCCTAGCCTTTATCACTGTAGCGACCGAGCCCAACTAGTTTAGGTTCAAACTGTGCAATCGGGCCGCACCCAACACGTTCACGTGCGTGCCCAAAATTCCAGAGCTCGTCGTGCGCCGTCGACCTTCGAAAGTGAGCAGGCGAGATTTGCCGAGCCGTCGAGTCTTCCACGACTTGATGCAATTCTCACCGTCGGATCTTTATCCAACAAAGATCCAAATTTTGATTCAAAATCCTAAACGTGTCTCCAACTCAAGGCCGTTGATTTCCAAGCGAACGGGCTGGATTCATTGGGCCGTTTGGACCATCCCGATGCGCCATGCAATCGTGATCGTTAGATTCAAATCGTGCGGTTCGCAAATTATCAGGCTATGCTAATATTAAAGGGGAAAAGCCAAAATGAGCGCGAGCCGTTCGATTCTATATGAATGGACCAGATCTTGTGGGCCGTTCGGACCGTCCGGAAGCACCAAGTAATCTCCCCTGTTGTATTCTGATCGGACGGACCGCATCCATTGGGCCGCTCGGACCACCCGGACACCCCTTCAATCTCGACCGTTGATTTTAGATCCAACCGCGCTCTCCTTTCCGAGTCTGAACGCAAGGGCGCACATTTATTTTTGACCATTGGATTTAAATCCTGCGGTACCCCTTCGAATCCCGTGGGGTTAAGGCCTTACCCTTGTGCGACCATTGGATTTGAATCCTACGGTGCCCCTTCAGTTCACGTGTGCCTAGAGCCGGATCCTCATGTGACCCTTGGATCTCGATCGTGTGGTCCACAATAGAAGTAACGTTTGGACCACCCGAACGCCTTGATCAATCTAAGCCGTTCATTTGCGATCGGACGGCCCATATGAAAAATGACGTTCATATCGTCCTAACGTCCATCTTAATCGCAATCGTCCACTTCTAATCGGACGGCTGGTTCTCTTCGGAGCCTGCGACGCTATGCTTTGCTGCGGCTGACAGTGGAGCCCACTTGTCAGTGGCACTCCTCTCTTCTTCCTCTCGCCTGTGCTTCGCTGCCGACATTGCTGCCGGTATGTGGTGGTGTTACCCAGTGGATATGCGAATATTCCTTTGATATTTAGCATCAATTGCCACCGCATCAACTCTGGAGCCTTCTCAGTTGCTCCGGAGGTTCAAACCCTATAAAAACCCCAGCCTTGTGCTCTCTGCCATTGTTGATCAAGTGAAGCTCTCTTCACTTCCTTTCTTCCTTCCCAGTGAAGCTTTCTAGCTCTCATTTCTTGTTCATCTTTCTCGGTGCTTAATTCACCTTGCGATTTGAATCTTGTCATCGTGTGTAGGTTAAGCCCGTGGTCTTGCTCTCTGCCGATCAGAGCCGGCTGGAGCACCATTTTGGTGACCTCTTGCTCCTGTGGGATATTCTTCACTCACTCCTTGTCAAGAACTTGTATGGAAGTCTATAAAGCTTAAGTCGTCCATTGTTTTCGTTTTTGGTCAAATAGGAGAGGTGGAATTTGGATCTTTACTGTTGTCAGCCGAAAACGTGACTTCATCTTCTCCAGCTTCGGTGAGTGAGTTTTGATCCTATCCCATTCTGTCTGGGGCTTCTTAAAGACCTCAGGAGCTCATTTGAATCTTTCACTTGTGCATTTGATGCTCAAATCATCTTTAAACTGAGAAGTTACTTTCTATAACTTTTTGGTCTTTCATATCGTTTTGAGCTTTAGGGTTTCTCTTGTCATCTTTTCAGCTTAATCAGGTCTTAACTTAACCCTAGTAGCATAAGCAACCATTCTCTTGATTCTTAATGCCTCCAAATTAGCTTCATGGCAAAAGCCTTTCTCTGTTGTGTTTTGTCGGGCAAAACCGACAAACACTGAAGCTCCCTATTTTCTGATAATCTTGGAAGGCAATGTTAGCAAGGGTTGGTCTAGGGTATTATCTACTCTAAAGATCACCTTTAACTCCAATTTGAAACCTTTTGCTTAGTGCATTTCCAAATCAACCGAAATTTGTAATATGTATCTTTGCTATTCTTGTTATTGGTCCAACCGACAATAGACAGCATAGTCTTCCTCTCTTAATTATTGTCAATTAGTAATTAAATGATAAGTTAGGTTACTACCATAGTTAAAAATACTCTTAGTCTCAGTAAAATAATTTATTTGTAATATGTTTAGATCAGCCAATTCTTTCAACTTGCCCTGTTCATTTTTCAAAATCTGAAACTATAATTCCTGATTGAACCTCAATTTTGATAATTAGTATTAACTAATGTTAAAGGATAAATGGGCTTTTAGTTTTACTTGTTTAGCTACAACTCAAACAAAAATATCATTTTGTTTATAATATAATAAAACAACAAACTTTATTTTTGCAATCATCACCGTAGCTATAATCAATCTCAATTTCAGTTAATTAGTAATGTTAAATGTTAAGTTAATCCTTTAGTTTTACTCCCTTAACTGCAACCTATACCAAAATATTATTTTGTTCATAATAGATAAAACAGCAAACTTTATTTTTCAACCTGTCCTATTCTCAGTTTTCCAAAAACTGATAGCCCTAAACAGAACCTTGATTCTTGTCAATTAGTAATGACAGGGTTAAATTAGGCTTTTAGCTTTACCCAAAATGATTATAACTGAATCAAAAGTATTTTGTTTATAATGTATATAAATCGACAAATTCTTTGTAACTTTGTCTTTATTTCAGCCAACGAGACTATAGCATTGGTCTGACCCTATTTCCAAACCAGTTAATATCAACAGATTTGCATATGGGGTATTATCCTTATTTAGGTTAAATATAGCTTAAGCATGTTGTTAATTATGCATCACAATCTTGATCATGCATGCTTTTCAATACTCTATTTTCTGCCATTTTCTTGTTGTTCATTGGATCTTTTGTGTTTTAGATTCTGGTTCTTCTGAAGTGATTGCAAGTGATTGAATCTGTTGTTGAGCAACAAGAACCTGAACAAGAGGTGTAATATTACCAAGGCAAGCATCCTCTCTGCACCATGTTGATCCCAATTTTTGAACTGTAGATTTACAAAATACAGTGATACTCTGCATGCAATTTTCTAAAAATTATTTGTGATCTGTCTCTAGGTAGTTACAACCCAATCTTTGTGGCATACCCTAAATTTGATCATACACTCAACTTAAGGTATTGTTGTATTAAAATATTTAGGTTAGAAATCTGCTTAGCCATGCAGTCCTTAGAACGGTAGTGTTTGGCAAGCTTATCTTGTCAAATATAGGAACAACAAATGAATTTAATTTATTTTGATTATTTGTTCAGTTTATTTAAGTCAGAAATGAATTTAAATCTTGTTTAATAAACTGATTTTAAATCCGGACAAGTGGATGCTAATGATGGTGCCTTAGTGCACGAGATTGGGAAATGTGGTTGTCTTGTCTGGATTGATTAAGGACCGAACATTGATCGATTCGTTCAAGCCCCAACGTACTTCCACACGCAGTGTATGGGCACTGTTTGGTTAAGTAAAAGGTTAATGCTATTGAGTTGGGAACAGGAGAGTAGGGACATGTGTATTGATCTCATATGGCATAGATGCTTAAGTCTTTGGGCCGTGTCTTATGCCATGTGAATTTTATATCGATATCAGATGTTCTTAGGAGGGTGAGGCCATACGTGCGTTCCATCACATGTATGTACCTTAAGGGCTCCGATTGCGATGTAATATGTGCAGTGAGCACAGTTTGCATTTTGTTGATCGGGTCGGCATTCCCGGCACAACATGTGGGCCCTGGTTGGCAGGTTCTATTAGTAACCTGAACTGAGCGGGATTAGGTGCACATGGGTATTTCAATTCAATAGTATCAACTTGTTGAAAAATACCAAATCTTAGTTTACCCGGCCGGCATTCCAAAGGTAGTGTGCTATGATTCCGGAGGCTTACGGGCTAACTAAGTCATGTGGGTAAAGATGTACACCCCTGCAGGGTTTAAAACTATTCGAATAGCCGTGTCCACGGTTACAGACAACGCTTGAATTTGAATAGCGCTTTGTATAGATTTTGGAAATCAAATTTTGGTTATGGGTACTTTCGGCATGAGAGGTTCATGCAATGTTTTGATGGTAGTGCACAGCCACTTCGATGTTGTTATTATTTATGAAATTGTTCTCTTTTACTTACTGTTTTAGTCCAAATTGATTTATAAAATTGCTTTGTCAAAACTTAGCAAGTGTAGGTTAAGATGTATTGCTTTATGCAAAATTGAACCATTATGACCTTCCTGTTGTTAACCTTATGCATGTATAAATTCTAATCCTTTGGGTAGGTTCTATCAAACACTTTCTTTTATAAGTTTGTGTAAGTCTTGTTGAGTACCTTCTGTACTCAGATGCTATAACCTCTTGTTGTAGGTGCAGATGATTATTTACTTGAGATGCCCGTTAGCGCCGATCAGGGTGACGCTAACGAGTGCAGCTATTTCTTCCTCCACGCAATAGCCTGAGGGTGATGAGGGCCATTGGTGGATTTTGCCGTTTATTCCAAGTTTCCGTTGCTGCATTTTATTTGTGACCGTGGGTCACTTGAGTTTGTATAACCGAAATGTAAAAGTCTTTATAAATTAATGTAAGTGTATGCCTTGTATGTGTGATACAATGTTGTTAAAGGATATATGTGCAATAGTCACAGATCCTGGGAACTATTGCAAGACATATATCTAGGAACCTGAATGTTGGAATTGTTACTTATTGTTATTATACTTCTAGTATGATTTTTAATGTGGGAACTGCACTATTCCTTAGTTAAGAATTATGCTACTAGTATAATTCTAATTCGGCATATTCCCAATATTTGAGGGTCCTTACAAATATTGGTATCGAGCATATGTTGCTGTGAGGTTAGAAATAGCATGGTCGTTAGCATTAGTGAGTCTTTTGAGAAATTCTTTTCAAGCTAGTAAAATAATTTCGGAAAGTTTAAGTATGCCATCTTTTATTCCTTACCCATCCTAGTCTCAAATTCTTACCTTATATTCATTGAATTTGTGCAAAAATATTTTCCATTGCTCATCTCTGGTTTCCAAAAATAGACGTGTTAGTAGTCATCAAGAAGAGCAATGGTGAAGGGATGAGAAGACATTGCCATACTACGATATTAGGATTGAATTAGGAATTATTATTAGATTATATCCATCCTATTTATTTTTCCTATCTTATAGGAGTTAGATTTTGCTATTTGACCTTTCGCTTCCTTTTGGTTCCAAGTAATTGCGCATCGCCTATAGGCAGCATGTATAGCAATTATGTCAGAAAATTATAATTTGCTTTATTGGGTCTTATGCGGGCCTTTGTGCCTTTGCATCTTTTTTTGGTGTTAAATTTTGGTGCATTTCATATCATTATGCATGCTAAGTTTAGTACTTTCCTTTGCTGCCAAAACATCTTTCGCACTCAATTGAGTGTGTCCTTAGTCTGTCCTCTAACCATCCGTGTGACAATAGAATGGCAGAACCTAGTACTCCTTTGAGCACTCAACCCAGGGGAAAATTATCATCTCCTAGAAATCAACATACTGGTGGAGTGGGACACTTCGCTAAAAGTTGCAAACCATGGGAATCAAGAGGGGCAATCATGAAGGTTAAGGTCTGTCGACACTGTGGTGAAGAGGGACACTACATCAACCAGTGTACTACAAATTGTCCTAGCTGGGATTTGAGACCTTCTCTAGGGAGTCAGTCCGACTACCAAGATCACTTGTTTTCTCTACGAAGGACTTGATCACTGTCCCAAGGAGTGTTGTCTATATCAGATGATCACCAAGTCAATTGAACTGCAACAATGGATCTTCCGTGCAGCCGTCCTCCAAACGACTTCTGGCCAGCTAAGAGCTGATGTGAATCAGCCTAAGATTGCCAACAAGATCAAGCCAGGAGTGATCTGCTTTCACTGTCATCGTCCCAGTCATTTTGCAAATCAATGCTACGCAAAGGCTCGTGGTCTACCTCCTGTTTAGCTTTCTCAAGCATCAGCTCCAATTCCACCGAGGGTGCCAGTATTTGCACCTCGTCCACCTCCACCTATTGGGCAGCTGTAAGACCCGGGATTAACACTCCCAAATCCTCTGTGTATTTCTGAACTAGTCCCATGATCAAGAGCTAGTCCACACAAGAAACAAATATGGTAACAAAATCATATCACAACTTTATTAATAAATAACAACGAGTTGATTACAAAGGAGGCTTACAGGCCAATAATAAAATAAACACAAATGGAAGACGAAGATGTAGTAGAGTCCAGTTAATCTGCCACAGGCAATCGACTGGGGAAGCGGCCTAGTCGTCAAGATCCACACCGGTGGCAAAGTCTTTCTCCTCTGAAAATTATTTGCATTAAGCAAGAATGAGCACAACTACCGTGCTCGCAAGTTACACCCGTCAAGTAACAGAATGACATGCATATATGGATATCTCAAAGGAAAGCTTAATATGGTTGAATTTGCATAAAACAGCATTTTCTGTAAATACTTGTACTAAGTTCCAAGGCAGTTTATACAATAACTAAAATTCATTTTCTAAATCAGTTTTATAGTCAGGTAGCATTCACACATGAATGGTGAAGGATACCCTCCTATCACAATGGCTAACCGCCCAAATCCCATTTGGATAAACCAGTTTATGAAGTCTTTTTAAATCAAAATCCAAGTCTAACTTTGAGTGGCTTTGCTAGCATGTCCATGACCGCGGACGCGGCTATTCGAATAGTTTTACACTCTGCAGAGGTTGTACACTTTACCCACATGACACGAATTCTCTAGTTTGCTTGGCATCCGTCGATACCACCGCTTACTACCTTAGGTAAGCAGTCTAGAGCACGTGCCAAGGCCTTTACAATGCGCCATTCCACCGCAGTTTCCCCTCGCTAAGGTTTCGCCCCTTTGGAATAGAAATCAGAGTTCCTAGCCCTCTTGCGCGGTGGGAACAATAGTCATGAAAGACTTTGTCAAAAGAAATGGCCATGAAAGACCGCCCACGCACAAACAGGATCAATCTGCGATGGAACTTTACAAATTAATTAGCGGTGTCCCCTACCCATACTCGTGACACGTGGTTGCACGGTGAGGCATAGCCCATTATAGGCATAGCAAAGGAACGCCAGAGGCGGTCCTCAATTGACTTGGGCGACTTTCCACAAAACCCATGGGCCTCAACCCTACCCAGATTGAGCCTGCATTGACATGCACCATCCAAACAACCATTTCGCCCAAGTACAAACCATCATTTTATTTTATTTTTAAGATCATTTATAAACTTCCATAACACACCAATGCCATGGATACAGTTTTAAACAATATTTGATTTTTGGTGAAATTCCCCAAATCAATATTTTTGGTCTAAGCATGTCTTTGCAACATTTTCAAATGATCCTAGTTCATACTATCGTATCAACTAGGTTTTATCTAGGGTGACAAGGTATTTGATTCAATCAACAAATTTGGCCATACAAAGGATTCAGGAATATCTATGAATTTAAAACAGGCATTTAAATTACTGAATATAAATAAGCATGCAATAATAATTTAAAATAGAATTTAAATAATTTAAAATAATGGGTGCAATATGGTCAAGAATGTAACTTGCCTTGCTTGATGGATTATTCTCAAACGGCGTTGAAATCTGGTCGTCCGAAGTCGTCGAAATCTATACGCGTAAACGATCCGACTTCAAATAACAATCAAATAAAATCCAAATAAAAACAAAATAAAATTATAAAATAAATACTACTAGGAAGTTATCGATTTTATATGAATTTAGAAAGTTGAATCGAAGAAATCGGAGTTCGTATGAGGGAGAACGAAATTCCGGAAGGTTGAATGTCACATGAAATAATATAATTCCGAAAATTATACTATTCATCGGAAATTATGGTTTCGGATAACTGGAAACAAAGAAAGAGTTTTATGACCAAGGTGATGGTGACGGAAGTACGATATGTCGAGGCAAACTCAACAAAGATAAACGACTCGCCGATTTACCTTCGATGGCGGCGTAGTCTGACAAAGAAAACCTTCGGCGGACGACGGGCGAACGTCGGCGTTGCGGGCAAACGGTGAGGAGTTAGCGGATGAGGTTAGCGGCGATTTGAATAGGGAACCGCGGGGAACGGAACGCTCACCTTGGTTGGGGTGGAAAGCGCCGGTCGTCCGCCGGCAGCGGCAACAATGCACAAAATGGACTAAATAATTAACAAAAATTAAATAAAATCTAAAAATTATGAAATAAATACTAAAAATAGTAGATGAATTTAGATGAATTTAGGTGAAAGAATCAACGGATTTGGAGCTTGTATGTGAGAGAAACAAATTTGGGAAGGAATAATATATTCATGTACAAGGGATGGACCAACTAATTAAATGGTAATCTGTTCATTCATCTTCTCCATTCGACAAAGGCGAAGCATGGAAAAGAAATGGCGGCCATGGAGGGTGATGTTCGGCGACAAGGATGGCGAGGGGAGGAGAGCACCGCGAGAGGACGGCGATGCGAATCCGGTGTGGAGATTATTTGGCCGAGCTAGCTCGACGGCGACGCACCGCAAAGGAAGAGGCTTCACCACGGTTCGGATGTTGATATTGCCGGAGAACGACGGCATTCCGACGGCCGGCGAGGGGTGGAATGGATAGAGGGTTTGACGGGGATACCGGTGCTCACCTCGGTTGGGGAGGAATGTGTACGGATGACCGGAGGCGAGGACGACGACGTCGGCGCTGCTTGGCTCACGGTGGCGGCGGTGCTCGGCGATGTTCGGCAAGGCGAGGAAGCATGGCGTAGAACGTCATGAGGCGGTTAGCGGTGTGGTCGATGGTGCCGGGCTCCACCGTAGAGCGCTAGAGGCAAAGACAAGGGCGGCGGCCGACGGCGAATACTTGCGAAATCCGGCCAAAAGAGAGCGAGGAGGAAGAGTGGGTGGCGGGGTTGGAATGAGGAGGAACGGGGGCTCACCGTGCTCCCTTTTATAGGGCGAGGGGAGGCCGTGGTGGGGAGATCGGGTCGTGCGGCCATCACGGCGGTTATGGCGAAAATCCGGCGAACGTGTGCGTGATTGAGGGGTAACGGGGGAATGGGGAGGTGGGGATCGTGGGATTGAATGCCACAATTTTCGGGAAGAATAGTGGAGAGAATCACAGTTTTCAAAGCTTTTGAGCAGCTCTAATGGAGGTCGGCCCTTTTTTGTGTTCCTGGACAGCTAGAACAAATGGAAGGGAGGGCAAGAGGAGAGGAGGAGAGAGGTGGCGTGGTGGTGGAGGTGGCCGGCATGGCGAGGTCGGCGGTGGCGGAGGTAAGGTCGGCCATGGAGATGGTCGGCCATTAGTGGTCTTGCCATTAGTGTATATTGGAAAGAACAATCGAGAAGAAGTTCACGTGTGGAAGATGAGCAGGAGAGATAAATGAGTATAGAAAAGAAAAAAAAAAGGAAGGTTATATACTAAGAAAGGAAAAAGGGAAGCATGGCATTGCATTACTTTCCTTGTGGTTAAGCGTGCATGTCACGAGAGCAAAAATGGATGGGTGACCCGATGGGAACTTTTGACCTCAAGAGAAGGAAAAAAATATCTTTTAATATTTTTTTTCTGATTACATCGTTCACAGGTGAATGTTTGGAAGTTCGGTGTGGCCGAACAGGTTTTTTTTATTATTTTTTTTTTATTTTCGAAATAAAGATTAAGCAATAAGTCAAACATTTTTAGAACATAGCAAATAGAGTCCAAAAAAAATCTAGAAAAATTCATAAAACTTCCTAGAATTATTTCGGACTTAATAAAATTATTTTCAACTTAAAGTCAGCTTTTAATTTTGCAAATAACTTATTTTAGCTTTAAAATATTTAGAGAAAACCTTTTAAAATTCCAGAAATTAATTTAATTTTTACTTTTCACTTTAAATCCAATAAAATCCCAGAAAAATCCAGAAAGAACTTTGATAGCCAGAAAATCCAACAATATAATAACTTTATTTATTTTTAATTTGGTAACATCACTTTGGGATGTTACAGCAGCCCAGACCTAGTGAAAATCGGCCACCCACTGCTACCAATATCAGGCCTGGTGTGATCTGTTTTCATTGTGGACGTCCTGGACATTTCGCAAATAAGTGTTTTGCTAAGAAACGTGGGTTGCCTCCTATTCAACTTTCCCTAGCTGCCGTGCGCCCAACATCATCTCCAAAGACATCTGACAAGTCTGATCCGATTCCAGTCCGAGGCCGTGTGAATCAGCCTAAGATTGCCAACAAGATCATAGCATCACTGTTCATTTTTGCTAATTGGGCATTATGTTACAATTTAAATCCTCCAATTTCTAGCCAAAAATCCAAAACTTGTTTAAGCTTCAAAAGAAAATGCCAATTCAATGTTGGTATTATGACCGGGAAGTATTTTAATAAAGACTAGATGAATTATCTTGGCCAAAAATAAATTTTGTTAAGTTTTTAGAAATTATTTTGATCTTGAGAAAAATATTTGTCTTTAAATAAACCTGTTCGAGTTAATTGAATTAATTATGTATTTTACAAGGTGAAATAGTGGATTTTAAATTTTATTCGGGACATATATGACCCCAGTGGCATCTTTGCAAACTTTCATATTTTTACAAATTTATTTGCTATTTATAAAGTCCCGGTCAAACCCTAGCCTTTATCACTGTAGCGACCGAGCCCAACTAGTTTAGGTTCAAACTGTGCAATCGGGCCGCACCCAACACGTTCACGTGTGTGCCCAAAATTCCAGAGCTCGTGCGCCGTCGACCTTCAGGCGAACGGGCGAGATTTGCCGAGCCGTGCGTGTCTTCCACGCACTTGATGCAATTCTCACCGTCGGATCTTTATCCAACAGCATCCAGCCTTGATTCAAAATCCTAAACGTGTCTCCAACTCATGGCCGTTGATTTCCAAGCGAACGGGCTGGATTCATTGGGCCGTTCGGACCATCCCGATGAGCCATGCAATCGTGATCGTTAGATTCAAATCGTGCGGTTCGCAAATTATCAGGCTATGCTAATATTAAAGGGGAAAAGCTGAAATGAGCGCGAGCCGTTGGATTCTATATGAATGGACCAGATCTTGTGGGCCGTTCGGACCATCCGGAAGCACCAAGTAATCTCCACCGTTGGATTCTAATCGGACGGACCGCATCCATTGGGCCGTTCGGACCACCCGGACACCCCTTCAATCTCGACCGTTGATTTCAGATCCAACCGCGCTCTCCTTTCCGAGTCTGAACGCAAGGGCGCGCATTTATTTTTGACTGTTGGATTTAAATCCTGTGGTACCCCTTCGAATCCCGTGGGGTTAAGGCCTTACCCTTGTGCGACCATTGGATTTGAATCCTAGGGTGCCCCTTCA
Source organism: Phyllostachys edulis (assembly GCA_036346405.1). Classification (NCBI taxonomy): domain Eukaryota; kingdom Viridiplantae; phylum Streptophyta; class Magnoliopsida; order Poales; family Poaceae; genus Phyllostachys; species Phyllostachys edulis. Next base: position 98,862,833 of record CM070549.1, read on the forward strand.
GTTCACGTGTGCCTAGAGCTGGACTTTTGGTTTATTTACTTATTTCCGCTGCTACTTTATGATCTCATTTGAATTTGGCCGATCAGCCACTTGTAATAGTTGTAAACTTGAACTATTATGACGTATGTCTTTTGAACTATCAATGTATGAATGTTGTATGGATATGATCAATGTTGTATGTGAGTTTGGGTATGTTGGTCACTGATCTTGGGAGCCAACATGACCCCATGCTCACTGTTCATGGATTCCATTTTAACTCACTAAATGTAGTCCTTGATTGTTTAGAGAATCGATAGTCTTGTAGTACTCGCAGGGAGCGGTATGCATGATCTCCGGGGCTCTAGTTTCAGCAAAGGCCCTCATTTAGATGGAGTTTACTTAGAATCCATTTACTTGGAAGCCCAGAGTTATCTCCTTAATATCGGGCGGGTCTCGGTCTTACGGAAATAGCCCGGAGGCTCCCATAGCGTTAGTATCAGAGCCATACTGACTGTAGGTTAGAGATAGCACGGGCATTAAGTTTAGCCAGTCCTTTGGTCTAAAATTATTTTCAAAATATGAAACTAATTTGAGAAAGCTAAGTAGGAATCTCTTTTATTCCTCATCCATCCTAGTATCATTTCTCACCTTATTCTTGTTTCAATTTACAAAACTAACTCATCTTGCCCTTCTTGTCCTTAGATGAGTCGTCAGTATCTTGTCAAGGAGACCCAAGCGGAAGATGTGGACGGATACCTGGCGCTACTAAGAGACATGATGTGGAGAGCGAACTTCACATATCAGCCAACCTACTCCGTCTACCGACGCGACAAAGGACCAGGGATGGAGGAGTACAAGACAGTGATCAATATCATTGCTAGGCGTGTGACAGGGAGTATCCCATACGGATTCCAGGCGTGTGGCACCTCTGAGTACACGGTGTTGCAGGAAGTAGCTCGTGTGGCCATGAGCCGTCTTCGTCATGACTTGACGGAGTTAGCTCAGCCGCCATACGACCACTTTCCCATGCAAGCACGTGGCGCAGAAGTGAACACTTTTGCCAGGATTCAGTATGGAGAAGACCCTCAAGTGCAACAGCTGGCAAGATTGGTCCACATCATGGATCAGATACACCGTTGCACTATGCATGAGTTATGGGAGATGCAGCGTCATCTCATTGTGGCTTAGGAGCATCTGCAACCCCTATGCAACATGGGACTGATAGACCGACATGTGCTTCTTGGGGAGAACAAGGACTCTCCATAAGCTTCAGCACCATCGGAGTACCGTCTTCCCGAAGTGGGAGGGCAAGTACCCAATTTTGGATCAAGGCGTCAAGCTCATATGTCCGTAGGTTTCTCTCGTGTCTAGAGGTCGGAACTTGCAGAAGGACATGTCATTAACATAGGATCCCCTCTACGTCTTAACAATCTCGATAACCCCGAAGACACAGGATCACCTAGCTACTATTAGTTAAGTAAGTTTCCAGAAGGATTTAATCGGAACCCTTAGGCTTGTAGCTTAGTAAGCTCATTGTTTGGATATGAGTTCAGCAAGCATGTATCCTTAGGTTTATGTATTAGGCTAGAAGTAGTTGAACTTTCGATGTTCTTTGCACGAACTTTTGTTTCGGGCAATTACCATTCGCCTATGGGCTTATATGGATGTAATTGTAACCAAAAAACTATGCATTGTTTTAATGGATCTTATTATGGCTTTTGTGCCTTTGTGTTCACATTTGGTGTTAATTTTTGGTGCATTTCATTGCCATGTTGCATACTAGTTTAAGTTATCTCCCTTGCTGTCCAAAAAGTTTATTCACACTCATTCGAGTGTATCCTAAGTCTATTCTCTAACCATCCATGTGACAACAAGATGACAGGGCCTAACACTCGATCAAGGGCTTAGTAGCAAGAAGGGTCACCACCCCCACGTACTCGCTCAGCTCCTTTGGATGAGCTCTATATGTGGGGAGAGGTTGGTGAGCCTTCTCATTGGCAAAGCCAGCGTGGTGGCCCATCAGGAGAAGAGCTTCCACCACCACCCACAATGGCAGAGGTGTTAGCCCAGATTGAAAGAAACCACATGGATCAAATGCGGATTCTGGAGGCTATAGCTCGCAACACTTCCCCGACTCCCGGACCAACTGGAGGATCCACCACTCATCGTGCACATGGGGGACTCGCTGATTTTTAGCGAACCAATCCCCCAACTTTCTCCAGCACAGAGGATCCTGTGGAGGCCGAAGATTGGCTCAGGAACATAGAGAAGAAGCTTGCATTTAGATAATACTTGAGGATAAGTAGATTTTGGAAGACATCGATTTAATATTGTTGAATCGAACTAAGATAATTATTGCAGATAACTTGATCTGGACAAAGTTAGTGATTCTGATTATTTGGATTATAGTTTGATTACAAACTCACCATAGATGGATGACCTTTTTGATGATTTGATTTACCTAGGTTGGAGTTGACTGTGGATAAAGGAGGTATATCTTTAACCTAGAATGGTTGTGTTGATTTTGATGGAAGATAGTATATGTCAATTGGTGAATTGTAGGCATTGAAATATGGTTCTTTAGTGCTCATGATTTGAGAGTTATATTGGAGATACCCTATGATAGAAATTTATGAAGCAAGTGTAATGGGATATGTGAACCATATGGTGGTTTCACTTCGGATTAGTAGTGTTCTAGAGAATGTGATCGCGATTGGAGTTAAACCATGAGTTATACCATGGGAGCGGATTAATAGTAGTTTGTGCCCACCTTTGATTTGCTAAACTTTGAAAGTAAGTCATTATCTAGATTAGAAATCAAATCAAACCCATGAATTTATAGTGGTTTGGAATATTACATAAAAGCAAGCAATTTCGGTGGATAACATATAAATTGCGGAACAATAGATTGGAGTGTGGTTACTATAGACTGAATACGATCAGTGAATTTTTTTTCTTGGATGAACAACAATTAGAGGTTGCAGTACCGAAAGTGTTGGGATAGTAACGGTATTGCTTGAAGATCGAGTCGTTTGGTTTATGGAAAGAAATTTGGGTTTTAACAAAGTGACCAAAACTTTCTGTCTCTACTCTTTTCTGTCTAAATCTCGGGGACGAGATTCTTTTTAAGGGGGGTAGGTTTGTAACACCCCGATTTTTCATAATCGGGATGTTAATATTTAATTTAGCGATCTATTAAATTTTTGACTACGTTTTAAAATTTTTCCGGTGTTTAATTAAAAATGTTGCTTATTAAATCAAATTGTGTTAGAAAATTCATATGAACTCCAAATGAGGTGAACCAAATTGTGTTAGTGTTAAAATTTTATCCTCTATCTAACCATGTAATCCATATCTCCACAAGTATTTTGCAAATTTTCGCAAAAAAAATATTAATTTCGGTGAACAGTAACCGAACGTCGTTTTTCAGCTTTTCCATGTTGCTGATTTTCAAACCACTATAACTTTCACATACTAAATTCAAATGGAATAATTCTTTCACCTAAATTCATTTAAAATCATAATCTACCTACTGTATAAATTTCATGAATTTTGGATGATATTGAATTTTTGGATGTTTTCGGTGTTATTGTTCTTGTACGATCTTTTCGTGCGTTCGGTAGTTTTCAAAGATACGAGTGTGATCAAGAGTGGTATTCAGAAACAACTGGACCATCCATCCCAGGCAAGTAGTTTCATCATTTAATGCATGTTGAATTCCTATTAACTTAAAAAATGTATCTATGTTGTTTTTCAAGTATTCTATGCATTGCTTAATTTCAAATACTTGTATGTCAAATGGGTAGTTTAGTTATATCCACTTGCTACATTGGCCCTCCTTTGAATGTTGCTTACCCTTTTACCTTAAATGATTAAGGATATATGTTGTACAGGAATGTTTGCTAATTTGTAGAACGATGCTGAGTCATGCTAGTAGTTATAGTCGAAAATGGTTGATGGAGCTAGTCCATCGGCCGATGGATTGAATCAAATCTTGATGAAATTTGAGGATTATATGGATTGAATTATGTTGAATTTGAGGAATATATCTAGATCTTCGCATCTGGTGTTTGTGGAATTGTTGGGTGGGGGTTGTTGTGTGTTGGACTTGGATGGGTGATAGGGTGATGAAGGGAGGTTGTCCCAGATTCATGTAGCCCCGTCTGGGTATTTGAGGACCGGTCTATGGTGTGATGAACCAAGTCTTACGTGCAACCATATGCTGGGATAATGACGAAGGCTTGGCTAAATAATTTGTTGTGTGTTAGCTATCAAAACACAATTAGATTGACAATTGTTGTTTGAGCACCGGTAGTTGCTGAGGCTTTACTGGTGGCTCGTGTTCTGTTGTTGTTTTCTTGTCAATCTAGTGGGGGCATGTTAAGTGTCGTCTTACTTGCTCTTATGGGTCTTTTGCGTTTGTGGGTAGCTGCGCAAGGGACTTACTTACACAACCGGGTTCACCTGTGGTTCTAGGAGACTTACAGTCTGCCATGGGAATTCTGTTCCTCGGGTGGTTTGATAGTTAGGACATGGCATTGTAATGGCCTCGTTATTCTATCTCAGTCACACTCCTACGGAAGAGTGCATTGGCCGACATTGAGAGGTATGCATATTGTGTGGGTAAAGCTGTACAACTCTGTAGAGAACTAAATCTATTCGAATAGCCGTGTCCCTGGTTATGGACATCACTTGTGGGAAAGCATGCACAGTAAGCTTATGGGCTTTGGGTTGGGTTATGTTGATAGGTCATGTGTTGAATTGTTCAGATCTTGTATGTTGTCACGAATAGGAAGTTCGCGTGTTGATTTATTAAGGAATGAATTTTGTCACGAACGGGAAGTTCATGTGTTGATTATATTTGGAGTATCTACTGTTGTTGGTCATGAATTTGGGATTACCTACTGTTATATAATGTTTCTAAAATGTTTTACAAATAGCAATTTGAATATATATCGGTTATCTCAAAGAAAAACTTGCTTTATGCTGAAAATTGCCTAGCGTAGTAGCGTTCCTTTGACACTTGAATGCATTTATTATATGTTGCTATTCGTAGGTCTTGTGAGTACGTTTTTGTACTCAGCTGCATTATCCATGTTGCAGGTGAGAAGTCGTTCGAAGTGGGTTAAGTACTACAGACGCTTCGGCTTTAACTCCACTTGGTTGCTTGTGGGTTTGAGCATGCCAATCTGGATATTTTCTTTTTATTCTAAGTTTATCTTCCGTTGCAATTTATTTGTGTTATGATTAAATTTGGCTAGTCGGCCGTCTTATGCAAAATTGGACCACAAGGTTCTATTTATTGATGTTGTAATAATGAAAGACATCATTTGATTATTTGAGTATGAATGTGATGCAATGTTGTGTTTGGATATTTGCTTGTTAGCCACTGATCCTTGGGAGCTAACATGACACACACATCTCGGCACTTTGAATCGCTTTCATTTCATGTTAAGTGTTGTGCTTCCGGTGCAATCACTTGGCTTGAAACGCATCTGATCCCGGGTCCCCACACAACACCGACCAACTGTGATCAAGGGGGCTCCTGTTGTTGAACCAAACAACAAGTTCTTTTAGTTCAACCGGCCTGGCTGGGTCCCGTTCCTCATACACCTAACACTCTTCCAGGTACCTTATTCAACTACTTAATCTTTTAGAATAGGACAACAAACAAATGCCTTACTAACATCCATTTCTGACTGCTCATGCCGTCCATCGAATCACCAGAATGCATTTCAGATGGCACATTTCGTATGGGCACAGGTATGCGACTTGCTTATATCGACGGTTATGCAATCAATGCTGAACTAGTACATTGACAAGCTTCTTTTTGTTGTTCTGTGATCCCGGCCACCCCTGGCTTGAAAAAAATGCTACCTTGAAAGCATGGTCCTAAGCATCATGAAAGTCGTAGTGGGGATAGCTCTTCAGATCCTATACAGCTACATCACCATCCCACTCTATGCACTCATCACACAGGTAAAATTGTTGATAAAATATCTCCAAATGCATTGAAAAAAGGGACATGAGATCACATTTCACATGATTCACATCACATCCAACCTTGTGTGTGTGCTCGCTTGCAGATGAGCTCGCAGATGAAGAAGACCATCTTCGAGGAGCAGACAGTCAAGGCCCTGATGAATTGGTGGAAGGTGGCGAGGGGGAAGAAGCCCCAGAAGGCAGATGAGGTCATGGCATAGATGTGCGGCGACACGACACCGAGCCGAGGCACATCCCAGGACCACCAACTCCATAAGCAAAGGATGAGGTCGGATGATCCCTAGAGCATGTCCATAGTCGGGGGCAAATGCCCCCCCTCCCCGCCCTGGGCAAATGCCCCCTAGGTTTTTAATCGTTAGTATGTTCCCTATGCTATTGCTAAGTCATGGTGTTGGTACTTAGGTCTTGACACATTTGGCTAGTTTTTGCAGCCTCCTATTGTGGTTCGTGGCGATTCTTACACTTTTTTCTCGATATCCATGATATGGCTCGTCCTACCTTAGTCTCTCTTATTCTCCATACTTGCTTTGAATTTGTCTCGTAATCACCATCGTTTTTCAACCTTCTCTACACGTAGGAATCAACACGCTCATCTGTATTTCTTTTGTCCCACTCGTCGTAAGTGTGAATTTCTTTGTTGAAAGGAACATACAACCAAATTACGACTTGATTCTATAATATAGATAAATAAATAAAGATGTCGAGGTTTTCAAATCCTCTTGCTAATTAGGACCAAAATAGAGATTGTCATTATGGAGATGGCCCAAGATATACAAGACTGAGCAACTGTGATCAAGAGGGCTCCTGTAGTTGAACCAAACAACAAGTTCTTTTGGTTCAACCGGCATGGCCGGTTCCCATTCCTCATACACCTAACACTCTTCCATGTACCTTCCTCAACTACTTAATCTTTCATAATAGGACAACAAACAAATACCTCACTGACATCCATTTGTGACTACTTGTGCCGTTGATCGAATCTCCAGAATGCAATTTAGATGGCACATTTCGTATGGGAACTGGTATACGACTTGCTTATATCAACGGTTGTGCACTCAATGCTAAACTAGTACATTGACAAACTTCTTTTGGTTGCTCTGTTATCACCGGCCACCCCTGGCTAGAAAAAATGCTACCATGAAAGCATGGGCCTAAGCATCACGAAAGTCGTAGTGGGGATAGCTCTTCAGATCTTATGTAGCTACATCACCTTCCCACTCTATGCACTCATCACACCGGTAAAATTGTTGATAAAATCTCTACAAATGCCATGAAAAAGGGACATGAGATCACATTTCACATGATTCACATCACATCCAACCTTGGGTGTGTGCTCGCTTGTAGATGGGCTCGCACATGAAGACCATCTTCGGGGAGTAGACGGTCAAGGCCCTGACGAATTGGCGGAAGGTGGCGAGGGGAAAGAAGCTCCATAAGGCAAACGAGTTCATGGCATAGATGAGCGGTGGCACAACGCCGAGCTGACGCACGTCCCCGGAGCACTAGCTCCACAAGCAAAGGATGAGGTCGGATGATCCCTAGAGCATGTCCCTGGTCGGGGGGCAAATGCCCCCCACCCCACCCTGGGCAAATGCCCCCTAGGTTTTTAATTGTCAGTATGTTCCGTATGCTATTGCTAAGTCATGGTGTTGGTACTTTGGTCTTGACACATTTGGCTACTTTTGCAGCCTCCCATAGTGGTACGTGGCGATTCCTACACTTTTTTTCTCGATATCCACGATATGGCTCATCCTACCTCATTCTCCCTTGTTCTCCATAATTGCTTTGAATTTGTCTCGTAATCACCATCATCTTTCAACCTTTTCCACACATAGGAATCGACACGCTCATCTGTATTTATTTTGTCCAACTTGTCGTAAGTGTGAATTTCTTTGTTGAAAGGAACAGACAGCCCAATTGTGACTTGATTCTATAATATAGATAAATAAATAAAGATGTCTTGGTTTTCAAATCTGCTAGCTAATTGGGACCAAGCTAGAGATTGTCATTATGGAGATGGCCTGAGATATACAAGAGATGGCCTGAGATATACAAGACCGAGCAACTGTGATCAAGGCGGCTCCGGTTGTTGAACCAAACAACAAGTTCTTTTGGTTCAACCGGGCTGGCTGGGTCCCGTTCCTCGTACACCTAACACTCTTCCAGGTACCTTCTTCAACTACTTAATCTTTCTGAACTGAACAACAAACAAATGCCTTACTAACATCCATTTGGACTGCTCATGCCACCGATCGAATCACCAGAATGCATTTCAGATGGCACATTTCGTATGGGCACTAGTATGCGATTAACTTATATCGACGGTTATGCACTCAATGCAGAACTAGTACATTGACAAATTTCTTTTGGTTGTTATGTGATAACTGGCCACCCCTGGCTTGAAAAGATGCTACCATGAAAGCATGGGCCTAAGCATCTTGAAAGTCGTAGTGGGGATAGCTCTTCAGATTCTATGCAACAACATCACCATCCCACTCTATGCACTCGTCACACAGGTAAAATTGTTGATAAAATCTCTACAAATGCCATGAAAAAAGGGACATCAGATCACATTTCACATGATTCACATCACATCGAACCTTGTTTGTGTGCTCACTTGTAGATGGGCTCGCACATGAAGTAGACGATCTTCAAGGAGCAGACGGTCAAGGCTCTGATGAATTGGCGAAAGGTGGCGAGGTGGAAGAAACTCCGGAAGGTAGACGAGTTCATGGCATAGATGAGCAGCGACACAATGCCGAGCCGAGGCACGTCCCCGGAGCACTAGCTCTACAAGCAAAGGACGAGGTCGGATGATCCCTAGAGCATGTCCTTGGTCGGGGGGCGGGGGCAAATGCCCCTCCACCCTGGGCAAATGCCCCCTAGGTTTTTAATTGTCAGCATGTTCCCAATGCTATTGCTAAGTCATGGTGTTGGTACTTGGGTCTTGACACCTTTGGCTAGTTTTTGTAGCCTCCCAATGTGGTTCGTGGCAATTCTTACACTTTTTTCTTGATATCCACGATATGGCTTGTCCTACCTCATTCTCTCTTGTTCTCCATACTTGCTTTGAATTTGTCTCGTAATCACCATCGTTTTTTTAACCTTTTCTATGCGTAGCAATCAACACTCTGATTTGTATTTCTTTTGTCACACTCATCGTAAGCGTGAATTTCTTTGTTGAAAGGAACAGACAACCCAATAGCGACTTGATTCTATAATATAGACAAATAAATAAAGATGTCATGGTTTTCAAATCCTCTTGCTAATTGGGACCAAGCTAGAGATTGTCACTATGGAGATGCCCCAAGATATACAAGACCAAGCAACTGTGATCAATGGGGCTCCTATTGTTGAACCAAACAACAAGTTCTTTTGGTTCAACCGGGCTGGCTGGGTCCTGTTCCTCGTACACCTAACACTCTTCCAGGTAGCTTCTTCAACTACTTAATCTTTCTGAATTGGACAACAAACAAATGCCTTACTAACATCCATTTGTGACTGTTCATGCCACCGATCGAATCACCAGAATGCATTTCATATGGCACATTTCGTATGTGCACTGGTATGCGACTTACTTATATCGATGGTTATGCACTCAATGCAGAACTAGTACACTGACAATTTTTTTTGGTTGTTATGTGATAACTGGCCACCCCTGGCTTGAAAAAAATGCTACCATGAAAACATGGGCCTAAGCATCTTGAAAGTTGTAGTGGGGATAGCTCTTCAGATTCTATGCAGCAACATCACCTTCCCACTCTATGCACTCGTCACACAGGTAAAATTGTTGATAAAATCTCTACAAATGCCATGAAAAAAGGGACATGAGATCACATTTAACATGATTCACATCACATCCAACCTTGTTTGTGTGCTCGCTTGCAGATGGGCTCGCACATGAAGTAGACGATCTTCGAGGAGCAGACGACCAAGGCTCTCATGAATTGGCGGAAGGTGGCGAGGGGGAAGAAGCTCTGGAAGGCAGACGAGTTCATGGCGTACATGAACGTCGACACAACGCCGAGCCGAGGCACGTCCCCGGAGCACTAGCTCCACAAGCAAAGGATTAGGTCGGATGTTCCCTAGAGCATGTCCCTGGTCGAGGGGCAAATGCCCCCCCCCACATGGCGAATGCCCCTAGGTTTTTAATAGTCAGCATGTTCCCACTGCTATTGCTAAGTCATGTTGTTGGTACTTAGGTCTTGACACCTTTGGCTAGTTTTTGTAGCCTCCCAGTGTGGTTCGTGGCGATTTTTACACTTTTTTCTCGATATCCACGATATGGCTCGTCCTACCTCATTCTCTCTTTTTCTCCATACTTGCTTTGAATTTGTCTCGTAATCAACATCATTTTTCAACCTTTTCTATGCGTAGCAATCAACACTCTCATTTGTATTTCTTTTGTCACACTCATCTTAAGCGCGAATTTCTTTGTTGAAAGGACCAGACAACCCAATTGCGACTTGATTCTATAATATAGATAAATAAATGAAGATGTCATGGATTTCAAATCCTCTTGCTAATTGGGACCAAGCTAGAGATTGTCACTGTGGAGATGGCCCAAGATATACAAGACCGAGCAATTGTGATCAATGGGGCTCCTATTGCTGAACCAAACAACAAGTTCTTTTCGTTCAACCAGGCTGGCTGGGTCTCGTTCCTCATACACCTAACACTCTTCCAGGTACCTTCTTCAACTACTTAATCTTTCAGAATAGGACAACTAATAAATCCCGTACTGTCATCCATTTGTGACAGCTCATGCCACCGATCGAATCACTAGAATGCATTTCAGATGGCACATTTTGTATGGGTGCTGGCATGCGACTTGCTTATATCGACGGTTATGCACTCAATGCTGAACTACTACATTGACAAATTTCTTTTGTTTATTATGTGATCACCGGCCACCCCAGTTTAGAAAAAATGCTACCATGAAAGCTTGGGCCTAAGCATCATGAAAATTGTAGTGGGGATAGCTCTTCAGAACCTATGCAGCTACATCACCTTCCCACTCTATGCACTCGTCACACAGGTAAAATTGTTGATAAAATCTCTACAAATGCTAGGGAAAAAGGGACATGAGATCACAATTCACATGATTCACATCACATCCAACCTTGTGTGTGTGCTCGCTTGTAGATGGGCTCGCACATGAAGAAGACCATCTTTGAGGAGCAGACGGCCAGGGCCCTGATGAATTGGTAGAAGGTGGCGAGGGGGAAGAAGCTCTAGAAGGCATACGAGTTCATGGCATAGATGAGAAGCGACACTATGCCGAGCCGAGGCACGTCCTCGGAGCACCAGCTCCACAAGCAAAGGATGAGGTCGGATGATCCCTAGAGCATGTCCCTGGTTGGGGGCAAAGCCCCCTCGGGCAAATGCCCCCTTGGTTTTTAATTGTCAGTATGTTCCCTATGCTATTGCTAAGTCATGGTGTTGGTACTTAGGTCTTGACACATTTGGCTAGTTTTTGCAGCCTCCCATTGTGGTTCATGGCGATTCTTACACTTTTTTCTCGATATCCACGATATGGCTCGTCCTACCTCATTCTCTCTTATTCTCCATACTTGCTTTGAATTTGTCCCGTAATCACCATCGTTTTTCAACCTTTTCTACGCATAGGAATCAACACACTCATCTGTATTTCTTTTGTCCGACTCGTCATAGGTGTGAATTTCTTTGTTGAAAGGAACAGACAACCCAATTGCGACTTGATTCTATGATATAGATAAATAAATAAAGATGTCATGGTTTTCAAATCCTCTTGCTAATTGGGACCAAGCTAGAGATTGTCATTATGGAGATGGCCCAAGATATACAAGATCGAGCAACTGTGATCAAGGGGGGCTCTTGTTGTTGAACCAAACAACAAGTTCTTTTGGTTCAACCGGCCTGGCTGGGTCCCGTTCCTCATACACCTAACACTCGTCCAAGTACCTTATTCAACTACTTAATCTTTCAAAATAGGACAACAAACAAATGCCTTACTAACATCCATTTGTGACTGCTCATAACGCCGATCGAATCAACACAATGCATTTCAGATGGCACATTTCATATGGGAACTGGTATGCGACTTGCTTATATCGACGGTTATGCACTCAATGCTGAACTAGTACATTCACAAACTTCTTTTGGTTGTTTTGTGATCACCAGCCACCCTTGGCTTGAAAGAATGCTTCCATGAAAGCATGGTCCTAAGCATCTTGAAAGTCGTATTAGGGATATCTCTTCAGATCCTATGCAGCTACATCACTTTCCCACTCTATGCACTCGTCACACAGGTAAATTATTGATAACATCTCTACAAATGGCATGAAAAAAGGGACATGCGATCACATTTCACATGATTCACTTGACATCCAACCTTGTGTGTGTGCTCGCTTGCAGATGGGCTCGCACATGAAGAAGACCATCTTCGAGGAGTAGACGGTCAAGGCCCTAATGAATTGGCGGAAGGTGGCGAGGGGGAAGAAGCTCCAGATGGCAGATGAGTTCATGGCATAGATGAGCGGCGACATGACGTGTAACATCCCAAAGTTCTGTTACCAAAATAAAAGTTAATAAAGTTATTATTTTATTGGATTTTCTGAAATTTGAAAGAGTTTTATTGCTTTTGTTGAATTTCTGAAGTTCTTATAGTCGAAAAATAAAATTTATTGAAGTTGCTGAAGTTTTATTGGATTCAAAGTGAAAAATAAAATTTTAATTATTTTCTGGAGTTTTAAAAGCTTTTCCCTAATTATTTTAAAGCTAAAATAAATTATGTGCAAAAACTATTACCAATTTTAAGTTTGAAATATTTTATTTAAGTCCAAAATAACTCTAGGAATTTTTTTTGAATTTTTCTAGAATTTTTGGATTTTATTTGCTATTTTCTAAAGCTTATTCGAATTATTCAGATTATTTAAATTGAAAAATCGTTTAAAATCCCAAATCCCTCTTTAGGCCAAATCTTCCGCTAGGTCCGTTCTTTTTCCCTCCTCCCACGTGGCCCATCTTCTCTTTTGGCCCGCGCGCGCTCGATTCTCAGTCGCCCGATTTAAATTCAACGGCCTGCCATCTCCCTCTCTCCTTTCTCTCTTATACGTGGGCCCCCGAGCCTTTCTTCTTCCTCCCCCGTTTTCTTCCTTACGCACAGCCGATCGCGTCCGCCATTGTCGCACGTGAAGCTGCAACTGGCACCGCGATTTCCTCCTCTCCTCTACGTGGTTCCATGCGCATTGAATTCCTTAATCTCCGCCTCCCCCATTCTCGGCCAATTTACCCTCCATCGCGCACGTGTTCGCCAGATTTTTGCCATGACCGCCGTAATCACCACGCGCCCGATCTCCGCACTCACCCCTCCCTAGCCCCTATAAAAGGGCGCATGGTGAGCCCCTGTCATCCTCATCAAAACCCCTCAAAGACACCTCTCTCTCCCCCATTCAATCGATAGGAATTCGAGTTTTTCTCCGCACCACCGAAGCTTCTTCGTTCTTCATCTTCGGCACTGTCCAAGCCTCAACGTCGACTCTGACCACAGCAACAGCCTCGCTGAAACTTCGCCGACCTCGTGCTCGCGCTAACTCCACCGGAGAACCCCTCAATCGTCGCCGCCTCGGTGACTTAGAACCCATCACCGCATTTTACCTTGCTGTTGGCCACCGCTTCGCGCCCTTCTGCCACCTTGGTGAGCACTGTGTTCCCCACCTCTCCCTCTTCACATTGAGCCCCTCACCAGAACTCACCGTGGTGCATAGCGCCGGCGAGCTCACGGCCGAGCCGCCGCCGGTATTGGGTGACATGGCACCGCCACATGGGTGCCACCTCACAGCCACACATGCGCCTCCTTACCATTTCGCTGAAGTGGCATGCCCATGTGTCGCCGACGTGGCGCACTCTTTGACCGTGAAGAAATTCGGTTGACGACGTCATCATGACACATTAACTCCTTTAGAAGATTAATTCCTTTAATTCTGAATTTCATCATTTCATGTGATTTTAAAACTTCCCGGGGTTTGTTCTCCTTCATACGAACTCCCATTTCATCGAGCTAACTAAACCAAAATTATTTAATTTGAAGTCCATTTGAATCTTCATCTGAATTTTGTTTGAATTTGGCTTATTTTCGCGTATAGATTTCGACGACTTCGGAGAGTCAGATTTCAACGTCGCTTGACAGCAACTAATTGAGCAAGGGAAGTTAAATCTTTGATCTTGTTTGACCCCATTATTTAAAATTATTTATTCTGTTTTAAATTATTACTACATGCTTATTTTTATTCAGTAATTTAAATTCCTGTTTAAATTTATAGTTATGCCTAAATCCTTTGTATGGCCAAAGTTGATATTTGAATTGAATATATTGTCACCCTAGATAAAACCTAGTTGATACAATAGTATGAACTAGGATCATTTGAAAATAAGATGCAAAGACATACTTAGACCTAAAAATGATTGATTTGGAGAATTTCAGCCAAAAAGGAAATGTTGTTTAAATTGTATCCATGGCATTAGTGTGTTATGGAAGTTTATAAATGACTTTGCAAAATGAAATAAAATGATGGTTTGTACTTGGGCGAAATGGTTGTTTTTATGGTGCATGTTGATGCACGGGATCGAGTCATTTCAATGATCGAGGCACATGGGTTTGATGGAAAGTCGCCCAAGTCAATTAAGGACTGGTCTTCGAGTGTATTTTGCTAAGACATACCGTAGTACCACATGTCTTGAGTCGGCGGGACCTGGCCAACTAATTTGCAATATTTCATCGTGGTCGTGCCATCCAGTTGCGTGGGTGTCTCTTATGACCAATTTTTATGTATTCCCACCTGGCGCAAGAGGGGGCTTAAATTTGGAAGATGGTTAGTTCAAAGGAAGCGAAACCTTAGTGAGGCGAGACTACATTGGGATGGCGCATTGTATAGGCCTCGTGATAATCACTTACTCGCACACCTACGAAAGTGTGTGAACGGACAATACAAGTTGATTATCTCTTGTGGGTAAAGTTGTACAATCTCTACAGAGTTTAAAACTATTCGAATAGCCATGTCCGCGGTCATGGACATGCCTAGCGAAGCCGCTCCAAGTTAGATCTTTGGATTTTGTTTTCAAAAAACTTTATCAACTGGTTTGTCCAAATGGGAACTTGGGCAGGAAGCCATGTGATAGGAGGGTATCCTTCACCATTCTTGTGTGAATGTTATCTCACTATAAAATTGAGAATTTATAAAATAAATTTTATTATAGAATAACTGCTTTGGAACTTAGTACAAGTATTTATAGAAAATATTGCTTTATACAAATTCAAACAATAAGCCTTCCTTTGTTATATCCTTGCATGCCTTACAATATGTTATTGGGTGTAACTTGTGAGCACGGAAGTTGTGCTCATCATTGCTTGATGCAAATAAATTTCAGAGGAGAAGGACTTCACTACCGGTGTGGATCTCGACGACTAGGCCGCTACCCCTGTCGATTGCCTATGGCAGATCAGCTAGACTCCACTACTTCTTCATCTTCCACTGTGTTTGTTTATTGTTGGCTTGTAAGCCTTTCTTGTAATCAACTCTATTGTTATTAATAAAGTTATGCGATTTATGGATGTTACCATATCTGTTTACTGTGTGAACTAGCTATAGATCATGAGACTAGTTCAGAAATACATAGAGGATTTGGGGGTGTTACTCCCGGGTCCGACAGAAGTGGTATCAGAGCCATATCGACTATAGGTCGTGACCTAGTTAGAATGGTCGTTAGTTGAAAAGCTTCAAAACTTATTTTATATAACAAGAAAAATAATTTGTTCTCTCCTCATCTTGGTCATCTATCTATCTTTAGCTTCTCACATGGCTTCCTGCCCAATTCCCATTTGGATAGAAATCCAAAATCAATTATGTCAAATCATTTTGAAATCAAAACCAAAGCCTAACTTTGAGAGGCTTTGCTAGCATGTCCTTGACCGTGGACACGGCTATTCGAATAGTTTTACACTCTGCAGAGGTTGTACAGCTTTACCCACATGACACGAATTCTCTAGTTTGTCCGGCATATATCTATGCCACTACTCACTACCTTAGGTAAGCAGTCTAGAGCACGTGCCAAGGCCTTTACAATGCGCCATCCCACCGTAGTTCCCCCTCGCTAAGGTTTCACATCCCCCTTTGGACTGACCATTCGCCAGGTTCGTAGAGCCCCCTCTTGCGCCAGGTGGGAATATATAAAAGTAGGTCGTGAAAGACGCCCACACATCGGAAGGGAAAAACCACGGTGGAACATTGTAGATTAATTAGCCAGGTCCTGCCCATACAGGACATATGGTAGTACGGTATGGCTTAGCAAAGGAATGCTCAGAGACCGGTCCTTAACTGACTTGGGCGACTTTCCACAAAACCCATGGGCCTCGACCCTAACCAGATTGAGCCCGTGCATAAACATGCACCATCCAAGCAACCATTTCGCCCAAGTACAAACCATCATTTTATTTTATTTTTCAAAGTCATTTATAAACTTCCATAACACACCAATGCCATGGATACAATTTAAACAATATTTGATTTTTGGCTGAAATTCCCCAAATCAACATTTTTGGTCTAAGCATGTCTATGCAACATTTTCAAATGATCCTAGTTCATACTATTGTATCAACTAGGTTTTATCTAGGGTGACAAGGGGTGAGGGATTCAATGTCAAGGTATTGTCAGGTATGAGACCGGTAAGTGAACCATCCGTACTGTGATCATCCAATCTCCAGCAATTGTAAAATCCTATACTCCAATATCAATTAGTCCAATTTACACCACTGAGAACCGTGTGAGTGAAGAGTACATTAATGGCGTGTCTGCTTTTACAAGAGCTGCCGAGGAGGATATGTTGAATAAGGGGGCGGAATATATGTACTGTCCATGCATTGACTGCGAGAATCTAAAGATGTTTAACAACCGAGCGCAGATCGAAGCACACTTGATTCGAAGGGGTTTCAAAAAGGGTTATACATGTTGGACCAGTCACGGTGAAGAGCATATTATACAGGAAGTCAACGATATGTTGATTGTGGTTCCGATTCGGATAGGCTGCACGATGACAATCTAGATCAGATGCTTCGCGATGCAGAAGGGAACTGTGATGAGAGGGAGTATGTTCAATTCCGGGGCGTGATGAAGGACTCAGAGAAACCTTTGTTCCCGGGCTGCAAGTCGGAATACACAAGGTTGTCATCCGTGCTTAAACTGTTGAAATTGAAGGCAAGCAACGGTTGATCCGACAAGAGTTTCACGGAGCTGTTAGGTCTCTTAGCGGACATGCTTCCGGAGGGAAACGAGTTGCCCAAAACCACCTACAAAGCCAAAAAGGTTCTTTGTCCATTGGGAATGGAAGTAGAAAGAATACATGCATGTCCGAACGATTGTATCCTCTACGGTAACGAGTATACAAACATGCATGTATGTCCGTGTGCAACGATCCCGATACAAGCGTAAGAAGCAATCAGATGACGATGAGGGAATCGAGGTGAAGAAAGGACCTCTGCTACGGTGGCGTGGTATCTTCTGTAATTCCCGTTTGAAGCGGTTTTTGCAAACCCAAAGAATGCAAAATGTTGTATTCGACTTTCGAGGAGCGTAAGAATGACGGAAAGTTAAGACACCTCGCTGATTCCGCCCAAGGAGAAACATCGATAGGAGGTTTGCGAGACTTGATGCGTAACCGAGGAATATAAGGTTTGAATTGAGTACAGATGGAATGAATCCTTTCGGTAACATGAGCAATGACATAGCACTTGGCCGTGGCGCTCAGTATCTACAACCTTCCTCCTTGGTTGTGTATGAAGCGAGAGTATATTTTGTTGTCGATACTTATCCAAGGGCGAAGCAACCTCGGGAATGATATTGATGTGTACCTAGCATCATTGATGGAAGATCTAAAAATCTTGTGGATTGAAGGGAATGCAATGTATGGGATGCGTACAAACGAGAGAACTTCACTTTACGTTCCTTGTTGTTCTCGCACCATAAATGATTATCTGCCCTTGCTAATCTGTCGGGCGGAGTACAAAGGGCCAAAGCCTGTACTCACCGCTTAGATGATACCGAAAGTGTGTGGCTGAATCACTCACGCAAAAACCGTGTACATGCGTCATCGTAGGTTCCTTCGGAGGGCTCACCCATACCGCAGATGAAGAAACAATTGACCGGAGAGAAGGAGGACAGCCAATTCAGCTCCAAGGCATTTAAGCGGAAAAGAGGTCTATGATATGGTTAAGGATTTAGATGTTGTGCTTGGAAAGGATGTAAATCGAGGACAAGTAAGAAGAACATGTGAAAGAAGAGATCAATATTTTGGGACTTACCTTATTGGGAGCACCTAGAAGTTCGCCCTTGGCATCGACGTCATGCACGTAGAGAAGAATGTATGTGACAGCTTGATTGGTCTCTTACTGAACATTCATGACAAAACAAAGGATGGTGTCAACGCACGGCTTGACTTGGTTGATATGGACATCAGACCTGAGTTAGCACCAACAAGGACCGATAAAGGACGAACGTACCTTCCCCCTGTTTGTTACACTCTATCAAAGGCCGAGAGAACCGAACTGTGCTGGTGCTTGCATGGCGTGAAAGTTCGTCCGGTTACTCGCCAACATGAAGAAACTTGTTTCGATAAAAGATTTGAAGTTAATTGGCATGAAGTCTCATGATTGTCATGTGTTGATGACACAAATGCTCCTGTTGCGATTAGAAGTATTTTGCCGATCAAGGTCCGAGAGATAATCATGAGGTCGTGTTATTTTTTAACACAATTGCTCGAAAGATCATCGATCCCGAAGGACTAGATGTTCTGCGGGGACGAGGTGGTGACGACTCTATGTGATCTTGAGATGTATTTCCCTCGCTCGTTTTTGATATCATGGTCCATCTCATTGTTCATATTGTCGTGAGATAAAGATGTGCGGGCTGTGTTCCTCGTAGCATGTACCCGCTTGAGAGGTTCATGGGAATTCTCAAGTCATATGTACGGAATCGATCTCGGCTAGAGGGCAGCATCGTCGAAGGTTATGCAACCGAAGAGGTCATTGAGTTCTGCCTCGATTACATGGCTCAGGTCGAACCGATAGGTGTGCCTCGATCTCGCCATGAGGGGAGGCTCGAGGGTATCGAGACCATCGGAAGGAAAGCAATCACTCCAAATATGGATGCGTATGCTCAAGCCCATTTCACGGTCTTGCAACACATGACTGAAGTGTCCCCGTATATCGACCAAAGACAAGGACATGCTTGACAATGAAATCCGAAGCGGCCGGATGTTTGGATCACGAGACAACACAATGCACGGTTCAACCAATGGTTGAAGGAGCGACTTGCTAGGAGCTCGTCAAGTGATATCTTGACATGGTTGGCAAAAGGGCCAACATTTACTGCTTGTAACATGGCGAGGATCGACATAAATGGGTACACATTCTATCTGCAGCTCGGGATATAAAAAGCACTAACGAGCAAAGGTGTCCGCATAGATGCATTCTGCATCGATGGGCCGAGGAGCTCTTACTATGGGCAAATAGAGGAGATATGGGAGCTCGACTCGTGCTTTTCAAGATCCCCTATTTCGGTGCCGTTGGGTCCATCTCCAGCAGTGAAGGTCGACAAATGCGGCGTCACTACCGTGGACCTCGAGCGTGTCGGATACAAAGACGAACCATTCGTACTGGCTAACCAAGTTGTTCAAGTCTTCTATGTTACCAACCCGGCAAATAAGAAGCGCCACGTAGTTCTTCATGGAAAAAGGAGGATTGTCGGAGTTGAGAATGTAGTGGACGAGGAAGAATACAATCAATTTAACGAGTTGCCTCCTTTCGAAAACGGCATAAGGGTCGAGGAAGAAGAACATGACGAAACTAGCTACATACGCGTCGATCATCATGAAGGGCTAATTTTTAAAGATTAATTGAACAATGTGTGTATATGTATATGTACGTTCTGATGAATGGTTAATTTTAGTTCATTTGAGTTAATTAATTGATTTGTCTTTGTGAAATGGATGTGATTGTTTCTCAAATGAATGTGAATTGGATGTATATACATGTACTTGTTGTCTTTTTCGCTTGTTTCAGAGGGCATGGCTAGCATTTCTGAGGCTAGCCAATAAGCAGATCGATCTAGATATTAACCAATACAAAATAATATCACAGATGGTTTGAACTACAAACCGTCTCACATGTATATCACAGAGCGGTTGTTTATTAAAACCGCTCATGATACATGTATATCACAGAGCGGTTGTTTATTAACACCGCTCATGATACATCACATATCATAGACGGTTCTAAGTGAGAACATGCATGATACATCACATATCACGAGCGGTTCTAAGTTAGAACCATCTATGATAGTGTGTATCACGACGGTTCTAATTTAGAACCGTCAGTGATGTCCATCCCTATTTACATTAGGACTCTAGCTAGGGTTTGCCGTGCCCGCCACTCTCAAACGATTAAGTTTCTCAACTCCTCTCGCTCCCTCCTCCCCGAGCCCGTCGCCACCGTCCTCAGCGCCCTCCTCGAGCCTGGCACGCGACTCCTCCCGATCCGTCGCTGACGCCTCCTCCTCCAAATGGCGCGGCCCCCCGAGCCCGCTGAGCCTCCTCCTACAGACTGGACGCGCCCCCCCGAGCCCACGCGCCTCCTGCCCCGAGCCCGCCGCCTCCTCCTCGAGCCAGGCCCTCCGCCTCCCCTTCGCGCCGCTTCCCTTATCTTGATCGCTTGCTCGCTTGTCCTTCTCCTCGGCCCAAAGGTAACCAATGCCGAAGTTACCGATCGACCCCGCGCCCTTTCCCTAACTATTTCTATCAATAATCTGTCATGGTCCTTCATGATAATTGTACTTGTTTTAGGAATTTGTATTTGTCGATTATTCATATGGTATTTGTTTTGATACTGCTACTGGAATACATTGCAATGTGGTGTGGTGGGCTTGAGATGAATGCTCTGTGATGATAATAGTCTTGTACTGAAATTGTTTTGATAATCGGGTTTGTACTTGAGCTCTAATTGGAATGCTTACTCTACATCTGATAGCAATATCAAAATGTTAAATCTTAGCTTTATGCTGATTTCATTTGTTCACATGATGTTCTATTTCTTGTGAAGATGTCTTCCGCTCATTCTGAGTCATCGCCGCCTCATGTGTCTGATGATGCACCATCCTCTGGAACAATATCCAACCGCGGTAGAAGAAGAGGAATATCGAAAAGGCCCACGGGCTGATTTACCATCACGGAGGTCGATCAGTCTGGAACCCCTATCAATCCTCGCCGAAAGGGCGTCCGCATTCCGGAGAATGGTCGGAATAGTTGCACGGGAACGGGTCAAGATCACCTACGATTCGTGGAAGGTGGTGCCCGAACCACTGAAAACTGCTGTGCTGGCGGAAATTCTCGCATCGTTCGAGATCCCGGTAGAACTCACGGACTCGTCTTGACGACCGCAGCGTTGCTACTGGTGTGCAAAGCGTGGAAGAACTTCAAAGCACGCTTGTCAAGAACTACGTGGAGAAGGATCTGACCGCCTTCCACAAGTATCTATTCTTGGAAGAGTCTGGGCCAAGTTTGTGGCGAAGAAGACGACAGATGAATTTAAGAGTGAAAGTCGGCGCTACGGCCCTCGAGCAAAAACAAGCACCCACAGACTTCGCACCACGCTGGTATGCGGGTAAAGCCTCGATATGGAGGGATCGGGAACAGCGAGGCAGCGGTTTGAATCTCTCCTGCTATTTCGAGATCAGCGATGTGCGCGACGCGGTGGTTATTTGCGAGGTTATGTATTCGCCTCGGGAAGTGTACTTTCCAAACCTCAAGACCAAGAAGTGTCCCAACGCTGGTAAGATATCGAACTACCTAGTTTGTAATTACTCCATAACTTCATAGGAAGTGAAATGACATGTCGGGCTATATTGCGAGATATACGCCGAGTGCACAATCTTCCCAAGGCTCATTCGAGCGAGATAGGAGAAAGATATACTCTCTGCGGCCCTAGGAAACAATGAGCATCCGGTCGCACGAGAGGCGCCGGTGTTTTTGTTACATGGGAACAATGGTTCCAAGCAGACTCGGATCGTGCATCGAGTAGGAAGAGAGCCAAAGCCGAGCACGATGCAAAGCTACGAGAGGATCTTCGTGCATCCTCGAGATGAGCTCACTTGAAAAAATCAGAGCGGAGGTCATTTGAAAAAGTCACACAGGAGGTCACTCAATCCTTTGAGGAAAGGATTCGTGCGTCCAAGCAAAAACAGATAGAGACCTTTGAGGAAAGGATTAGGGGATTGCAAATGCCAAGTCAATTGGAAGCCCCTGCCCCTACTATACCGCTAGCCAGCCCCCCCAAACATCCGAGTAGTCTGGCGTCCAACCCTAACCCTACCACAATAGGTGATGACAGATTTTACATCGATGACATCCGTAATAATTATTATCTCCGAATGCTCAATCCATTGATAGGCACTGTTGGAGTAGCTAATTTTGTATCGTTATGTACATAGGTGGCTACAAAGTGCAAGCTCCAAGTGAGATATGTCTCTGTTGCCCTAGATGCTGCTTGGGACCAGGTGTATCCATCCGGTATCGGAGCTTTGGTGCACGGTGCAAATCTAGCGCCGGGTTTCGCAAAAGTGAATGTGGACAGTGTTTATGCCAATTTTGAGGCCGTCCCGCTGAAAATTCCCCCAAATGATGTGGTCATGACTCTAGGGCAAGCCGTTGGAACATTCATCGAGTGGCCCAAGGAGGACATCTGCCTGGAGCTACCTGCTCCGGTGTCAACTTCACGGGAATGTCCTGCAACGGCATCATGTCCACGGACTGACCGCTGCGGTTACTACAGACTTGACACGGCAAGGGCCCGCTGCATCACATGCATCTACACCTCGTGCTCAGTCGACTCTTGTGAAGTCGACCTATACAAAGCGAGGCAGCAAGGGCAAGGGCAAATCGAAGGCGATCGAGACCTCTCGATATCCCTTCTTGCGTTGGCCCGAAATACAAGCTAGGCAAGCCGTTGCTCGAGAAGTTAGAACGACCCTACCCTAGGACCGGATTGCGCGGAATTGCATACATGGTACATGGAGCATCCAACAAGCACTTGATCAACGGCGCTCGGTGTCACCGTCAAGTTCAAGGAGGATCATTTTAACCACGTGTATCAAGGCGCTGTCTTCACGGTGACCTTCGACGACTTGTTACTGTCTCTTCAACCTCGGCGAGCTCGGCGTCTCACTCATACGATCTTTGGACCTTTGTAAGTGTGTACAATCACGGTCAATGTTCATGTAATATCGATAAATGTTATATATAACTCCTAGCTTTTGTATAATAGATACATGATCGTGAAGTCGAAGAAGGAAATCACCGGTAGGTTTCCTCGACCCACACATTGTCTCCGAGCAAAGCATCACGGCGAATGCAACATTAAATCGAGAATTACGTTATAGATTTTTTTCATGGCTCACCGCAACAAGGAATTCATACTTTTGCCCTACAACCAGAAGTAAGTAGTGTTGCACTACTGGCTATACTTGTTGATTTGTACTTTATAAGCAACACGAACTTAGGTTTAATGACCATCTTGACATACATGTAGGTACCATTGGATTCTAATTGTAATTATACCAAAAGCGAAATCGTAATATACCTAGATTCCCTCTGAGGAGGGCCACTCACAACTTCACAACTATTGAATTTAATCATCAGGTAAACACATTTCCTCCATAGAAACTCTATTGTAGTCTTTCCTTCCTTTGCAATGGCTAAGGCTAACTTCTTGGAGTCACGTAGGGTGTTCGACGTGTTACATGCTAGAGGATGGAATATCAAGGGAAGAATATTTGGGACATGATCAAAAATTCCGGTACTTGCTAGCTAGTACACATTAATCCTATATAACACTTAGTAGCAATGCCTCTCGAACTAACCAAATTCTATTTTTGCGGTGCCACCAAGGCATTGGCCACAAGCGTCTGTGGATACTATGTTTGCCACAACATGCAACTACTCATCGGTTCGCGATCACCAATGATCCTCGGGTTTGTCAATCTTTCAACAATTATTTCATATATACTTACCAATTTATATAAGCCCTAATTTAACCTTCATATCGATAGGTTGCGACCATCATTTGAAGCTGCGTTGGAGCAGGCGAGCTCATAAAAATTCGATCACACCTTGCGTCATTCACGAGCAGACGGTCATAAATCCAAATGGGAGTTTCCACGATGTAGCGATTGAACTTGATTGGGATAGATTGAACATAATGGTACATGTGTGTAAATTAATGTACATTAATGGTTAATTTTAGTTAATTGATTTGTGAATTGGATGTGCTTGTTTCTCAAATGAATGCAATTTTGATGTGCTTCAAATAAATGAGAATTGGATGTGCTTGTTTCAGAGGGCATGGCTAGCATTTCTGAGGCTAGCCAATAAATGAAATAGATTTAGCAATGCAAAGACTACCCACAGGGTCGATGCATAGATGAAACCGCTCTGTGATAGTCGACTTACCACTGCAGCGATGCGTAGATGAAACCGTTTGTGATAGTGGATATCACGAGCGGTTTCATCTGCATCTGTCTGTGGTAATCAATATCACGACGGTTTCATCTACAGACCGTGCATGGTAGTCTAATATCACGACGGTTTCATCTGGTATCGCGTGGTAGTCGACTATCATAGACGGTTGCATCTACAAACCGTCTGTGGTAGTATCCTGCTAGTGCAACATGATTTGTGATATTGTTATGAAAAGAAACACTTTGGCAAAAGAAGTATTACTCAGAGACACTACAAATGTTGGGTTGGATAAATGTTTCATGAGGTCCAATCAACGAAGCAGCTGAGGGATGAAACAAGAAAAATCTTTAATGTAGTTAAACATTTTAGAGTTCCATAATGCGATGAGTAATTCAACACACATCATTTCAAGTATAAATCAACCACTGTCTATGCAGTAATGCCATACAATCAAAACCCAGAACTAAGCTTATATACGTCGTTGAGTTCCAGAAAAGGGGTCTACCTAGGATGGAGCTTGCTTCTGCTTTGTGCTCTAGTCCTAGACAATAGACACGTAGCAAAGTTGAAAAAAACTGGTAGATATAGACGGAAATTTCATAAAGGTACACGTGATTTTGGAGAAGATTGATGTTGAATTGGGCTCATGAATAATATTGGAGTTTCTTTTGGTCATTCAACTCTTGGGAGTTTGTCTTTGTTCTAGTAGTACAAGTGATGTTTGTTGTATACCAGTCTCTTTTTCTTATCAGTATCATTTGTTTATGTCAGTTGCTTCAAGCTACTACTTTGGTTGTGCTTCTTTGATGCTGATCTAACTAACAGTACAAAATGAAAAACCACTGCACAATTATTTATTTAGTATGAGAAGGAACTGCGTGTAAAATGATATATCCTACCTCTTTTGGTTTTTTCTTCAATGAGCCTCTGCAAAGTGAGAGCTTGCCTCTACTTAGGTTGAATCTGGAGAAAAACATGGAAGTGTACATTGGTTAGCATCGAATTCAGGAGCATCTGAAGAGTTCAATAAACAGTACAAATTTACAGAGTCAAAATTACCTATCTCAGAAGTCGATTTAATAAAATAACAAAGAAGTCTATATAATAAAGAAGGAAAATGGCATTCTGCTCATTGGCGACAATCTGCCCTAAATAAAACAATTATACAAAATAAATGGCATGTTTCTTGACATAATAACTTCAAATTTCATCAAACTTTGAGCATGGGCCGTGCTTAACACAAAGTTCAGTAAGAGTTGTAAACCTTGTGGAAATAGCAAACTAATCCAGGATATCACACTGATAATCACAATTATTATGGAGTTGCAACTAAAGAAGGAGATTGTAAGATCCCAAACTAAGGAAACAAGAAATTTGTTATCAACGGATATTTTCACAATATATAGGACATTACACTATACAAGAAAGTTTGATTAGATAGTAACATTTCAAAAAGGCAGATTAGGCCCCATGAAGTCCTTGGCTTTGTTGAACTGTGCCCTTCAATTAGAGAGGGAAAACAACATTGCAGAGGTTATTATGTTCCATTAGGTAAGTTTTGCATCATTGAGTTACTCATTTATTTTCCTCTAGGTGGTTATTATGTTCCATTGGGTAAATATATATAATTTCCAACTAAATGGCATTGGCCACTGAAAGCAGGATTTCCATGTCTACCAGGAATAAATGGTTTGCCAAAACAGATGGCTTATGAAGTATGTACTGTCATGAAGATATTATTATATTACAATTGATTTTTTGTATTGCTTAGCATCAACACTTCTCTCTCTCTCTCTCTCTCTCTCTCTATATATATATATATATATATATATATATATATATATATATATATATATATATACACACACACATATACACACACATATATACATATATATATACACACATATATACATACATATATATATATATATATATATATATATATATATATATATATATATATATATTTTATATATATATATATATAGTACTCTTGGGAGTACATACTCCCACTTCAATATACTACTTAAACGAATATGTTATACTTCTTTATCATTTTCAATATACTTAAATATCAATTTTAAGATACTCCAATGCAACTTTATTGAAAAATTTTCATTAGAGCCCATTATTTTTTCTATATACCCTTTTTCATATATATAAAAGAAGTATATACACAAATTTTGCTATAAAAGTGGACTTAAAAGATTTTTTTTCTAGAACTCACTTTGGAGTATCTTATAATCACTATTGGAGTATACTCAAATAGATAAAGAGGTATCATCATACAATTTAAGTGGTATATGAGAAGTGAAATCATACTCTAGAGTACCATACCATGTTCCTATATAAATAAATATATATATACACTGAGAAAAAAAGGGTTCAACTGAACTTCAAAACCAGGAATGTGCATATATTTTTCCTCCAAGTGGGTATCCAATTATGGCATTAACCATTGAATGCAATATTTCCATGTGAACCAGGAATGTGCATGAGAAAGCTTTACCAAGCATGAACCCTCCAAAATCAGAATGTTTGTGCAAGCAGTAACACAAATTGACTGAGATATACTAATCAACAGTGATCCAATTGACTTACAATTCACTTAATTTGTTTGCTCTAGGACTCGTAAAATCCAACAAACAATAAATTGCAAATATGTGGTGCGAAATAAAATTTCGTAGACTGGGTACCTTTTGTAGTGTTTCATCTGTTCTTGTCACAACACTGCAGTGCTTGTCACAACATTGTAGTGCTTCCAGCTCTTAGCTTGGAAATATCCAGTGCAGCTCCTAGCTAAGAACTCCAACCTCTTGCTGCTTGTTGCTTGCTATGATTTTCCTTCATCTTCCCTTTTCCCTTTGGAAGTTGTCGTGTTTGCTCGTGCAACAGAGAAAGAGAAAGAAAGATTAGGAAAAGAATGTTGCGACATATTAGGAGAAAGAGAAAAATGATTAGTGGAAGAAGAGAACAACCTATTGTATTGTTGAAGTAGCAACGGTTAGGCATGCATGTGTGTTCCATTCTTGCAACCACCGTGCAAAAGTTGGGCGGTTTGCAACGAACGTGCTTTGCTGCAATCAAGCATGGCGGTTGTCGAGGGAGTTGACCTTATCAACCATGGCGGATTTCGACCATGTAACATCTTGATTTCTAAATACTTTTTAAAATGTGTAAAATAAGTTAAAGCTATTTTGCTTTAGTGAGAATTCAAATTTGGGTTCTGTTGGAAGGATTTGGGTTGTTGTGTCTCCTTGCTGGTAAGCTCAGCAATTCTCCTGTAACCTATCTCCTTCGGGTCACGTAGGTTTAGACCTCCTCTAAAGCTTAGACCTTGTCTCACCAGGAAATACTCGTATGACCAGGCTTTCCTTTCTTTGAGCTTGGTCATTTGGACCTCTTTGTTGGTTTGAATCTCTTAGGTTCAAACCTCTTTTATGCTCGAGACTTCTCTTGATCTAAACTTCTTGTCGTCTGGACACCTCTTTATGCCTGACCTCCTTTCATTCGGACCTCTATGCATTCCAATGGCCTCTTGTGTGCCTTCGATTTTTCTTAAGTCCGTTTGAACCGTCTTGACTTTTTACTCTTGACCGAGAAGACCTCCTTGGTAGAACCCCTCTATGGAATGCCTCTGAAACCACTCCGCATGGACCTCCCTTGTGCTAGACACAGCGGTCCGACCTCTTCCCATTTCCAATCCAAGGGTCTAGACCTCCCATGCGTTATGCCCTTAATAGACCTCCCTTTGTTACAGATCGAGCGATTGGAGACCTCCCCTTGTTCAGAATCGAGCGGTTCAGACCTCCCCTTGTTCTCAATCGAGCAGTTCAGACCTCCCTTTGTTCAGATCGAGCGGTTCGGACCTCCCCCTCATGCGGCTCTTGGTCGTTGGACCTCCCTCTCGGAGATCCAACCTCAGACCTCCCGCCAGACCTCCTTGGTGAGATCTGACCGTCGGGACCTCCCTGTCTGGACCTCCTTAACCTTTAGACCTCCCTGCCCTTGGGCCTAGGACCTCCTAAGCCGCTTCGGACCTCCTCGAGGACCTCTATTGTGGGTCAAGACCTCCCTATTTTGACCCATTGTTTCTAAATTGATCGCCCCACCTGCCGGTCTTAACCATCTCAATTCCTCCGCCACATTATTATATTGAGCCTTCAATGCGGGTCTTATCACATTAAATGCATCCATATCGTGGTGTTTTACTTTGAATTGGGTCACTTAACAGTACTCGACATTTTTCCTTGTTCCTTCCCATAACATCATCGTGTCCTTCTCGTACCTTTTGCCCAGAATCGTAGTGACACCTGCCCTGTCACTACCTACCTTTGACCCATTTCCATACTTATCCTGGACTCGTGCATTTCTAGTTTTTTTCACCACTTTGACTACAACTTGTCTAAGAAATTCCACCACTCCACCTTCTCCATTTTCACCCTCTCGGTTTTGGACCAGTGACCTTCCCGTGAGAGCTTGGCTCTCACGACCTCCCTTTTGACTCATTGTTGCTTATCCTAGGTGAGTTCTGGAATGATTTGCTCTACTCTTATGTTTACCACTACACTGAACCGATCGTGTCCTTTACAGGACCTCCTTTCCGTGAGCTTCTTTTGGAACTCGAGGTGCTCGTGTGAGACCCCCTCTCGGACCTTGCGCAGCATCTCGCCTCGGAACCTCTCTGCCCTCTGCCTAGGTCACATCTTCGGGACCTTCTCTAAAGACCTCTTTTTCCTTTGGTAAGCTAGACCTTCTCCAAAAGAACCTAATCTAAATACAATTCTTTTCTGTAATTGGGTTTTTGAGTTTTCTCTGGAGTTCTCTTGATTCTTTAATTGGATCTTTATTTGAATCTTCTTTGAAATTGCCTTTTTATATATGTGTGTAGATTGTGAGGGTTCCCAAGAATCTGAGAGCTCTGAAGAGGAAGGATCTCAGAGTAGTGAGCAAGGCAAGTTGCACTTTTGAACATATTGCACCCAGTAATTCAAAGTATTTATGTTCTGTTTTAATATATATTGCATGCTTATGTTTATCAAGTTAATTCAACACCAGTTTTAACTTTAGAGTATACCCATTTCTTTTGTATGACCTCTGTTGTTCTTGGACTGAACACATTGTCACCATTAGGTCAAACTTGGCTAATGCAGTAGCATGAGTCAAGAACATTTGAAAAACATGAGCTCAGTTATGCTTAGACCAAAACTATTAATTTGGGGAAATCTTTACCAACACAACCAAATAATGTTTAAATGTTTTCACCATGACATTGGGATGTCATGGAGGTGTGAAAATGGTGCTGGGAAAGCAAAGAAAATAAACAATTGGTTTGGACTGGGGCAAATTGGATTGCTTGGTTGGTGCAATGTTTATGCACGGACTCTAACCTGGCTAGGGTGGAGGTCCAAGGGTTAGTGAAAGTTGCCCTAGTCATGTGAGGACCGGTCTTTGAGCGACTAATGCCATGCCTATAATGGGCTATGCCACAATCGTGCAACCACATGTCTCGAGAATGGGGTGTGGGACTGGTGAGTAATTTGCAAAACTCCACTACATCTTTGCTCCATTGGTGGTGTGGGAGGTCTTGTTGACTAGAGGTCTTTTATGACCTATTGTTCCCATCGGTGCAAGAGGGGCCTTCCAGCGGGATTGCGATCCATAGGAAGGCGAAACCTTAGCAAGGAAAGGGTGTGGTGGAGCAATGCATTGTAAAAGCCTTGTCTTGAGCTCTAGATCTCTTACCTTTGGTAGTGAGAGATGGCATTGGCGAATGCTTGACAAACTAGAGTAATCAAGTCGTGTGGGTAAAGTGCACAACCTCTGCGAGTTAAATCTATTGAATAGCCGTGTCCACGGTCATGGGCGTCTTGGCAAAGGCCACTTGAAGTTAGATATTGAATTTGGGAATTTTAGAAATGGTTTCTAAATCTGTTTTGGGATTGCCATCCCTTGGATTTGGGCGAGGAGCCTCTTGTCGGGAGGTATCCTTCACTAATTCATGATGATTGATATCCAAGCGAAAAATTGTTTTAATATAAAGAGTTCTATCTATGAAAATACCTGCTTTGGAAATTAATAATGGTATTGGAAAGAAAAGCGGCTTTGTGCAAAATAACCATATTATGCCATCTTTTGAATCTCCACATATGCATGTCATATTGTTACCCCACGGTGCAACTTGCGAAACACAATGGTAGTGCTCACTCTTGCTCATTATAATCTTTGCCAGGAGAAGATGTTGGTGAAGGACCGGAAAGGCGACTAGAGGGGGTGAATAGGAGCACGAATCTTTTTCGCAAAGAATGGATTCAACTTGTAAATCACTCCAATAGCTATGAGAGCTATGAAGATCAAAGATTAAGCCTGAGAGGAAATCTTATGTTGAATCCACTCCTCCCCCACAATTCGACAAACAAAATCGGGAAGTTACGAAGAAACTTCAGAAATCGGAACAACCGCGAACAAGCGGCGGTCGTTCATGATCGGATACAACCGTAGATGTTACGGACGGTCGTTCATGCAGTCTTATTACAACCGTAGAGTGTTCTGACCGGTCGTTCGATTGTCTGGAAGCGAGTAAAATCAGCTCGGGTTTCAAAAGCGAAAATCGATCAAACTTTTGATCTCTGCGGCCAAACTTGACCAAAATTGAACCACACCTTCCTGAAGATATTAGGAACCTATTCCAAGCAACGATTTCAGAGATCCATGCCAAGGTTCCTATCCTTTTGCATTTGAGCGAAGATGGGTTCAAAAGCCGGGCAAAAACAAAACTTGATCTAACGACTTGCTCGTGGGTGGATGATGATCTAGATGACCTTAGATAGGTTCCCACATGTCCCAGCAAGCAAGATCAAGAGGAAGAACCAAGCAAAACTCCCGGATTGAAGAAAGTCCTAAAAATCACAAAAAGGAGAGCGAAGAGCAGAGAGCACGAATAGAAGAAAACTTGATTTCCATTCATTGAATCAAGAAGCGAAATACAAAGAGATACATCCCGATCGCATGGACATTAGAACCAGAGGGATGATTACATGTAAGCTCAATCCATCTCCTCGCTCTCACAACTCAAGAACAAAACACTCATCCATTCTTGAGGGGAGATGAACACAAAGCCAAGAAGGGCACAAGCAGGGAGCACACCTCTGCCTACACCTCCACTCTCAACAACTAAAGAGCAAAAGAGAAACAACCACAAAGCCTCTTTTGACTCTAAAACCCTAATTCCACCCAAGTGCTCAAGAGGGCATGCAGCCCCTCCAATCCTTTAAATAGCCTTGGCTAACGGGTCTCCTCCCGTTCGCCCGCTAAGTCCAGAGAGCCCGCTCCCGCTTGTGCACTTTGCGAATTTCCGGTCGCCTATACACCTTCAAGAAGCTTCAGCGCTCCTTGTCTCGCCGCCTCGCAACCACCTCGAGTCCACGTCGTCTTGACACATCGACCGTTCGACCTCGGCGCCACTGCGCCTAGTCCGATCCACCGTGTCTCGCCACGACTCCGCTCGGCGTCCTGCAGCCACACGGACAAAAACACGAAACCAGGAACAAGTTCTTCACAACTTGACCGCGTTAGCTCAAACATGCAATATGCAACACATATGCATGAACACACTGGATATGACCTATCCCAAAACTCAAATCACCAAAATGGCGAAACTCACAAAACAATCGGTACAACCGCCATGTTACCGGCGGATCAACACGCACTCGGTCGTCTGGCTCCAATACTGCGGGTCGTTCCGATTTCCAATGAAGACGAACGAAAAACAACTTCTCTGGAATTCTTCAACCGCCATTTACCAATCGGTACAACCGCCTGCGATCGTGCATTTCATAACTGCCCGATCGTTCGATTTTCTGGCGATACGATTGACTTCACGCAGCGCGTGAACGGCATAGCGACAAGGTCCGACCACACAAACCAAACTCGTGACCTAAAACCTTTGTCAATTACCCATCACTCACACGGACGACCTCCACATGGACCCTCAATCTCCCCTTGATGAGTATATTGACAAACTCAAAAAAACAAAGTTGAGTTTGAGTTTGGCCAAATCAACATGGTCCAAAGAAGAAGAGTGAAACAAATGACCATGTCGACGGAAGAACACTAGAGCAACAAGCTGAAAGAGCAAATTGATCTCCAAAGCTCTAAGCTGTTCCCCATCGACTTTTTCCTCTCTATTCTCCCCTTTTGGCAATAAACGCATCAAGATGCAAAGAGAGAATATGACATGTTAATGGATGAAAATGGTGAAGTTTGTTTATTTAAGCATTTTGAGCCATGAGAATTATCCATAATGACCACCAAGCCATAACTTAATAAAAAGGCTATCTAGATCATGACAAGATATGTATAAGCTAGCTAGAACACATAGATGACAATCTGAAAATGAGGTACATTATGTGAGCAAGTCAAGTCATCAATGAGCAAAGTCTCGCTAGAGATATCCAAGGATGATCACGAGCCATGTCAATAAGCTAAGCGGAACTAAGAAGCTTAAATTGAGACCAAAAAGAGTGCTATAAGCTCAAGATTGAAACATTGGTTAAGTACTTGATTCTTTTGATAGCTTTAAGCAAATTTGAGCACAAATGATATATTATCTTTGAAATTCAAGGTTGTTGACAACCAGATTTTGTTTATCATGTGCTAGACCTCAAGCCTTATCGACTACTCCAGCGAGAAGCTTAAGAAGATAGTCTAGGTCACCCAAAACTCCCCCTAAGTTCATGTCAAGTGCAATGACAAGCCGTCTCATAGGGAAGAATTGGTGAGATCAGTTTTTTCGCACAAAAGAGATCTTTTGCCTTTTAACAAGTTGTACTAACTCATGCATCACCAAGAGACTAAAACGGCTCTTTCTAAGGCTCAATATAGATTCATCACTCTACCCACCTATTTGACATGGCATGAATCATAAAGGATAGCTCAAGAAAGACTAATCTCGAGTGCTAACATGACAAGTTTTAGTTTAAGTTGAGCAATTTTAATTAACTTATCATGGCAAAAGCTAGGCTACACATATGAAGTCATGATAAATCTAGCAAATAAGCACAAGTCATGGCAAGGTGTAAAGCATTGTAAACATGTCATAGCGAGGATAATAATCAAGGCTCAATGTAGTTATATTACAATGCGAGAATGCTAGAAATCACGAAGATCCAGCTCCCCTCAACATTAGATGCAACTTTTAGTTCAAGTTGAGTTAACTCAATATTAAGCTCGAAGCTCCCAAATGAACTCCTTGAACCAAAACAAAAAATCGAGAAGGCAGGCAAAGAAAAGCAGAGCAGGCAGATCCTCAAAGCATAGACAAGATATAGAGAATACCATGGCTCGAATGACTCTCATCTACCCCATATGACACTAGGACTATCAATTTGCCCGGCTAACACACTAAAGGAGCAAACACGTTCCTGTCTGCCCAGGGTGGCCCAACCCTTGCTAGAACCTATAAGAAGTGAGTAAGCTCAACCTAGTGAGAAGAGAGCGACTAATAAGCAACATCCTAGAGCATAAGATGAGAGGAAGAAGTCTAAACAACTAGACAAAAGAAGCACTCTAATCTATGCTAGGAGGACTAATCCCAAATGCACCCAAAATGCAATGCAACAACAAGGAGCAAGAGCATAAATAATATAGTAGGCGATAAAACCTAAAGCTCCCCTCACTCTGATCCATAAGGACAAACCACCCCAAGCTCTCCCATGGTGAAAACCTCGAACTATCAATGGCTTGGTGAAAATGTCGATGGTGGTGGTCACTCTCCTGGCTGGAGCACTATATCGCCCTTCTCTACATGGTCTCTAAGGAAGTGGAAGCGAATATCGATGTGCTTGGTCCGGAATCTTTGCCTTGGGTTCTTGGCAATGTTAATCGTGAAGTGTTATCACAAAAAGTGGAACAACGTCGATAACTAACCCAAAGTCCCGCAGAGTCGAAGCCATCGAGCACTTGACTCGACAATCGGCTGCTGACAACATACTCGGCCTCTGCGGTGGGTATGTGCAACACAGGTGCTTCCTTGAAGACCGAAACAAAGAAGTGCCAAGAAATTGGCGAGTGCAGAAGTGCTCTTCCTATCTATCCTCTGACCGGTGAGTGCGCATCAGAAAGGCTCTCAAGGAAAGAGCGGGATGAGGAAGAGTACCGAGATACCATAGTCAATGGTAGCTCGTAGTACGAAAGATCGCTTCCTTGCTGGCGGTGAAAGCCTGAAGAAGCAGCAAAACGCGCACAAACACGAGAAAAATGTATGTCGGTCTCGAGCGTTGAGGTACAAGAGGAGCCAATCATCTTTGCGAAACTCCTTTTGATCAAGCGGCTCGCCATCCTCATCTGGATCAAGATAAATTTGTAGAAGCCATGGAGTCGACCAGCTTACCATCACTCATGTCGAGCGTCTCGGGAGATCACGAGTGTACTTGCCTGATGAAGAAAAGTACCCTCCGAGTGCAGCTTGATTTGGAAGCCAAGAAAGAATGTCAACTCACCCATCATGCTCATCTCAAACTCGGTGCTCATGACATCAAGAAGCTGGGAAACAGTATGGGAAGAGCCGCCAAAGATAATGTCATCGACATAGATCTGGACGAGCAGAAGGTCAGTGCCATGCCGGCGGATGAACAAGGTCTTGTCAACTTTACCCATCTCAAAACCATGACTTATCAAGTAGGACTTAAGCCTCTCATACCAAGCTCTGGGAGCCTGCTTAAGTCCATATAGCGCTTTTGAAAGCTTGAAGACATGGTTAGGGTATTTGGGGTTCTCGAAACCTGGAGGCTGTCGGACGTAGACTTCCTCCTCAATAAGGCCATTGAGGAAGGCACTCTTCACGTCCATCTGGTAAAGCTTGAAACCCTTAGAAATTGCAAAAGCAAGCGAGATTCTAATGGCTTCAAGTCGAGCTCTGAGGGCAAGGTCTCCTCAAAGTCTAGACCCTCAACACAGGAAAACCCCGAGCTACCAATCTCGCCTTGTTTGGGATGACTACCCCATCCTCGCTCTGCTTGTTCTTGAACACCCACTTGGTTCCAATGATATTGTGACCTCGTGGGGGCTCAACAAGCGACAGGACCTTGTTTCTCTCAAAGTTCTCTAATTCCTCATGCATGGCATTGACCCATGACTCATCGGATAAAGCATGAGAAACATCTTTGGGCTCAAAGGAGGCAATGAAGGCGAATGGAGCAGAATTGAGATAAGCGATTTTGAGCGGGTAACACGCTCGAAAAGATCTCAATGATCTGCTCTGAAGGATGAACTTTCTGGATGTGTCTAGGAGGTCTGGGAGAGATGAAGAAGTGGCCTCTACCTCATGAGTGTGAGGTAGGAGCAGAGCCACTAGCTCGGAGGAAGCGAAGGCAAGGGTGATCACCTCGAGGTGCGGTGGAAGGCGGCACCTCAAGGAGTGGATGAGGGCAGGGATCGGAGTGAACAACCGTCATCTCCATCGTCCTCATCATCCACAAAGATGGTCTCGGACTGCTCTAAAGAACACGAGATATCTGGCCTAGTCCCGGTGGCCTCGTCAAAGGTCACCTCGCGAGTCTCTACCATTTTGCTAGTCTCATGATTCAGGACCCTATAAGCCCTTGAAGAAGTCGAGTAGCCTAGAAAGATCTTGAATCCACGAGGCGTGACTCGAACTTGTCTAGGTTCCCGGACTTCAAGATAAAGCACTTGCAACCAAACACACGAAAATGAGAGACGCTGGGCTTTACCAGTATCTCGACTCATAAGAAGTGCGGTGTAGGAGTGCAGAAGAAAACTTCGATTGAAACATGGCCTTGTGATTGCAATGGCTTCACCCAAAACTTCCTCGGTGTAGAGTACTCATCAAGCATCGTCACGCCATCTCGACCAAGGTGCGGTTCTTCCTCTCCTAGCGCCATTTCTTTGAGGGGCGTATGGAGAAGAGAACGGTGCTCTACACGTCTCACCACGAAAACTCTCAAAGTAGGAATTCTTGAACTCCGTGCCATTGTCCTTTGCGGATCGCTCGTAAGGCACCGGGAAGCTCAGCAGAAAGCCTACTAAAAGACCTCGGAAATGTGAAACGTCTCATCCTTGAGGCTAAGAAAACACCCAAGAATACCTCGAGAAGTCATCGACCACGACAAGCACATACCACTTCCCTCCTGCTTGATCAAGACTCAGTGGTCCCATCTTGTATCCATGTGGAGCGGTTGTCGAGTCACATCGGTCATAATGCTTGTGGGAGGATGAAGCGACAACCATCTTCTTGCGTCTTAGGCATGGAGTGCAAACAAGATCTTTGACCATCTTGAGTTTGGCGGACCACGAATGAGATCATGGTACGCTAACTTTCGGGTCAAATGGTCAAATCAATATGACCAAGTCTCCTATGCGAGAAAGAGAGGTCGCGGGACTCGAAGCAACTAAACACCTTAGAGGATCGCCAAGACTCGGAAAAATCAGCCACGAAAGATCCTCCCATAACGAGAAATCCATAAACCGGACTACAGAAGAGTCAAGAATTTTGCAAGCGTTTTTCTTGAAGCTCACCTCGAAACCGTCATCGATGGTAGAAAGCGGAAAGCAAATTGTCTTGCGACTTACTAACCAAGGCAACATCCTTAAGAATAAAAGAAGCGTGTCGCGACAGTACCTTTGGCGATGGCGTCCGAGACGAAGCGTCTCCGAAGGTGATCGACTCATCACCGGAGCGCGGGCTGGGAGGAGAACCAGCGGAGTCTCCGGTCATATGGCGAGAACAACCGAGTCTACAAGCCAAACCTTCTCCTTCCCTACCGTGAACTGAGTCAAGCAGTAAAGTCTCGATCTTTGGGATAAATCAACGATGATTTTGGCACCCAATCTTGAGTAACACGTCGGCGGATGAAGTAGTCAAGCCGGATGACCTCTATCTACCCTCGCTCTCTGTAACTCAAAGCGAAAGGTCTAAGAGTAGACCCAAAAAACATTCTTTGGGTTCGGCGCTCTGAAGGAGCGAGTCGAGCACACACAACATCTTGAACACGCCGTGAGTAGCTATCTCGATTGGGAAAACGAGATCTACCCTCGGGGCGGCGGAAGTCACGGTGAAAGCGATATGAGGGCGAAAACCGAAAACTCGGAAAAACCAAGTCCTCGATCTTGCACAAACCCATCGGAAGAACCAAGCCTAGACCTCGTGTTGGTCTTAGGTGCACTCAAGGTCCGGGCCGACCACGAATGCGCCTAAGAGACTCAACATAGTCTCTGGCGATCTTGGCGCTGAAGCATCGATCGTGTGTGTCCATCCTTCGGCGAAGGTGCGATGATACTTCACCTTACGAGAGGTAGAAGCGACATGTGAAATTACCTTCTTGTCGAAATCCCACGGACATAGCCCGCTGACTTGAAATGGACTTTCTCGGTCTGGGCTCGATCTCGATCACACAGGTGCTATGGAGTGCGAGCACGGCGGTGGATGCTTCCTCATGTCCTCGAAAGAAGTCATATCCTAGACCACGATTAAATCTGCAAATCTTAGATTGGTCTAGAATAAGATTGAGCTTCTTCTTGCCTCCTACAAATCTCTCGAGAGTGTTCATAAGATGCTTGACACTCCCGAAAGAGAGAGTGCAAGAAGAGCGAGGGGAAAAAGAGACAATGAGAAGGTAAGGAGCAAAAGAAAACCAACGAGAGAGGGAAGAATGGCTTGTGCAAGCACAGTAGACTCTGAAGGGCAGTCCTCGCTAGCCGGTTGGTTCACGTTGCTAAGCGTCTTATCCTTACCTACGAGGCTTCTCCCCTTCTCCACAATCATATTGCAAGCACAATGTGGCTTCTCTAGAAGGTCCTTAGTTAGCTTCACACATTTCTCATCCAAAGCAATCAAGTCGATTTTAGTTTGTTACACTTAATGCATGGTGAGCTAACGGGGTCCTTAGAAGCAAACCGAGCCAACTTCCTTTCATGATCAATCATATCTTGAAGCTGTTTGGAAGCGACCTCAAGTTATTGATTAACTTAGGGCAGTTCAAGCATGAAACAATCGGCTCAAGTAAAAAGCTTGTAGTTCGACAATTTTATGATCTGCCTGGTTTAAGTTCATCTTCAAGTTATTGCAATTTTCACAAGACTCGAGGCGGATCAAGGAGCATGGCATAAGATCCTCTAGCAACAATGTCCTTACCCTCACATGAGGTGGGAGAAGTAGTCTCATCGATAATAAGTAGGGTATGACCATCCTACTCAACTCTAACTCGACAAGCGGACTAACATTCTCCACCTTAACACTATCAAGTTTGGAGGACATACTATCATGTGAGGTCCTTAACTTCTCCATATCAACTTGACAAAGCGAGCATGTATCACAATCATCACTAGAAGGAGCAGGATGTAAGAGCAATAATCTCTAGTGACAGTCTATCTATTTCCTTCTCTAACTCGGCACACCTAGCCTTAGCTTTAGCATGAAAACCTCCTAGCTTAAGAAAAGCATGATTGAGCTGTTCGTGAGTGGGATCTACCTCGTCCGAAGTCGGATCTGACTCATTGTCATTGAGTTAAGCCCTCGAGGGCCATGAAGCACATCTTGGGAGAAGTCGTCGCCGCTATGCTTGGGCTCTTGGTCACCCGTCCGTCATCGTCGCTCCATCCCTCCACCTCGTTTGAGGTCGAGAGGTCGTCGGCGGTGAGGCCTGTGATGGAAGAGCTTCTTGGCTTTGCCGTTTGAACTTCTTCTTCTTTGGGCGTCTGGTGGAGGCTTCTTGTTGCGGTTCTTGTCGGTGTAGTCGTTCTTGCGAACCTGCCGTAGTCGTTCTTGCCCTTCTCGGCTTGAGGCGGTTGCCGAATGTGGTTGGGGCCACCACACTCGAAGCAAATCACGGGTCCTCCTCTCTTTCATCCCTCCTCCTTTGTAGCGTGGGAGAATCTCACGAGCAAGGAGGGCAAGTTGCTCATCCATAAGTTGCTCTAGCGATCATCGGTTATGTCACGAGAGAAGCGACAAGGAGAAATTGCAAGAGGACTCGGAAGTGAGGCGGGATCGGTGACCAAGGCCATCGTTGTGACTTCGACCTCGAGACAACGTCAATCTCGTGAGTCTTGAGGCGTGAGTCTGGTAGCATCAAGAGTCAAGGTCGAGAGGTGTCGTGTCTTTGATGGTGGTCACTTTCATCTCCCAAACACCTTGGATCGAGTCTGGTGAGCATCGGCGAGCATTGTCAGAGTCGGGATATGTGAGACCGACCGCTCGGAGGTTGCTCAAGATCTTGTGAAAGCGTCTTGAAGCACTCATCTAGGGACTCACCGACAAGCATCTCAAATTTGTTGTATTCTCGTTTGAGCGGTCTGTCGAGCCGTCTTGATCCGGTGGTGCCCTCATGGTATCGTCGAGGTCACCCGGATATCGTGGCGGACGACGACGGTGAGATATCTTGATCAAACTCACTCGACTCAAACCACGGATGATGATGTTCCTTGCCTTTGCATTCGCCTCAACATCAACCATGTTCCGGCATTGATGTTCTCATCGGCGAGAACGGCGAATCGAACCTTGACCTTTAGCGGATGGCATACCCCTGGGCACGGATGTATGTCTCCATTCGGCTCTTCGGAAGGGTGTCGATGCCATCAAAACGAAGCGGCAGTCGAGTACTTGTCCATCGCCACGGCTCTTGAGACGGTTAAGATCTATTGAAAAGAGCTAACCCGCTCGATACCAATTGAAGGACCGGAAGGCGACTAGAGGGGGTGAATAGGAGCACCAATCTTTTACGCAAAGAATGGATTCAACTTGTAAATCACTCCAATAGCTATGAGAGCTATGAAGATCAAAGATTAAGCCTGAGAGGAAATCTTATGTTGAATCCTCCTCACCCCCAACTCGACAAACAAAATCGGGAAGTTACGAAGAAACTCAGAAATCGGAACAACCGCAGGCAAGCGGCGGTCGTTCCTTGATCTTGATACAACCGTGAGTGTTCTGACGGTCGTTCCGCGATCTTGATACAACCGTAGTGTTCTGCCGGTCGTTCGATTGTCTGGAGCAGTAAAATCAGCTCGGGTTTCAAAACGAAAATCGATCAAACTTTTGATCTCTGGCGGCCAAACTTGACCAAAATTGAACCACACCTTCACGAAGATATTAGGAACCTATTCCAAGCAACGATTTCAGAGATCCATGCCAAGGTTCCTATCCTTTTGCATTTGAGCGAAGATGGGTTCAAAAGCAAGCAAAAACAAAATTTGATCTAACGACTTGCTCGTGGGTGGATGATGATCTAGATGACCTTAGATAGGTTCCCACATGTCCCAGCAAGCAAGATCAAGAGGAAGAACCAAGCAAAACTCCGGATTGAAGAAAGTCCTAAAAATCACAAAAGGAGAGCGAAGAACGAAACGAATAGAAGAAAACTTGATTTCCATTCATTGAATCAAGAGCGAAATACAAAGAGATACATCCCGATCGCATGGACATTAGAACCAGAGGATGATTACATGTAAGCTCAATCCATCTCCTCACTCTCACAACTCAAGAACAAAACACTCATCCATTCTTGAGGGGAGATGAACACAAAGCCAAGAAGGGCACAAGCAGGGAGCACACCTCTGCCTACACCTCCACTCTCAACAACTAAAGAGCAAAAGAGAAACAACCACAAAGCCTCTTTTGACTCTAAAACCCTAATTCCACCCAAGTGCTCAAGAGGCATGCAGCCCTCCAATCCTTTAAATAGCCTTGGCTAACGGGTCTCCTCCCGTTCGCCCGCTAAGTCAGCGGAGCCCGCTCCGCTTGTGCGACTTCTGAATTTCCGGTCGCCTACACTGCCTCCAAGAAGCTTCCGCTCCTTGTCTCGCACGCCTCGCAACCACCTCGAGTCCACGTCGTCTTCGACACATCCTGACCGTTCTGACCTCAGCGCCACCTGCGCCTAGTCCAGTCCACCGTGTCTCGCCACGACTCCGCTCGACGTCCTGCAGCCACACAGACAAGAAACACGAAACCGGGAACAAGTTCTTCACAACTTGACCCAACGTTAGCTCAAACATGCAATATGCAACACATATGCATGAACACACCTGGATATGACCTATCCCAAAACTCAAATCACCAAAAATGGCCGAAACTCACAAAACAATCGGTACAACCGCCATGTTACCAGCGGATCAACCGCACTCGGTCGTCTGGCTCCAATACTGCGATCGTTCGATTTCCAATGAAGACCAGAACCACGAAAAACAACTTCTCTGAATTCTTCAACGCCATTTACCAATCGGTACAACCATACTGCGATGCGTCACCGCCCATATAACTGCCGATCGTTCGATTTTCTGACAATACGATTGACTTCACAGCGTGAACGGCATAGCGACAAGGTCCGACCACACAAACCAAACTCGTGACCTAAAACCTTTGTCAATTACCCATCACTCACAGGGCGACCTCCACATGGACCCTCGGTTGGCGGCGATGAAGATCAAAGCAATCGGGTTATGTACTCGATCATTTGCACTGTGGCGTGTTGATGGACCCTTTTGCCTTCTTCGCTTTTGTGTATTTATGCTTGGCCCAAGGCCACCATGTAATCAACCTTGTTAATATTATGTTTCAATAAAAGATTGTTGGATATCACCTTTGTGTATTTTTCTTTGTGAAGGGCTAGCCATGATCCTTGGGACTAGCTCGGGTTTCACGAGAGGACCTTGGGCGCGAACTCGGTCCATCCATGTCCTCATGATGGTAATAACATGTGGAGTTACAGGTGGTCCCAGACCTCCACGACCTCCTCGGTGGGTCGTGGGAGGTCTTGGTGCGCCCTCGGACCTCTTCATTTATTGTTACATGGGGGCGTGGCGGGCCTTGGGTGCTCCTCGGTTCGAGACTCTCTCTCGGGTCGGTTCTCCTGGACCTCCGGAGGTCTTGCAGACCTCTGGGTGGTCTTGAGTGGACTGCCGAGAATCACTATGGACCTCTGGGAGGTCCTTGTGGACTTTCGAGAGGTCTGGAGGATCTCTCGGGTGCCCTAAGACCGGAGTCGTCACAAGTGGTATCGAGCATCTTCATGTCAGAGGTCGTAACCTAATAGAATGGTTGTAGAATATCAAAATTTCTTTATGACAAAAGAAGAATAAAATGTTCTTTCTTACAGGGTCATCTTTTCATCCTTACCTTTCTTACATTGCTTTTCTTACCTTAATCCCATCTTACCTTGTTTCTTTCTACACACCATTTATTAAGTTAAGTGGATGCCTTATCCTTGCAACTTCTTATTAGAGGTCTTGAGTTAAGTCCGGTGCTTAGGACCTCCCTCAAAAAGGTAAGACACGTGTAGCGTGATGCTTAGTCATTATAAGTTACGGAAAGGTTCTTATTCTTTGCTTTCTTTGCATTGAATTTTTGTTCTTGGAATTGGTTTGGTTGGGCTAGTTTTCCTTAGCTTCTTCTCTTTTCTTTTTCGAGCCTTAGTGCCTAGACACTATGGTCACCTCTAGGAATGGCAGTGGCAATTCAAGCCATCATAGCCGAACAAAAGTGAGGAAGAGGCTGAGAACCCTGCTATATGGACCAATCAAAATAGAGGAGTTGAAGGTGAACCGGGGCAACCATCATCACAACCACCCCCACCTCCAGCTGAAGGTCCTACTTGGACACAACTGTTGGCAAATCAGACACAGTTGATAAACCTACTTTCACAGTCCATTGCCAACACCCAGACTCTGCAAGCTGCAGCAGTAGCTCAACCTCAAACTCAAGCTCCACCTCCACCAAGGTCTAGCATTGCTGAATTTATGAGGTTACGTCCTCCAACCTTTTCAGCGATCTTGAGCCCATGGAAGGCGATGATTGGTTAAGAGGCGGTGAGTAGAAAATTTGGACATGGTGCGATGTCTGAGACCATGAAAGGGTGCTTTTGCCTCTCACCAACTCGGTGGACCCGACCTCACGAGTGGTGGGACAATTTTAGTCAATCTCATCTGATCCTCATGCCATCACATGGGATGAGTTCAAAAAGCTTTCATCGTGCTCATCTCCCACCCGCATGATGTCATCAAAGAGGATGAATTTCGTACCTTGAAGCAAAGCGATCGTCTTGTCAATGAGTATATGCATAAATTTAACCAACTAGCAAGATATGCTCACAGGGATGTTGCTCTTGATGAAAGCAAGCAAGAATACTTTTTGGAAGGGTTGAATGATAATATTTCAGTTCATCTTGTTTCCCAGAACACAC
Organism: Phyllostachys edulis; assembly: GCA_036346405.1. Lineage (NCBI taxonomy): Eukaryota > Viridiplantae > Streptophyta > Magnoliopsida > Poales > Poaceae > Phyllostachys > Phyllostachys edulis. The sequence goes on from CM070549.1 coordinate 98,906,551, forward strand.
CGACTTCCACATGCTTGTGAGCAAGGCAATAAGGCGGAGGACAAACTCCAAAAGATGGAGGGCGAAAAAAAAGAAAACTGCAGAGAGGTTTAATCGGGAGGATTTCTAAGTCTAGGACCTCTCGGTCCCTGACCTCTCGGCACAAGTCCTCACGGACCTCCTCCTCAAGGGCATCTGGGTCAAAGCAGCGTGCTAGCAAATCAAATTATCATAGGACCTCCTCTGGAGTCGGTTTCAAAAGAAGCCAACTAAGACCTCTTCTGCTGGTGTCACCGCTTTTGTAATGAGATCGGCACTACGCTAACAAGTGCCCAAAGAAGCAACAAATTGCGGCATCGGTCAGACTGAACAAGGAGCATCGGCTCAAGGAAGTGCCTCAAGTGTGAAGCTGTCACTAAGGTCATTAAGGGCGTGTCACCCATGTCACGGCAAAAGAGGCACATGATGCACTGATGTAGTCCTCGGTATGTTCCTGTTAACTCTGTGCGGCCTTGGTTTTATTTGACTCGAGGGCTTCCCATTCTTTTGTTTCAAACAAATTTGTGGGAAAGTGTGGGCTATCTATAATACCTTTGGCTAACCCTATGTTAATACATGTCAGGGCATAGATATGAGGACTAATACCCTCTGCCCAAATCTCACTTTAGAGATCTCTGAGTTCTATTTCATGCAGACCTAATAGTTTTGCCAACTCAAGGGTGGATGTGATCCTTGGAATGAATTGGTTGGCTAAGAATAAAGGGCAAATTGATTGTGCTACAAGTCCATAACCCTTACCAATGAACAAGGAAATAGGGTGGAGTTCAAGCCAAAGATCTCCCTTAAGACAGGACCTCTTCTAACCAATGTAAAGGAGGTTGTGAAGTGGAAGACCTCCCAAAGGGTTAAAGAGTTTTGGATGTATTCACCGAGGAGCTCCACTGGTATGCCACCCGATAGGGACATCTCTTTCCTAATAGACTTGGTCCTGGGGCAGACCTATATCCAAAAGACCTTATAGGATGCACGTAAATGAGCTTGTAGAACTAAAGAAACAAATCCGAGAATTGAAGGAGAAAGGATTTATTAGACCAAGTTCTTCACCATGGGGAGCACTGTGCTATTTGTCAAAAAGAAGGACGAGAGCTTGAGAATGTGTGTGGATTACAGATCACTCAATGAGGTCACTATTAAGAATAAATATCCATTACCAAGGATAGATGACCTCTTTGACCAACTTAAGGGCAAGTGTGTTCTCCAAAATAGACCTAAGGTGCAGTTACCATCAACTTAAAATCGGGCGAGGACATCCCTAAAGCTGCATTTACCACAAGGTATGGACTATATGAGTTCACTGTGATGTCATTTGGGTGACAAATGCTGACATATTTTATGAGTATGATGAACAAAGTATTCATGGACTTCCTTGACAAGTTTGTAGTGGTATTTATTGATGATATTCTCATCTATTCCAAAAATGAAGCGAGAACATGAGGAACACCTAAGAATGGTGTTGGGAAGACTTAGAGAGCAGACACCTCTATGCCAAATTTAGTAAATGTGAGTTTTGGCTAAGTCAAGTAGCCTTCCTTGGTCATATTATTTCAGCTCAAGGAGTAGTGTAGATCCCTCAAAGGTGGAAGGCATCCCGAATTGGAGACCTCCTAAAACAGTGGCTGAGGTAAGGAGCTTCCTTGGACTAGCTGGTTATTATAGAAGATTTATTAAAGACTTTTCTAAGACTGCTAGACCTCTTACTCAACTTCTGAAAAAGGAAAAGAAGTTTGAGTGGACTAAGACACAATGAACAAAGTTTTCAGAGGTTGAAGGAAAAACTTACCACACCCTGTGTTGATACTCCCAGGACATTCAAAAGGACTTTGAAGTGTTTTGTGATGCATCCCATCAAGGTGCAGGATGTGTGCTAATGCAAAATGTAAAGGTGGTGGCATATGCCTCTAGACAGTTGAGACCTCATGAGGAGAACTACCCTACACATGATCTTGAACTAGCAGCTGTTGTGCATGCCTTAAAGATATGGCGGCACTACCTCATTGGCAATCGATGTGAGGTGTACACTGACCACAAAAGTTTGAAATATATCTTCACACAAAGCAAATTGAATTTAAGACAAAGGAGGTGGTTAGAATTAATTAAGGACTATGACCTTGGTATACACTATCATCCAGGTAAAGCCAACACAGTGGCAGATGCTTTAAGCCGAAAGGGATATTGTAACACCTTGTCGGTCCAGGAACAACAACCAAGACTATATGAGGAAATAAAGTACCTCAATTTGGAGATAGTAGAGCAAGGTTGTATAAATACTTTGGAGGTATATCCAAGCTGCTTACGGATCAAATTAAGGAACAACAAGAAAGAGATGAAGATGTCCAAGACATTAAGAAAAATATGAGAAGGGTAAAGCTTGAGGTTCACCGAGGACGAGCAAGGAGTAATCTGGTTTGGTAGCCGACTTTGTGTGCCAAACAACCAGAAATTAAGCAACTAATATTGGAGGAAGCACATGGGTCACCATATTCTATCCACCCGGCAAGACCAAAATGTATCGGGACCTTAAAGAAAGGTCTTGGTGGACGATATGAAGCAAGATGTGGCTAAGTATGTGGCCCAATGTGATGTGTGTATGAGAGTTAAGGCTCTACACCAAAAACCCATGTTTTTGTTACAACCCTTGCCCATACCCTAATGGAAATGGGAGCAAGTGGGCATGGATTTTATTACTGGTCTGCCTAGGACCCAATCTGGGTATGACTCCATATGGGTGGTGGTTGATAGGCTAACTAAGGTAGCACATTTCATACCGGTCAAGACCACCTATACTAGCAATGTCTTGGCAGATCTATATATGGCCAGAATTGTTTGTTTGCATGGGGTGCCCAAAAGAATAGTGTCAGACAGAGGATCTCAATTTACATCAAGGTTTTGGCAAAGTTTGCATGAAGCTCTAGGTACTAAACTCAACTTTAGTACAGCTTATCATCCTCAAACAGATGGGCAAACAGAGAGGGTGAATCAAATATTGGAGGATATGCTTAGGGCATGTGCTCTGGATTTTGGGAAAAGTTGGGACAAAAACTTGCCCTATGCCGAATTTTCTTACAATAATAGCTATCAAGCTAGCCTACAAATGTCTCCATTTGAGGCTTTGTATGGAAGACCTTGTAGAACACCTCTCCTCTGGGATGAAGTTGGAGAACATCAACTTTATGGGCCAGACCTGATCAATGATCTTTGAGAGCAAAGTGAAGTTGATTAAGGAGCGGTTGAGAGTGGCCCGATCCACGACAAAAGAGCTATCTTGACACCGGCGTGAGGGATTTATCCTTTGAGGTTGGTGATTTTGTATACCTCAGAGTAACACCAATTCGGGGAGTTAGAAGATTTCGGATGAGAGGAAAGTTGGCACCAAGGTATGTAGGACCATACAAGATCTTAGCAAGACAAGGTGAAGTAGCATATAAGCTGGAACTTCGAGTCCTTGGCGGCGACACAACATTTTTCATGTATCACAACTAAGGAAATGCCTACGGTTTCACGAAGATCATCTTGTAGTAGATGACTTGGACTTACAGAAGACCTTACATATGTGGAGCGACCCATTAAAATTCTCGATGTTGCGAGAGCGAGTCACCGTAAGTAGAATTATCAAATCATACAAAGTGCAGTGGAGCCATCATCCGAGAGAGTGAAGCTACATGGGAAAAAGAAGAGGACCTCAAGATCAACTACCCCTACCTCTTTCTTTGATTCTGTTTGAATCTCGAGGTCAAGATTCTTTTAAGGGGGTAGGTTTGTAACATCTTGATTTTCTAAATACTTTTTAAAATGTGTAAAATAAGTTAAAGCTATTTTGCTTTAGTGAGAATTCAAATTTGGGTTACATTGGAAGGATTTGGGTTGTTGTGTCTCCTTCTTTGGTAGCTCGGCAATTCTCCTGTAACCTATCTCCTTGGTCACGAGGTTTAGACCTCCTCTAAAGCTTAGACCTTGTCTCACCAGAAATACTCGTATGACCGGGCTTTCCTTTCTTTGAGCTTGGTCATTTGGACCTCTTTGTTGGTTTGAATCTCTTAGGTTCAAACCTCTTTTCTGCTCGCACTTCTCTTGAGTCTAAACTTCTTGTCGTCTGGACACCTCTTTATGCCCAGACCTCCTTTCATTCGGACCTCTATGCATTCCAATGGCCTCTTGTGTGCCTTCGATTTTTCTTAAGTCCGTTTGAACCGTCTTGACTTTTTACTCTTGACCGAGAAGACCTCCTTCGGGTAGAACCCCTCTATGGAATGCCTCTGAAACCACTCCGCATGGACCTCCCTTGTGCTAGACCTGGCGGTCCAGACCTCTTCCCATTTCCAATCCAAGGGTCTAGACCTCCCATGCGTTATGCCCTTAATAGACCTCCCCTTTGTTCTGAATCGAACGGTTCAGACCTCCCTTTGTTACAATCGAGCAGTTCAGACCTCCCTTTGTTCTCAATCGAACGGTTCGGACCTCCCTTTGTTACAGATCGAGCAGTTCAGACCTCCCTTTGTTCTCAATCGAACGGTTCAGACCTCCCCTCGCTGCTCTTGGTCGTTGGACCTCCTCTCGGAGATCCAACCGCTCGAGACCTCCCCGCTTGAGACCTCCTTGGTGAGATCCTCGACCGTCAGGACCTCCCCTGTCTGACCTCCTTAACCTTTAGACCTCCTGTCCTTGGGCCTAGGACCTCCTAAGCCGCTCGGACCTCCTCGAGGACCTCTATTGTGGGTCAAGACCTCCCTATTTTGACCCGATTGTTTCTAAATTGATGCCCCACCGCCAGTCTTAACCATCTCAATTCCTCATACATTATTATATTGAGCCTTCAATGCGGTCTTATCACATTAAATGCATCCATATACGTGGTGTTTTACTTTGAATTGGGTCACTTAACCGCACTCGACATTTTTCCTTGTTCCTTCCCATAACATCATCGTGTCCTTCTCGTACCTTTTGCCCGAATCGTAGTGACACCCTTACTGTCACTACCTACCTTTGACCCATTTCCATACTTATCCCGGACTCGTGCATTTCTAGTTTTTTTCACCACTTTGACTACAACTTGTCTAAGAAATTCCACCACTCCACCTTCTCCATTTTCACCCTCTCGGTTTTGGACCAGTGACCTTCCCGTGAGAGCTTGGCTCTCACGACCTCCCTTTTGACTCATTGTTGCTTATCCTAGGTGAGTTCGGAATGATTTGCTCTACTCTTATGTTTACCACTACATCGAACCGATCGTGTCCTTTACAGACCTCCTTTCCGTGAGCTTCTTTTGGAACTCGAGGTGCTCGTGTGAGGACCCCTCTCGGACCTTGCGCAAGCATCTCGCCTCGGAACCTCTCGCCCTCTGCCTAGGTCACATCTTGGGACCTTCTCTAAAGACCTCTTTTTCCTTTGGTAAGCTAGACCTTCTCCAAAAGAACCTAATCTAAATACAATTCTTTTCTCAGTAATTGGGTTTTGAGTTTTCTCTGAGTTCTCTTGATTCTTTAATTGGATCTTTATTTGAATCTTCTTTCAAATTGCCTTTTATATATGTGTGTAGATTGTGAGGGTTCCCAAGAATCGAGAGCTCAAGAGGAAGGATCTCGAGTAGTGAGCAAGGCAAGTTGCACTTTTGAACATATTGCACCCAATAATTCAAAGTATTTATGTTACTGTTTTAATATATATTGCATGCTTATGTTTATCAAGTTAATTCAACACAGCTTTTAACTTTAGAGTATACCCATTTCTTGTGTATGACCTCTGTTGTTCTTGGGTGAACACATTGTCACCATTAGGTCAAACTTGGCTAATCTTGAGAGCATGAGTCAAGAACATTTGAAAAACATGAGCTCAGTTATGCTTAGACCAAAACTATTAATTTGGGGAAATCTTTACCAACACAACCAAATAATGTTTAAATGTTTTCACCATGACATTGGGTTGTCATGGAGGTGTGAAAATGGTCTTTGGGAAAGCAAAGAAAATAAACAATTGGTTTGGACTGGGCAAATTGGATTGCTTGGTTGGTGCAATGTTTATGCACGGACTCTAACACAGCTAGGGTGGAGGTCCAAGGGTTAGTGAAAGTTGCCCTAGTCATGTGAGGACCGGTCTTTGGCGACCAATGCCATGCCTATAATGGGCTATGCCACAATCGTGCAACCACATGTCTCGAGAATGGTGTGTGGGACCTGGCTGAGTAATTTACAAAACTCCACTACATGCTGCTCCGTTGGTGGTGTGGGAGGTCTTGTTGACTAGAGGTCTTTTATGACCTATTGTTCCCACTGGTGCAAGAGGGGGCCTTCCGCCAGATTGCGATCCATAGGAAGACGAAACCTTAGCAAGGAAAGGCGTGGTGGAGCAATGCATTGTAAAAGCCTTGTCTTGAGCTCTAGATCTCTTACCTTTGGTAGTGAGAGATGGCATTGACGAATCTTAGGACAAACTAGAGTAATCAAGTCGTGTGGGTAAAGTGCACAACCTCTGCAGAGTTAAATCTATTGAATAGCCGTGTCCACGGTCATGGGCGTCTTGGTAAAAGCCACTTGAAGTTAGATATTGAATTTGGGAATTTTTAGAAATGGTTTCTAAATCTGTTTTGGGATTGCCATCCCTTGGATTTGGGGCAGGGAGCCTCTTGTCAGGAGGGTATCCTTCACTAATTCATGATGATTGATATCCAACTGAAAAATTGTTTTAATATAAAGAGTTCTATCTATGAAAAGACACCTTTGGAAATTAATAATGGTATTGGAAAGAAAACTGGCTTTGTGCAAAATAACCATATTATGCCATCTTTTGAATCTCCACATATGCATGTCATATTGTTACCCCACGGGTGCAACTTGTGAGCACAGTGGTAGTGCTCACTCTTGCTCATTATAATCTTTGCGAGAGAAGATGTTGGCGGCGATGAAGATCAAAGCAATTAGGTTATGTACTCGGTCACCGCCTGTGGCGTGTTGATGGACCCTTTTGCCTTCTTACGCTTTTGTGTATTTATGCTTGGCCCAAGGCCACCATGTAATCAACCTTGTTAATATTATGTTTCAATAAAAGATTGTTCGGATATCACCACTTGTGTATTTTCTTTGTGAAGGGCTAGCCATGATCCTTGGGACTAGCTCGGGTTTCACAGAGGACCTTGGAGCAGACTCGGTCCATCCATGTCCTCATGATGGTAATAACATGTGGAGTTCTCAGTGGTCCCAGACCTCCACGACCTCCTCCGTGGGTCGTGGGAGGTCTTGGTGCGCCCTCGGACCTCTTCATTTATTGTTACATGGGGGCGTGGCGGGCCTTGGGTGCTCCTCGGTTGAAGACTCTCTCTCGGGTCGGGTTCTCTGGACCTCCAGGGAGGTCTTGCAGACCTCTGGGTGGTCTTGAGTGGATGCCCGAGAGGTCACTTATGGACCTCTGGGAGGTCCTTGTGGACTTTCCAGAGGTCCTGGAGGATCTCTCGGGTGCCCTAAGACCGGGTCGTCACAGACCACCACTCAACCTCGGTCTCCCCAGCGTGTAGCAATGACGACAGATGAAGACGCTGGATCGGGATGCGCGTATGCAAGGAGAGGTGGCAATGGTAGGGAAGAGGTAGGGATGCAGCAACCTTCGTCTCGAGGCAACGATGGTGGCGCGGGGCTAGGGAGGCGAGCGAGGGACGAGGTGCAAGTGTGGCACAGAGGGGTGAGGGTGGCTCAGTGGAGGAGGACGGGGAGTAGTGCAGAGCGGCGCGGATGGGAGGGAGGGATGGGCGATGGAGGTGGAGGATGCGGGCGAGGGGCGAGGGATGCGGGTGATGGGCAGAGCGCGGAGGGGTGAGGGCGGATCGGGGAGATGGGCGAGGGGTGAGGGCCCCACGGTGGCTGACGAGGGCGTTGCAGCGGAGGGTGAGGGCAGTTGAAAGCCCCCGGGATCGGACCCGTTTCAAGCCAAGTGATTGCACCGGAAGCACAATAATTAACATGAAACAAAAGCGATTCCAAGTGCCCGGATATGTGTCTTATGTTAGCTCCCAAGGATCAGTGGCTAACATGCACATATCCAAACACAACATTACATCACATTCATACTCGATTAATCAAATGAAGTCTTTCACTATTACAACATCAATAAATAGAACCTTATGGTCCAATTTTGCATAAGAGGACCAACTAGCCAAAATTAATCATAACACAAATAAATCGCAGCGGAAGATAAACTTAGAAATAAAAGAGAAAGAGCTAAGTTGGCATGCCCAAACCCACAAGCAACCAACTGGGGTTAAAATCGTAGCGTCTGAAGTACTTAACCCAATTTGAACGACTTCTCACCTGCAACATGGACAATACAACCGAGTACAAAAACGTACTCGCAAGACTTACAAATAGCAACATATAATAAATGCATTCAAGTGTCAAAGGATGGCTTACATGGTTCATTTCAGCATAAAGCAAGTTTTTCATTGAGATAAACGATATAGATTCAAATTGCCATTTGTAAAACATTTAGAAAACTTATATAATCAGTAGGTAATCCCAGATTCATGATCAACAACAGTAGATACTCCAAATATAGTCCACGCATGAACTTCCCGTTCAGGACACAATTCATTCCTTAACAAATCAACACTCGAACTTCCTGTTCGTGATAACATTTCAGATCTGAACAAACTAACACAATGACATAACATTTCCAGCCATAACCCAAACCCAATTTTCCATAAGCTAACTGTGCATGCTTTCCCACAAGTGACGTCCATAGCCGGGGACACGGCTATTCGAATAGATTTAGTTCTCTGCAGAGTTGTACAGCTTTACCCACATGATATGAATATCTCATAATGTCAGCCAATGCACTCTTCCTTAGGAGTGTGACTGAGATATCATAACGAGGTCGTTACAATGTCATGTCCTAACTATCAAACCACCCAAGGCTCCAAACCATGGCAGGCTATCGTACACGCTAGAACCACAGTTCACCCCATTGTGTAAGTAAGTCCCTTGCACACAAGAGACCCTTAAGGGTAAGTAAGGCGAAACTTAACATGCCCCTACTAGATTGACAATAGAACAATAACAATAACAAGTGTCAATCTAATTGTGTTTTGATAACTAACAAATTATTAAGCCAAGTCATTGCCCATAAACCCGGCGTGTGGTTGCACGTAAGACTTGGTTCATCACACCACAGACCGGTCCTCAAATACCCAGACGGGGCTACACGAATCCGGGATAACCTCCCTTCATCACCCTATCACCTGTCCAAGTCCAACACACAACAACTCTACCCAACAATTCCACAAACACCAGATGCGAAGATCTGGACATATTCCTCAAATTCAACATAATTCAATCCATATAATCCCCAAATTTCATCAAGATTCGATTCAATCCATCGGCCGATGGACTAGCTCCATCAACCGCTTTCAGCTACAACTACTTGCTCGGCTAAGCATCGTTCTATAAATTAGCAAACATTCCCATATAACATATATCCTTAATCATTCAAGAAAAAAAGGGTAATTAACATTCAAAGGAGGGCAATGCAACAAGTGGATATAACTAATTCTACCCAATTGACATACGAGTATTTGAAATAAAGCAATGCATAGAATACTTGAAAATCAACATAGATACTTTTCGAAATTAATAGGAATTCAACGTGCATCAAAGGAAATGACTGCTAGCCTTTGCTATGGATGGTCCATTTGCTGCTGCAAATCACTCTCGATCACACTCGTACCTTCGTCAACTATCGAATGAACGAAAAACATCGAATAAGAGCAATAACACCGAAAACATCCCAAAAATTCAATATCATACAAAATGCATGAAATTTGTACAGTATGTAGGTTATGATTTTAGATGAATTTAGGTGAAATAATTATTCCATTTGGAGTTAGTATGTGAAAGTTATAGCAGTTTGAAAATCAGTTTTTGGAAAAATGCTGAAAAATTGGAGCTCGGCTACTATTCATCCGAAATTAATTATTTGGTGAAAATTTGTATAATAGTGATGGGAAAAAGGATTAAATAGATAAATAGAGAATAAAAATAAAATACCAAAATAACTTGGTGTAACTCATTTGGAGTTCATAAGAATTTTGTACGAATTTTCAAAGATAAAAGAGTTTTCAGTGTAAAAATAATTCTTTTCTGAAATTTCTACCACATTAAAATACTTTTAAACTCAGGCTAACCTAGCCTCTGTCATAATCAAAGTAGCCCATCCAACCACACAATGCCCGGATTCACGATCTTTCAACTATACAACATATCCGATAATTGTACGAAATCCACCGACTTATGGACACATATGGTCATGACTAAATCCATCAATCCTTCTCCGCTAGACTACTTAAGCTAATACCAACTATCTAGCTCTACTAGTCTCACATTGGCAAATCATATTCACATACACCAAAAAATTCTCCCAATCGAGGTTTAAAAGCCTATCCCACGCCTAATGAGCTTTACAATTTAATAACACATATAACATCTAATGGCTCACCAATCGATCAACTTATATCCATACCACCGAACTTAGTCATGAACGACCTCTGCCAATCCAATTATATATGTGCCTCTACAATCAACTAATAATCCTTTATCTACAAATCCAATTGAGGGTACAAACCTATCAACTCGGCACATAGGACTTAACTACTAAGTACATGGCAAATCCAAATATTTATTCGCAATCAAATAATCCATTCTACTATCACCCAAATCTAGCATAAATGACTCACAAAGAAATCCCATCAATTTACTCATGATTAGATAAATCACCCGATTCAACCTCCATATCTCCATAAATATCATCACAAGAGCTATCCACCAAATAAGAATTCATAAAATCCTTGTGCATCCTAACTCCAAAAATTACTAATCCAACGCGAGGGAAAAACCTATGATTAATTTGTCATTCAAGATCACCACCAATTTTCCATGCGACTCCAAAATCATATCATCCGATCGAATGATCCAATTTATATATACAACCTAGCATCCACCAACCAACAATACACACATTTTGCCACAATAATCTAATTATTCACATCCACCAATATATATCGATACATAATCATGTTGTCGACGATCGAGTCGTCGATCTTACGAAAATAAAAAGAGGAAAATGACGTGGAGTATCCTGGAAGAGAATGGGGGCTGCTCTTTATTAATATGAACTGGGATTACAAGACCTGACTAGGGACTATCTCTAATTACACCGAATGTATTGAATGCTACTGCTTTGGCTTCTAAGTTGCCTTGCTTTGCGTGTCTTCTATTGTTCGCTATTGTCCCTCCTCGTCTTCTGCGTTCCACCATTAAATAAATCCCGAAGAGGCGGCAGTTAATCCTTGCCTGAAGGCTTTCTTGACTAGTGTTACAGTAGGAATGATGTGCTCCATGCACTCCTTCATGGATTTGATTGACAACTTAATGCCATCCGTTTGAGATATGCATCTCATCAACACTCCATGAGATCCTCGTTTATACAAGGTGCGTTCGATTAGAGTGTATGATTTGGCTTTTCGTGCTATCGATCGGCCTCTACATCATCTTAGGAATTATGTCATCTTTGAAGATAATTGTAGATCGATGTCATCCAATCTCTACCTTGATCGTGACAGTGTCAACCGTCAACGACCTGTGGAGCATCCATGTTTCTTTGATCGGTTTGTTCAACCTATAAAGAATCATGTATGTTCTCGGAAGGCTCGACTACCGAGGGTGAATCGAGTTGCTCGAGAAAAACTCCGGGCGGAACGGTTGACCTCGTGGAGGCCATCTGTGCCAACTGGTCTACCAGAAAGTTTTCCTTTCTAGGAATATGTTGGATCTGAAAACCGAAGAAGTGCTTTTCGAGTTTCTGTACTTCCGCCAGATAAGATGACATCTTGGTACTCGAGCATTGATACTCTTTCCCTACTTGATTAAGCTACTAGTTGAGAATCGCCTTTCACTAATGTCTGCGAATCCCGAGCGAGCGAGTCGCTCGAGTCTGCCGATAAACCTTCATATTCTGCCACATTATTTGTGGCAGGAAAATTTAGCTGGATGGCATACTTGATGTGTTCGCCAGTAGGTGATATTAGGATCACTCCAGCCCTCGATCCTTTTAACATCAAGGAACTGTCAAAATACATTGTCCACTCCTCGTGGTGTTCGTACTCGGGCCCTTAGGTGGGTTCAGGGTTTGTCCATTCGGCAATGAATTCTGCTATTGCCTGGGACTTTATTGCTGTTCATGAAATGAAATGGAGGTCAAACGCCCTAGCTCAACCGCCCATTTTGCTATTAAATCCGATGATTCCTGTTTCCAAGGACTTGACCAAGGGATATCAATCGATGCGACCACTTTGTGGGCTCGAAGTAATACCTTAGCTTCCTTGAAGACATAAGGAGACCATAGAGCAACTTTTGTACTTGTGGGTATCTTTCCTTTGGTCCATGCAAGACTTCGCTTACGTAATAAACTGGTCGTTGGATGTTATCCCTTTCTACAACCAGTACACCGCTTACTGTTTGTGGTGTTGCTACCACGTACATTAGCAGTGTTTCTCCCGGAGGCACTTGTAAGGTACTTTTTAAGTTCTTCAAAGGCATCGTTTGCCTCCCTAGTCCACTCGAAACTCCCATGTTTCCGAAGAAGTTTAAAGAAAGGTAACCCTTTTTCCCCTAACCTTGCTATGAAACGACTTAGCGCTGCCATATAGCCGGTTAGTTTTTGGACTTCCTTCTTCGTGGTCGGAGGACGATCCGTCGATGGTCGCTATCTTTCTTGGGTTTGCTTCAATACCTCTAGCCGAGACTAGGAAACCGAGCAATTTTCCAAACAGAAACTCCGAATACACACTTTTTCCTGGATTCAACTTGAGGTTATGCCTTCTCAAGTTGTTGAAAGTTTCTTGTAAGTCGAGATGTGATTGCCAACGTTGGTGGTCTTCGACGGATCATCAACGTAAGCTTCTAGATTCGACCTATTTGTGGACTAAAGGTTTTTGCACCAACCTTTGAAAAGTTGCACCAAATTTTGAGACCAAATGGCATCTTAACATAACAATAAGTGCCATATGGAGTGATGAAGGAAGTTTTCTCCTCATCCTCTTTACACATACTAATCTGGTGGTACCCTGAATACGCATCTAGAAAACTTAGTAATTCGCACCCAGAGGTAGAATCTACCAGTTGATCAATGCGTGAAAGGGGAAAATCATCCTTCGGACAAGCTTTATTAAGATCTGTAAAGTCGATACACATTTGCCATTTCCCATTATTCTTCCTAACCATTACGGGGTTGGTGAGCCACCGAGGGTGGTTGACTTCATCGATGAATCCGAATTTCTTGAGAAGCTTGTCAATCTCATGCGGATTGCCTCCTTCCGTCGGTACAAAACGCCGTAACCTTCGCTGATCGGTTTCTTATCGGTGGAGAGCTAGCTTTGTGCTCGATCACCTCGGGGACTCGGGCATATCGGACGCTTTGCCAAAGAATACGTCCTGATTTGCTCGGAGGAAGGAGACGAGCAACTATTCCTATTTAGGATCAAGTTTTGCTCCGACCAGAACCTTGCGAGCAGGTAGGCCAGCATTTTCTGGCCCAAGTAGTGACTTGGCGCTATCCGCAGAAGCGCCTTTGTCGAGTGATACCTCTTTTGACTGGTCGGATGGTTTGGGTGTCACCTTAGGTCTCGAGTGTTTGGCCTGCATGGTAGATGGATTAGCCTCTCTGGTCGGAAGTTCATCGACCAGTTCAAAGGATTTTCGGTCACATACATAAGCCATTTTTCGATCTCCCCGAATAGTGATGACTCCCTTTGGCCCCGGCATTTCAAACTTTGATAACCGTAATACGTGGCTATCAAGAATTTTGCTAATACCGGTCGACCAAGAATTCCGTTGTATGCGGATTCAAAGTCTACCACATCAAACGAAATTTTTTCCGTTCGAAAGTTATCGGGCCTTCCGAACGTCACCGGTAGGGAAACTTGCCCTATCGGTTTAGCGATAGAGCTAGGAACTATGCCATGAAAAGCATATTTCACTGGTTTCACCTTTGACATGGGGACTTGCATTTCTTCTTAAGCTCCCACAAATAATATATTCAAAGAACTACCTCCATCTACTAAGACTCGATTAACCCTACAATTATTAATGGTTGGTTCAACAACCATAGGGAACCTACTTGGTCGAGTCGAAGGAATGGGGCAGTCGTCTTTGCTGAAGGAAATTGCGATGTCCGACCACTTGATTGCTTGATAATGGTCGAGATTCGACAAGGTTGACCTCCGCTCCATGGCCTTGGATGACGTTTGGATTCAGATGAAGAAGATCCTCCAAAAATCATGTTGATGTGTGTTGGGGATCTTGGTACTCCATCTCTTCGTCGCCATCCTTGTCCTTTTGGAGCTCGTTTCTCCGGTTCTTGTATTGTGGAAATGGTCCTTCACCGCATAATAATCCTCCGCTTTCTTTTGCGGACTCGACAGGTCTTGCGAGATCATGCCACCTGCTTTGGTGAAGTGGACATCACTTCTTCTTTTTCTGGAATCCCTCGGTCGGAGCTTTCGTCTTGCCCCGACCGGTGTAGTCCTTCTTACCCTCCATGAATTTATCAGGAATAGCTAGGACCTCCTTGTCGTCGGGCCTGCGGTTCTTTTTCTTCTTGAGAGACTTCTTATTCTTTTTCTCTGGCTTGTCCAGGCCGGACTGAGGAATCTTGTCTTTCCGATCAATGGCTTTGCACCACTCGATTGCTTCGCTAGCGGTGGCATACTTGTCGGCCATGTCAAAAAGCTCAACGGTTGTTCTTGGAGGGTTCATTGCTATGTCCTCCGTAAACCGCCGATTTCTCAGACCTGTTTTGAAAGCCTAAATAACAGATGACTCTGTGACCTCGGGTATAGAATTCTGAACCTGGCTGAACCTCTTGATGTATTGACGTAAAGTCTCATCAGAACCCTGCCGGATTCGGTGGAGATCATCCTCCTTCCCAGGGCGGTCATACGTACCCTGGAAATTTGCAATTAGAAGATCATAGAGTTGCTCCCAAGTATAGATTGATCCGACCGGTTGGTTCAACAACCACGACCGGGCAGACCCTTCGAGCACGGTGGGTAGATAGTTGGCCATCACATTCTCATCACCTCCAGCAGCTCTGATGGCGGTGGTATAGATTTGGAGAAATTCCAATGGATTTTGAGTTCCATTAAACTTGTCCAAGTTGACCGGTCAGAACCAGTTAGGCCAATGCACAGCTTGGAGCCCTGCAGAGAAGGCTCGACAACCTGTAATTGATTCATGGCGCCTTCTCTGGGAGGGTGCAGATTGTAATCGGTCGGAGACCGGTTCCTAAAATTGGAACGCTGGAACTCCGGTGTGCCGATCCGATCGTAGACATTGGTATGATGCCTTCGACCGCCTACTTGATTCAGACGATGTCGGAGATCGTCAGGTCCAAGCGGTGGTTCTTCTCGACGTGATGGGGGAGTGGTTTCCTGAAATAACCTTCTCCCCTCGTGACTCCTTGGTCAGAATTGTCGAGGAGGCCTTGGTATCGATTGTTCCCGAGCATGACCATGTTGTCCCCTGCTGAGGGAGGAACGCTGGGATGAAGTCATAGTTTGACTCTCTGAAACCCTTTGCTCGATATGCTTCCGTCTTACCGCATGGTGCATTGGAGAATTTCGGATACTTGACCTCACGAGCATACAAAACACAGAGTTTCTACTAAAGTAGGATCGAATTATTTAACATATCTTGAACACGTCACAAGTTTTATGATAGCTCTGAAATGTCTCGGAGGTTCATCTTGGTCGTGGGTGTCGTGACCTGAACCTTCCCCGACCTTCGGTTTGATCTCGCCCTATCGGTTACTCTAAGTAGGGCAATGCTTGCAGTTAACCGATGGGCGTCGATTAGCTCCGTGGACTCGGAAGTTGGTGCTGATGGCGGATCATCTCTAACAAAGACGTGATGGCGTGGTAGAGAATGTAGGACCGTGTAGGGTATCTTGATTCTCATCTCCGATCGCGTTGACCGTGCCTCCGGCCCGATCTTCGATGAGCTTTATCGTAACTAATGGAGAGCTTCTCGATTATACGCGAAGTTTCCTGACGGAGGCGGTCGGAAATGAGCACCTCTGAGGTCTCCTCAACTGATTGACATCTTGCCGATCGTATCTTGGCGTGATCATCCCCACATGGCCTACGACCAGTGGAGGCTTCATCGACACCGTTACCAGATGTCGGTTGACTCCTGGAATTGCCAGAAGCTGTAGGAGAATATCTTTCAGCCATGATTTCATCGAGGGTATAGAGATTTTCGAGTGGTGGTGCTGAAATTTCTTCACCTGTTTTGCCGGTCGGAAAGACCGGGCTTGAAGAGGTCCCCTGACATTTCGAGCTGATCGGAATGGCTGGTTCCTCTGATTGCGCCGCCGGTAATGGTGGCGCATCCTCGTCCATCCGGTCGATCTCGCTATCGTCGGCGACGTGCGAGCCGGCGAAGGAGGAAGAGGAGGATGATCTGCCATTTTCCTCCATGGCACGAATGCATCCTTCCATATCGAGGTTGGTGTAGTCCGCCAAGTCGAACCAAATTCTCCTCATTCCAAACTCCGGGCATATTCGCATTAGCGATTGCAGGAACTTGGGCGAGGATTTGTATGAGCAAAGAGTTTCTTCAGGAAACTTCGTCTTCTTCCCCACTTGCGGCGCCCATTTGTCGACGATCGAGTCGCCGATCTTACGAAAATAAAAAGAAGAAAATGACGTGGAGTATCCTGGAAAAGAATGGCGGCTGCTCTTTATTAATATGAACTAGGATTACAAGACCTGACTAGGGACTATCTCTAATTACACCGAATGTATTGAATGCTACTGCTTTGGCTTCTGAGTTGCCTTGCTTTACGTGTCTTCTGTTGTTCGCTATTGTCCCTCCTCGTCTTCTGCGTTCCACCATTAAATAACTCCCGAAGAGGCGGCAGTTACTCCTAGAGAAGGCGTCCCTGATGAAACGTTACGACTGGTCGAAGGTTAAGGTAGTTAACAATGTGCTTACTACCTTGCGGTTAAGTACTTGCGAGAACCTTAGCCGTAAGGTGGTTTATTGTCAGTGTCTTGTATATCATCGCATGGTATAGAACGTTTTGCACGTGTTCCATTCATCATACGGTTAAGGGTGCCTGTTCATAGCTTTTCCGAGCAGCTACCTGGTCGAAGCCTAGTCCGACCAGGGTACCCATCGTGTAACCTCTGGAATCCTTACGACCAGTGAGGTCGTTAGCCTTAGGGGTTACGACCATGAAGACGTATGGTCTTTTATGTATTTAAATTAATACATAGAGGTTTTAATCCTCGTCACATGCCTACGCACAAATACGACCTAACCGGAGAATTATATAGGTCTTAAGTTACCAAATCATTTTTTACGATTAAAGATGCATAAATAGATGCCATGCTTAAGACTAATATGCAACATGTACAACTAATTTTGTAACGCGGTAGCAAAATAACACTAAAGATTTTACCGTAACGCTAGGTGTGTGAATCGCCACCAGGCGTCGTCTTCTCGGCCACTCGTCCACGTCCGCCGTAGTCATCGCCGTTTCCATGTCCGCCCATCCTCTCGTCTATGTCCGCCATAGTCGTCGCCGAGCTCGTCCACGTCCACATCCGGCTCCTCGTCCATATCCGTCATCTCGGTACCACCGTGCCGCAGCGAGCCTCCGCTGTCTGCATCCGTGTCCTGCTCCGCATTGTCGTCATCGCTCTCGGCCCTGCCCATGGAGATGCTGTGCCGCTGCATGCCTGGCCGTCACATGCATGCGCTGCGCGCTCGGCCGGCCTGGCTCGGCCATCCTCCACCATCGCCGTGAACCGCTGCCACTGCTGCCGCTACATGCATGCAGTGCCTCGACCTCGGGCTCCGCCTTGCCCTACCTCATCGCCACCGGCTGCGCACCGCTGGAGTCATCCCCTCGGTTGCCGCTGTCGCCTTCACGCCCAAGTCTCTGTCGGGCTGCCGCAACGGCCTTGCCTCGCTCAGCATGGAGCCACCTCAGCCGAGTGAGTCGCCGGGCTGCCGCACGCTGCTTGACGCCGCTGGACAGCACTAGCCACCTCGTCTTCACGTCGCTGCGCTGCTCCTCCAGCTTGGCTGCTGCCGTCGGTGCATGGAACTGCGCTCCAGCTCCCTGCTCACTGCTACAAGCACAGCACGTTGTCTTGCTATTGCTGACTACTGCGCCATGGACGCATGGAGCTAGTCTACCCACGGCTGCTGCAGCTCCAGTCCAGTGGCATCACAGCCGCTGCATGTGCTGCTCCAGCATGCTCGCCTCCTCCACCTCTACTTGCCGCTGCATGCACGCACTGCAGCGCCTCCAAGCCAGCAGAAAGCACCCACCACGAATGCTCCTCCTCCTCCTCTTTAATATGCTCAAATGACCTTGCATGCGACAACTAATGGTATGGATGGGAAGCTTAGGTGATGGGGATCTAGGCTGCATAACATGCATGGAAGGATTTGTGATGCATGGTGGGGTTTGGAAGAAGAGAAGTTGTTTTAGTTTTGAGCTCAAGGAGAAGAAGAAATGGCTGCTTGTTGAGGGAAGAAGAAAATGGCGTGGAGAAGGATGAGCAAGGCTGTGAGTAAAGAAAATGAGCAGTGGCAGTGGGGACTTATTGATTCGGATGTGCCCTGATGGATGGACAAAACAATAGCAAGGAAAGGGGGAAAGGGCAGTGAAGAGAAGAGATGTTCGGCTAGGCAAGAAAAAGGAATGGGGAGATGATGTTTCAGCTGTGGCCGCCTGTAGGCTTCGGTTGTTGAGGCAAACAAAGACAGTGAGGAGTTTGGTTTGGCTAGGGAGGAAAATGAGTGGCTGTGGTTTGGCTGGGAGTAAGAATGGGGTTAGGGTGGCTCTCGGCTGGGACAAAATAATTGGGGAGGGGCTTGGTTCGACTGGGCAAAGGAGGGGGGGAAACTGGTGGGTGAGAATGGTGCTAGATTAAGAAATGGGGGATGGCAGTGGGGAGAAGAATAAACAAAAGAGAGGTGGCAACTGTTAGGAATATAAACTTGTATTTTCAGGGAGCCAAAGGGCCAGTATATATACACAAAGTGCAGATGGTGAATATGCAAATAACCCCTCACAACAATGGGGAATAACACACTATACATATATCTCTAACACCCCCCCCCTCAAACTCATGGTAGATCAACAACACTGAGTTTGGAGAGGTAGAAGCCATGCTGTGCTCGAGTCACGGGCCTTCGTGAAGAAATCCGCTATCTGAAGCTCGAAGGCACATCTTGAAGAGCAATCACCGATCATGCACACAAGACCTCATGAAGGAAGCATCAACACCAATATGCTTGGTGAGCTCATGCTTCACAGGGATCATGGGCACATCTTGATAGCACTCAGATTGTCGACAAGAGAGGAGTCGGTGTAGTGATGAAACACCAAAATCCTCAAGTAACCACCGTAGCCAAGTAATCTCTGCTGTCAAGAGAGCCATAGCTCGAACTCGACCTCTGCGCTCGAGCAGGACAACTGCGATCTGTTTCTTAGATCTTCCGTGCAATGAGAGAACCACCAAGAAAAACACGATGGCGAGATAGACCGCGATCGGAGGGATTCTTGCCCAAGTAGCATCCGAATAAGCTGAAGTCAGAACGAATTTGAGCGTGGAAAGAAGAGATTGTGAGAGATAGTCCTACGAAGGTATCGCAGAACTTCGAAGAAGGTGGTCAGAGTGGACCTTAGTGGGAGTAGAAACAAACCGACTCGAGAATGTGAATGGATAAGTGATATCAGGACGAGTAACACAAGGTAGACAAGACTCCCAACAAGATGACGATAGCGAGTCGGATCGTAAAGACGCTTCGCCATCGAGGGTCGGAGGTGAACATTGAGCTCCATGGGAGTCTCAACGATCTGTTGATCGATGAGAGAGGCGCGATCAAGAAGATCTGAATATACTTCTCTTGGGACATAAAGAAACCATCCGGTGGAAGTAACCTCAATCCCAAGGAAGTGCGAAGAGGACCAAGATCGACATAAGGAAGCGCTCACTAAGGCGAGCCTTGACAAAGGCAATGTACTCGAGAATCATCTCCGGTAATGATCATATCATCAACATACAAAAGAAGAAGAGTCCAACCACGAGATGAAGTGTGGACAATGAGCGCAGGATCATGATCACTTGCTGAAAAGCCAATAGCAGTGACCACAGAGGAGAAGTACTCAAACCAAGCACGAGGAGCTTGCTTAAGGCCATAGAGAGAGGGCGAAGGTGGTGATGACCATGCCCTCGAGGCAGAATACCCGGTGGCGGATGCATGTAGACCTCCTCATGCAACTCGCCATTAAGAAAAACATTCTTGACATCAAGCCGAGAAAGCAGACCCGATGGCGAGCAGGCGCCACCGAAAGAAGAGTGCGAGCGGTGGTCATGTGGGCCACAGGAGCAAAAGTCTCGTCGTAGTCACGACCATGCTCTCGCTGAAAGCCACGAGCAACAAGACGCGCCTTATAGCGCTCAAGAGAACCATCAGAGCGAGTCTTAATCTTATAGACCCACTTACACGTGATAGGGCGAGAGTGAGATGGAAAAGGAACAAGATCCCAAGTACCCGATGCGCTCGAGGCAAGCAATCTCGTCGGCCATGGCATGCTACCACTCGGGGTGAGTGCAACATCTGGTAGGAGACAGAGCTCACGAGTAGTGCGCCAACAAAGGCAAATGGGCGGGGGCGAATCGTGGCGATCGCGGAGGCGTGGCGAGGAAAGATGACCCATCAGGGGAAGATGGAGCATCAGGAGAAGATGGAACATCACGAGAAGATGGCACTGTAGGGGGAAGAGTCGCAGGAGACGAAGCAGGTGGCGACAATGGCGGAGAGGCCACAGGAGGAATATGTGGAGACTCAGTGGGGCAGGTGGACGAGGGCAAGACAGATATAGGTGTATTTGGAAAGGTAAAAAAGCGAGACTCCACAGAGGAAGCCGAAGAGAGACAGGCGTGAGTAGAAGGGATGAGACTCGTCGAAAGTCACATCCCGAGAAATCCGCATCCATCGACCATCAGAATCCCAGCACCGATAGCCCTTGTGATCGGCCTTTGTATCGATCCCGTAAAGACACACTCAACAGGTGGCGGTCGGTTTGGTGCGTTCTCGAGGGCGAGGAGAACGTAGCAAACGCAGCCAAACGAGCGAAGAAGCGAGTAGTCGGGAAGAAGACCACCAGACGCCAACAAGGATCGCACCACGAAGAGCGTAAGAAATTTGGATGTTGGCGAGGTAGGTGGCGATGGAAACGACCTCGGCCCAAAAGTGAGGTGGAATAGAGCGGCAATCATCGATTGCGAGCCGACTCAAGGAGGTGATGATGCTTGCGCTCAGCGACACCATTCTGAGCATGTGCACCAGGACAAGAGAACAGAGCGAGAGTGCCCTACTCAGCAAGGAAGCTGCGCAGGTAACGAGAGAGGTACTCGCCAGCAAAGTCAGCACGAAAGACACGAATAGGAGTGGAGAACTGTGTGCGAACCATAGTGGCAAACTGTTTATAGATAGACAAGGCCTCACTACGAGAAGACATGAAATATATCCAAGTGTGGCGAGAGAAATCATCTATAAATATGATATAATATCGATGACCCCCTTTCGAAACGAAGGGAGCCGGACCCCAAACATCTGAATGAACAAGATCAAAAGAACGCCGAGACAACGACTCACTATGAGGATAAGGAAGTGAATCTGTTTGCCTAACTTACGTACGACAATCTAAAGACCGTCTCTGAGATGACCCGAAAGGCCACGACGAATTAAAGACGACAGATGAGATCCACACAGATGGCCAAGACGGTGATGCCACTGTTGAAAAGAGCCAGTAGACGGAGTGGCAGAAGCGGAGAGACTAGCAGCGACGGTGGCAGCGGAAGGAAGGTGAAGCTAGTCAAGCTCCCAGAGACGCTGTGAGTCAAGGTGCCGAGGGCCAGAACCAACCGAGCTCCCATGTGGCGGTCTGAACATAACAAGAGTCGAGTCGAGAATGACCCGACAACCAAGATCGATGTCCCAAAAAAGAAGTCAGCATGGTAAGGCGAGGAACATGAGCAATGAAGGAACATGAAAAGATGAGTTGCTAAGAGGTCCTCGACCAGAGACAGAAAGAGAGGTACCATCAGCAGTAAGAACACTGATAGGGGAATCAAGAGGTGTAATGAAGGACAGAGTGGAAGAATCAGAAGTCATGTGAAAAGATTCTCCAGAATCAAGAATCCACGGGAGGTGCTGTTGTGGAGGTGGTGGTTTCACACGTTCAAGAGTTAGTAGCAAAACCGGCGAGAACACATCGAGGAGAACTGAAGCGGTAAGTAGGCGTCAAGTCGGCTATCTCTGCTTTCGAGAGAAAGCTATTGAAGGAGTCGATCTGACGTCGATGTAAAGCTGCAGAACACATCGAGGAAAACACGAAGTGGCAAGCAAGCGTCGAAGTCGGCTATCTCTCGCTTTCGATGAGAAACCGCTGAAGGAGTCGATGTGAACATCGATGTAGAAGCACCGATGCGGTGCTAGTAGAAGAACGGCGTGAAAGATGCCGCTGCTTCTTATAGCACTGGGACTCAATGTGGCCGACCTTGTCGCAGTAGGAGTAGTGAGGACAGCCACCACCACCTGTGTTAGCCGCTGGAGGAGGCAGTGTGCTGAAGCGAGGAGCAGTCGGTGTAGCTGGTGGACGAGCGGCGAAGCACGAGGGGAGTGGCATCGCACCAACACCACTTAAAGCGTTCGAGAATGGGATCTGGCTGATGGAGCGAAGCCATTGGTAGGCGGCGTTGACGGCGGCGGGCGACCAAAACGAAGTCTAACAAGCGGCCCCGACGCGGTGCGGCGGTTAGAAACTACGTTTTTTCCTTTTTCTTTTTCTTTTTCTTTCTTTTTCTTTTTTCTTTCCTTACTTACTAACGGGCCGGCTCAAGCGCTCGGCCCAAAAGGAACAAATACACAGGCATGCGGGGAACCCTAGTTCCCCTAGCGACAGCGGCGGCGATGGTGGTGGGTCTCAGCGCGGCAATGACTCGGTGGCGGCGACAATGACGTCCGGAGGCAACATGGGTGAAGCGACAATGGTCGGGTGGTCGCGATGGCGGCGAAGGTGGCGGCGCGAGTCGGAGCGGTGGCGGTCAAGCGGCGAGATCTGGTCGGAGATGACTGGCCCGACGAAGAGGCCCGGATCTCGTCGGATCTCGCGGATTCGAGCGATGCGAGCTTCGCAGAGGTGGCACACTCGATGGGCGCGGCAGAAATAAGCGAGGCCGAGGTGTGTCGAGCTCGTCGAGCAAAAGGCAGCGTCGAAGCGGAGGCAGCGTCAGCGTGTCAGCGGAGGTCGGCGTCGCGCGTCAGCGGCCGGCGTCGAGCGATAACTTCGGCGAGGCCGGCGTGAAGCGGCGTTGTCAGCGCGTCAGCGAGACGCCGGCGTCTGGCGGAGGTTTCAAGCGGAGGCAGGCGTCGGCGACACGTCCTGGCGGCAGGACCACGCAGGCAGCGGTGGCGAGGCGGCGGTGGTGAGGGAAGGTGAAGCTAGCGGCTGACTAGGGAGAAGCCGACGGCTAGAGGCGAAGGAGGACGAGTTCTTGCGTCCGGACGAGTAAGCCTAATTGGCTCTGATACCATGCTAGGAATAGCAACTTATATTTCTAGGGGGCCAAAGGGCCAGTATATATACACAAAGTACAGGTTGTGAATATGCAAATAACCCCTCATAACAATGGGGAATAACACACTATACATATATCTCTAACAGCAACATGTGGTTGTGCTCTCTTGGGCAATGGAATGGTAGTGGGAGCCTTTGGTGACTGGGGAAAAATAGCAGTAGGGAATGGGGATTTTAACTGATAAAAAGATGGCAGGGAAAAGAATGGATACGTAGGCGTTTCGTCTGCTACTTCTTTTCGACTGTTTGCGAATTCGCTCAAACTGGTATGCATGCGAAAACTAACCACTGAAATGGGACGTTCTCGAGAAGACGATCGCAATGGTATAACATGCATTGTCGAATTCTTGATTTTTGGTGGTGATTGCGAGGAGAGAAGTTAGGGAAAAGAAATGGATATGCAGGCGTTTCGGTCGGTCGATCCGGAAAAGAAAGCGAGGATAATAATGCATGCAAAACAAGAAATCAAAATAATTTAATTTTTAAAAGCGGTCTTTCAAACAATTTGGTTTAATTAAATGCAACCTTTTAATTAATTCAAATTGATTTTCAAAGCAACATTTTAATTAAAAACTGGAAAAATTTTAAAACACAGTCAAAAATTTAATAGATCGCTAAATTAAATATTAACACCCGAAAATCGGGGTGTTACGAGCGATGGAGGCGGAGGAGGTGGCCGAGGGGCATAGCGCGGAGGTTCAAGGGCATCTCGGGGGAGATGGGCGAGGGGCGAGGGATGCGAGCGAGGACGAGGGTGGGTCGCCGAGGGGCGAGGGATGCGGGTGAGGACGAGACAGGTCGGCAGTGGGCGAGGGCATTGCGGCGGTGGGCAAGGGCGGCGCGGTGCAGTGGCGACGAGTGGGGAGCGGCGCGGATGGGGGGAAGGGACGGGGCAGCGACTGGGGGGAAGGGAAGGGTCGGGGCGATATTTTCGTGTGTGACGTGGACAATGGGTGGGATGAGGGGACGATTGCCCCCTCTATGCAGGGTAAATCCGAATCTTTATTACTTAAGATAAGATAAGATAAGAAAATGTTGGGAGTAGTCTTTGTGTACTTGCATGCCTGTGTGCATGGTACTGTGCACGCCTTGATGCGTGCGTTGTGCAAATCGTGTGCCATGTTGGCACACACAATAAACGGATCATGCAATTAGTGCGGATCCAGGAGTCTATCTAGGAGCAAGGTTGTTATCTAACGAGTAGTTTTGTTTTTTAGTCAAGAGCTGTATTCTGTCTTCAGTTGTTGAGAAAATAACAGAAGGAAAATTGCCCCCACTGTCTTCTTCCTGCGTGAGTTGAAACACTGAAAAGCTTGGGTTTGTGACCAGCGATCCTTGGCTCAAAACCAACAGTGGCGTTCGCCAGGTGCTCCCTGACCGCGACGGCGCGGCCGCCGCACTGGAACAGGCCGTGCACGAACGCTGTTGGTTTCAAGCCTTGGATCGCTGGACATACCCTTATCGAAATTCAGAAGGATATTCTGGAGTTCACACGCGCGAGAAGTGGAAAGTCAGAGCACTGCAGAACACACAACAGACTCACTGGACAAATGCTATTGTATTTCTGAACTCTTATCAGATGAGGCACAGTACAAAGGAAAACACACTGTCAGCTTCACTGAAGTTGCTAGCCATAACAAACTTAACACCCCTGGATCCGCACTACCTGCGTGACCCGTTTCTTACGCATGCACTACCTACAGCATCCTACATCTCAGGCATGCTGACTCTGACTTAGCCGAAGCTTCTGGCCAACTGACCGAGTCGCTACTAACCAAGTCACAGGTTATTTGCTCACATTCACCCCTAATCTTGACTTGCTTACTCCAGATTCTTCACACCCAGTAATTCACGCATCTCTCCAAATTTGATTCTACTGAGTGCTTTTGTCAAGATGTCAGCTCGTTGCTCTTCAGAACTAACATGCTTGACAACAATTGCTGCCTTCTCCACACACTCCCGTATAAAGTGAAAACGGGTGTCGATATGCTTGCTTCTTCCGTGGAAGACAGAGTTCATGAGTGCAATAGCTGACTTGTTATCGACAAAAATGGTCACTGGCTCAGCATTTCGGTCTATTATCTCACTTAACAAGCTTCTCAACCAGATGGCTTAACAAGCTACGGCAGTAGCAGCCATAAACTCTGCTTCACAAGACGACAGAGCTACAGACCTTTGTTTTTTGGAGCACCAGGTGATCACATTGCCGTAGAAATAGAACACCAGTCCACTTGTGCTTCTCCTGTCATCGATGTCGCCGGCAAGGCTATTGTCACTGTAGCCCGTCAGCCCCACTGAAACTCCTTTCGTGTACACCAGTCCATAGTTCAGAGAACCTTTGAGATACCTTAAAATCTGCTTGATTGCCATCAAGTGTGTATCTTTTGGCTTCTCCATGAATCTGCTGACCACCCCAACTGAATAAGCCAGACCAGGTCGGGTGTGGATCAAATATCTCAAACTCCCAATGATGCGTCGGTACTGAGTAGCATCGACTGGTGTACCTGTAGCCTCCTTGCTCCGGCTCGATTTGGGCTCCATTGGTACTTTGTGGGATTGCACTCCTCCATGCCAGCTAACTGAAGAATCTTCTTTGCATAGGTAGATTGCTTCCGTGAGATTTGATTGTTCTTCTGCTCTACTTCGATGCCCAGATAATATGAGAGAAGTCCGAGATCAGTCATCTAAAATGAGCTTGTACACCTTCTGTTCACTGCCCTTTACTTCAAATCCTTCCGGCTGAAGCACATACACCTCTAGCAATTCCCCGTTCAGAAACTGTTGGACCGAAAAGGCGACTAGAGAATGGTGAATAGGAGCACTGTTTCTTTTTCACTTTGATCGAATTCAACAAGATTTTCACTCCAATTGCTATAAGAGCTATGAAAATCAATATACAAGCATAACGGAAGACTTGTATTGAATCCAATCAAAACCCCGAAAAAAATAGACCAAAAACATCAAAAACTCAAAACCAAATGAGTTGAGCGGTCAGACCTCTCAAATAGGCAGTCTGACCTTTGGCCTAGCGGTCAGACCTCTCACCAGGGGAGTCTGACCTCTAGCACGATGAACAGTGAAATCAGCCCGAACTCAAGATCACAAATTGGTCTAACTTTTGATCCACAACTCCAAACTTCACAAAACTTGAAACATACCTTCTCTAGGATGTCAGGAACCTATTCCAATCAAGGACCGTGAAGATCATTGCTAAAGTTCCAATATTTTTCCTTTTGAGTGAAGGTTGCTTCAAAACCAAGTCAAAATCAAAATATGATCCAAAAACTTGCTCGTAGGTAAAAGATGATCAAGATGATTCTAGATACATTCTCACATATCACAGTAAGTAAGATGTAGGCCAGAAACCAAAGAAAAACCAAAGGATCAAAGAAAGCCCCGAAATCACAAAAGAGAGCAAGAATAAGAAGAGACTCATCTTGAAGAATCTTGCTTGGATTGATTTGAGATTGATATTGATTTACAGCCACTTCATCTTAGAGAACAAAAGCTCAATACTTGAGCACACAATCAATCCAACTCTCTAGAACCCTAACCTCTCCACTTTCCTCTCCCTAAACACAAACTAGGGTTTCTTCAAATACAAGGGTTGGGGGTGCACAATCAGCACCCTCCCCTATTTATCGTGGAGGCTAGCTTCTAGAAGGACACCCCTAATGGGCACCCGTTAAGCCCACACACAAACGGATTTCACTTACGCATGCATTTCAAAGCATCGTCTTCATCTTCTTTTGACCTAAACCACTTCTCCTTACGCCGTCTTACGCCGTGGTTTAGCCAAAAGCCATCAAGGCGGTATTTTGGTGAAGTTACCAAAATACCCCTTCTCGATCATTCTCCAAAGATCGAGTCCAATCTTTATGAAGCAATCCCATGCTTCGCCATGTGTATGTTGATCAACAGCTCTCTTCATGTCGGTAAGTCTCTCCTATCCGGCTCCCACCGAAACTACCATGGCACTTGCACCGACCCTCGCAACGCTTGATGCAACCTGTCACACCGAACTTCCCGTTTGGTCATCCTTGTCCATTTTGCGCCATGCTTGAGTCTTCTGACTTCACCCGGCATCCTCGATCGATTTGAACCTTAGCTCTCCAAACCTAGTCTCGATCATCATCGCCGTTGATTGTCGTTGACCTCCAAGCGTCCTACACAACAATAGACCAAGAAATCGATTCCGGGAACAAGTTCTTCGCAACTTGACCCACGTTAGTCAAAACATGCATCATGCAAATTTGACCTAACTTACAAACATCGCCGCCAAGCTGGCCGGCAAAGAAGTCAAAACCGGTTAGACCACCACTCGTGGCCGGTCTGACCGCCCCTTGGCTGGTCTAACCATCACCTGGCCAGTCTGACCACCCAGCAAAGGTACTTAGCCAAATTTTCTCCCAGGAAATCCGAAACCTCTCTAAAAATTTCAAACGAATAGCACTTTTGACTCGAAATTCCAAAAATTATGAGACCAAGTGTAGGAGAATCCTCTCTCTTTCCTACATCCTCTATTTTTTGGCCCGGCTCAAAAAAACAATAAAACCTTTCTAGCCGGTCAGACCGCCGCCTCCTGGCCGGACTGACCGCCAGCCACTTTTCCTGAGCCTTAGTCCACGACCAGATCTACGACCAGTCCCACGACCAAGTCTATGGCGATCCTCGACCACGTCTCGACCGATCCCCCACGACCACGTCGACAACCATCCCCGACGAGTCTGTGCATAGCTTTTCGACCATCGGCGAGTCCATGAAGGCGGTCGACCGCCTATAGCTGACAGAGAGCGCAGATTTTGCCAAAAACACAAACCCTCAATACCACTACCAATTGTAACATCATTCTAAGATCATGAGCATATCTCCATGATATCCACAGAAATACAGACCTCACACTAGATGATGTACTTGCCAACCTTGCTGTGCTTATAGAGCTAGCAACAATCTCATAGTCTCGAGTCTAGCTACTGGAGCAAAAGCTTCTTCATAACCCACCCCTTGTTTCTGAATATACCCTTTAGCAACAAGTCTAGCCTTGTGCTTGATTACATTGCCACTGGAGTCTTTCTTCAGTTTATAAACCCACTTGAGCCCGATTGCCTTGTGCCCAGATGGTAAATCAGTTAACACCCATGTGAGGGCCCCTGATATTGGATTTGTTTCAAATTAAAAGATTATACCAGAGGCATCATCTTTAACAAGGAACAAACCCAATTTTAGCTTCACTGATACGTTTCTCACATTAGTTCCCAAGATCAAAGACTAATGTGCACATATCCTAAACAACATTGTACAAAGTCATACAAAAGGCCATATATTTATACTGTAAAAATTTACAAGACCAGTATTTCAGTACATAAGTTACATTTGTGACCAACGGCCAACTAAAACAAAAGTCTGCAGCGGAAACATCTATAAACAACAAAAGATACCACCAAGTGTGCCCTAACACCCACAGGCAACTGAGTGGAGGTAGAAACAGTATCATTCATTAGCGTTGCCATAATTGGCGCTAACGGATGTGTCGTAAACATAATCATCCTCACCTGCAACAAGTGTTTAATTTAATTGAGTACAGAAGGTATTCGCAAGACTTACACAAACTACTAAAAGAAGTGTTTAATAGAACCTAGCCAAAGGATTAGAATATTTATATATGCTTAAGGTTGTTCAAAGGAAAGAATATACTGGTTTTAGTTTTTGCATAAAGCCAAGTTTTATCCCTGCACTTGCTAATTTACAAAGGCCAATTTTGGTAAACAAGTTTGGACCAAAAGACAACTAGTAAAAAATTGATAATTATAATGCCAACATATCAAAGTGGCTGCCTACTTTGACAATCTAAACCACATGGATGCCCATCCATGACGATACACACATTTGCCCAAGTCAATTTTTATTTCAGAGTCTAACTATGATGTCTATCAAAACCAAGTGATATGCTGACATGGTTGGCAAAAGGGCCAACATTTACAGTTGTAACATGGCGAGGATACGACATAAATGGGTACACATTCTATCTGTGAGCTCGGGATATAAAA
The DNA here is from genome assembly GCA_036346405.1 of Phyllostachys edulis. NCBI lineage: Eukaryota > Viridiplantae > Streptophyta > Magnoliopsida > Poales > Poaceae > Phyllostachys > Phyllostachys edulis. The sequence continues at coordinate 98,936,334 of CM070549.1, forward strand.
AGCACTAACGAGCAACGGTGTCCACATAGAAGCATTCAGTACCGATGGGCTGAGGAGCTCCTACTATGTGCAAATAGAGGAGATATGGGAGCTCGACTACGTGCTTTTCAAGATCCCCCTATTTCGGTGCCGTTGGGTCCATCTCCCACAGGTGAAGGTCGACAAGTACAGCGTCACTACCGTGGACCTCGAACGTGTCGGATACAAAGACGAACCATTCGTATTGGCTAACCAAGTTGTTCAAGTCTTCTATGTTACCGACCCGGCAAATAAGAAGCACCACGTAGTTGAGGATTGTCGAAGTTGAGAATGTAGTGGACGAGGAAGAATACAATCAATTTGACGAGTTGCCTCCTTTCGGAAACGGCATAAGGGTCGAGGAAGAAGAACGTGACGAAACTAGCTACATACGCGTCGATCATCATGAAGGGCTAATTTTTAAAGATTAATTGAACAATGTGTGTATATATATGTATGTTCTGATGAATGGTTAATTTTAGTTCATTTGAGTTAATTAATTGATTTGTACTGTGAAATGGATGTGATTGTTTCTCAAATGAATGTGAATTGGATGTATATACATGTACTTGTTGTCTTTTACGCTTGTTTGAGAGGGCATGGCTAGCATTTCCTGAGGCTAGCCAATAAATAGAACTAGATATTAATCAATACAAAATAATATTACAGACGGTTTGAGCTACAAACCGTGCGTGATAATATATCACGAGCGGTTGTTTATTAAAACCGTCATGATACATCATATCGAGAGCGGTTCTAACTTAGAACCGTCTATGATATCACATATCACGAGCGGTTCTACGTTAGAACCGCTGCGTGATAGTATGTATCCTGAGCAGTTCTAATTTAGAACCGTCTGTGATGTCCATCCCTATTTATATTCGGACTCTAGCTAGGGTTTGCGCGCCCACCACTCTCAAGCGATTAAGTTTCTCAACTCCTCGCTCCTCCTCCCAGAGCCCGTCGCCGCCATCCTCGACGCCGCCTCCTCGAACACGGCGCGACTCCTCCCCCAATCACGTCGACGCCGCCTCCTCCTCCTCGGCCGTGGCGCCTCCTCCCGAGCTCGCCGAGCCTCCTCCTCTGACCCGATGTGCCTCCCCGAGCCACGCGCCTCTTGCCCGAACCCGCCGCCTCCTCCCTCCCAGAGCCAGTGGCGCCTCCCCTTTGGCGCCTTGCTTTTGCTCTGTCTTGCTCCTGCTCGTCCTTCTCCTCGGCCCCAAAGGTAACCAATGCCGAGTTGCCGACCCAGCGCCTTTCCTAACTATTTCTATCAATAATCTGTCATGGTCCTCATGATAATTGTACTTGTTTTAGGAATTTGTATTTGTTCTAGTCGAGTTATTCATATGGTATTTGTTTTGATCACGCTTTCGGAATATATTGCAATGTGGTGTGGTGGGCTTGAGATGAATGCTCTGTGATGATAATAGTTTTGCAATCTTGAAATTGTTTTGATAATCGGGTTTGTACTTGAGCTCTAATTGGAATGCTTACTCTACATCTGATAGCAATATCAAAATGTTAAATCTTAGCTTTATGCTGATTTCATTTGTTCACATGATGTTCTATTTCTTGTGAAGATGTCTTCCACTCATTCTTTGTCATCGCCGCCTCATGTGTCTGATGATGCACCATCCTTTGGAACAATATCCAACCGCGGTAGAAGAAGATGAATATCGAAAAGGCGGGGGCGATTTACTATCACGAAGGTCGATCGATGCAGGGACCCTATCAATCCTCGCCGAAAGCGAAGATCGCATTCCGGAGAACGGTCGGAATAGTTGCACGGAGGCGGGTCGGCGTCACCTATGATTCGTGGAAGTTGGTGCGAACTCTGGCGATGTCTTGCCGACGGATATTCTCAATTCGTTCGAGATCGGCGAACACACGGACTCCGTAACGACACGCGTTGCTACTGGTGCAAAGCATGGAAGAACTTCAAAAGCACGCTTGTCAAGAACTACGTGGAGAAGGATCTGAGGCCCTTCCACAAGTATCCATTCTTGGAAGAGTGCTGGGCCGAGTTTGTGGCGAAGAAGACAGCAGATGAATTTAGGAATGAAAGTCACGGTGCACACGCCCTCTAGGAAAAAAACAAGCACCCCCACAGACTCGGCACCGCTGGGTATGCGGGTAAAACCCCGATATGGAGGGATCGGGAACAACAGCAAGCTGTTGAATGTCTCCCGCCATTTCGAGATCAGCGATGTCGCTCCCAGCAACAAAGGTTATTTGCGAGGTTACGTATTGGGCCCTCTGAGAAGCGTACTTTCAAACCCCGAGACGTAAAGTGTCCCAAATACCGTAAGATATCGAACTACCTAGTTTGTAATTACTCCATAACTTCATAGGAAGTGAAATGACATGTCGGGCTATTGCGAGTAACAGAGTGCACAATCTTCCCAAGGCTCATTCGAGCGGGCAGGGAGAAAGATATACTCTCTGCGGCCCTAGGATACAGTGAGCATCCAGGTCGCACGAGAGACGCTGGTGTTTATGTTACATGGGAAAAATAGTTCCAAGCGGACTCCGGATCGTACAAGAGTAGGAAGAGAGCCAAAGCCAAGCATGATGCAAAGCTACGAGAGGAGATTCGTGCATCCCTCAGAGATGAGCTCACTGAAAAAATCAAAGATGAGGTCACTCAATCCCTCAGAGAGGAGATTCATGCATCCCAGCAAAAGCAGATGGAGACCTTTGAAGAAAGGATTAGGGGATTGCAACTCCCAAATCAGTTGCAAGCCCCTGCCCCTACTGTGCTAGCTAGCCCCCCCCCAAACTTCTGAATAGCTGCGCGTCCAACCCTAACCCTACCCCAATAAGTGACGACAGATTTCCCATCGATGACATCCAGGTAATAATTATTATCTCTGGAATGCTCGATCCATTGATAGGCCTATTGGAGTAGCTAATTTTATATCGTTATGTACGTAGGTGGCTACGAAGTGCAAGCTCCAAGTGAGATATGTCTATGTTGCCCTAGATGCTGCTTGGGGCCAGGTGTATCCATCCGGTGTCGGAGCTTTGGTGCATGGTGCAAATCTAGCGCCGGGTTTCACAAAAATGAATGTGGACGATGTTTGTGCCAATTTCGAGGCCGTCCCACTAAAAATTCCTCCAAACGACGAGGTCATGACTCTAGAGCAAGCCGTTGGAACATTCATCCAGTGGCCCAAGGAGGACATCTGCCTGGAGCTACCTGCTCCGGTGTCAACTTCACGGAATGTCTGCAGCGGCATCAAGTCCACGGACGACTACACCGGCTACTGCTTGACCGACACTCAAGAAGGGCCCGCTGCATCACATGCATTTACACCTCGTGCTCAGTCGACTCTTGTGAAGTCGACCTATACAAAGCGAGGCAGCAAGGGCAAATCGAAGACGATCGATTCCTATCCTGATATCCCCTTCTTGCCGTTGGCTCGAAAATTCGTGCTAGACAAGCCGTTGCTCGAGAAGTTAGACAGCCCTACCCTAGGACCGGATTGCACGGCATTGCATGCATGGTATATGGAACAATCCAACAAGCCGGTTGATCAACGATGCTCAGGTTTCACCGTCAAGTTCAAGGAGGATCATTTTAACTACGTGCATCAAGACACTGTCTTTACGGTGATCTTCAACGACTTGTTCTGTCTCTTCAACCTCGACGAGCTCGACATCTCACTCATACGATGCTGGACACTGTAAGTGTGTACAATCACGGTCAATGTTCGTGTAATACCAATAAATGTTATATATAACTCCTTGCTTTTGTATATAGATACATGATCTCTAAAGCCGAAAGAAGTAAATCACCGGTAGGTTTCCTCGACCCACACATTGTCTCCGAGCAAAGCATCACGACGAATGCAACATTAAATAGAATTACGTTATAGATTTTTTTCATGGCTCGCGCAACAAGGAATTCATACTTTTGCCCTACAACCGTAAGTAAATGTTGCACTACTAGCTATACTTGTTGATTTGTACTTTATAAGCAACACGAGCGTGGGTTTAATGACCATCTTGACATACGTGTAGCTACCATTTGGATTCTAATTGTAATTATACCAAAAGCGAAATGGGTAATATACCTAGATTCCCTACAGAGGGCCACTCACAACTTCACAATTATCCGAAATTTAATCATCAGGTAAAAACGTACATTTCCTCCATAGAAACTCTATTATAGTCTTTCCTTCCTCTGCAATGGCTAAGGCTAACTTCTTGGAGTCACGTAGGGTGTTCGACATGTTACATGCTAGAGGATGGAATATCAGGGGAAAGATGCTGTCACATGATAAAAAATTCCCGGCACTCACTAGCTAGTACACAAGAATCCTATATAACACTTCGTAGTAATACCTCTCGAACTAACCAATTCTATTTTTGCAATGCCACCAGCAGCCACCGGGCCGCAACGTCTGTGGATACTATGTTTGCCACAACATGCAACTACTCATCGGTTCCGCGATCACCAATGATCCTCAGGTTTGTCAATCTTTCAACAATTATATCATATATACTTACCAATTTATATAAGCACGAATTTAATCTTCCTATCGACGAGTTGCGACCATCGCATTTAAATTGCGTTGGAGCAGGCGAGCTCATAAAAGTTCAATCATACCTTCGTCATTCTGAGCAGACGGTCATAAATCCAGATGGGAGTTTCCACAGTGTAGATTGAATTGATTGGGATAGATTGAACTTAATGGTACACGTGTGTAAATTAATGTACATTAATGGTTAATTTTAGTTAATTGATTTGTGAATTGTATGTGCTTGTTTCTGAAATGAATGCAATTTTGATGTGCTTCTGAAATGAATGCAAATTGGATGTGCTTGTTTCAGAGGGCATGGCTAGCATTTCCTGAGGCTAGCCAATAAACAGAAATAGATTTAGCAATGCAAAAGACTACCACAGACGGTCTGTAGATGAAACCGTCTGTGATACTCGACTACCACAGAGAAAATCACAGACGATCTGTAGATGAAACCGTCTGTGATAGTGGACTATCACAGACGGTTTCATCTACAGACCGTGCTGCGATTTTCTATCACGAGCGGTTTCATCTGATGCATGCGTGATTTTCTACTATCACGAGCGATTTCATCTACGCAAATGCATGGTAGTCGAAATATCCTGAGCGGTTTCATCTATAGACCGTCTGTGGTAGTCGAGTATCACAGACGGTTTCATCTACAAACCATCGTGATAGTATGTATTACGAGCGGTTGAAAACCGCTCGTGATGACCTCATGCATTCTCGACCCATAAACTCGAGGCGGCTCCGCGAAACCGCTGCGTGATGGCGTTACGAACCGTCTGTGAAGGCCTTTTCTGTAGTAGTGGAGGAGGGAACGGCGAACGCGATGCTTACCGAAACGGAGGCGGTTCGTGACCAGGTCGTCGGCGATGAGGAGATAAGCGGCGGTGGTGTCGGGCTTGAGGCGACGATGGCAATGCGGCGGGTCTTCGGCGAGGACGAGGCATGCACCGGTAAGGCGGCATTCTGCAAGCCGTTGGTGGTGGTTCTTGAAATTTGAAGCGGCGTCGGCGAGGCGCTAGAGGCAGCGGAAGGAATGGCGGCCGCCGGTGGGAAAACTCCAACTCCGGCGAGTAGATGCGAGAAGAGGAGGGGTGAGTGGTGGAAGCGGGACGAGTGAGAGAATGTGCACCCGGTACTCCCTTTTATAGGGGCCGAGGAGGCCGAGAGGGAGAGATCGGATCACGAAGGTCCGACGGCGATTCATAATCCGGTGAATCTGGCGCACGATCGAGGAAAACGCGGCAGGGAAGTGGCGTGATCTTGGAGTGAATGAATCATGACCGCTGCGTGAAGAGGGGAGGAATGGCGGAGATTGCAAAGCTTCAACCGCCGAAAATGGTGGGCGTCGGTTAATTTGGAGGTAGAAGGAGATGGGAGAAGAAGATCTTGGGCGGGCCCACTGTAGAGAGGAAGGAGAGGGTGTGGTGGGGAAATTTGGGGAGGTGAGGAGAGAGAGAGAGGGGCGGCGGGCAAAGCGGCCAGTCTTGAGCGATGGAAGAAATAAATTGAACAGGATTCAAATTTCAAAGAACGATTTGGGATTTAGTTTGATTTATTAATTTAAATAATTCAATTAATTTTTTTAAGCTTTAGAAAATAGCAAATAAAATCCAAAAAATCTAGAAAAATTCACAGAAATTCCTAGAGTTATTTTGGACTTAAAAAAATTATTTCTAACTTAAAGTTGGATGTTATTTTGTAAATAAATTATTTTAGCTTTGAAATAATTAGGTAAAAGCTTTTACAATTCGAGAAAATTCCACAAAAATAATTAAATTTTTATTTTCAACTTAAATCAAATAAAACTTCAATAAATTTTACTTTTGACTTTTAAAACTTCAGAAATTCAAGAAAAGCAATAAAACTCCTTTAAATTTCAGAAAATCCAATAAAATAATAGCTTTATTGATTTTTATTTTGGTAACAGAACTTTGGGATGTTACATCTGACCAGTCATATCCCTGCTCATGTTTCATAGCATACCTGAAAGTACCTTTATAATGTAACAGCCCAAAATTTCAAATTTGTTTAAAGTTTAAAACTTATTTGAATTTGAGAATTTTCTGAAATTTTAAAAGCTTTTCTTTAAATTGTTTAAAGCCAAAACAAATTTAAATTCAAAATCTATTACCAACTTTAAGTTGGAATTATTTTATTTAAGTCCAGAATAATTCTAGAGACTTCTGTGAATTTTTCTAGAATTTTTCGAATTTAATTGCTATTTTCTAAAGCCTATTTGAATTAATCTGTTTATTTAAATTAGGAAATCAATTTAAAATCCCTAAAACCCCTTGGGCCGATTTCATCACTGTGCGGCCCATCCCCTATTCATTCCGGCCCAACGAGCGAGTCACTGCCAACCGTTGGATCGAGATCCAACAGTCACCGCACGCACTTGCGCTCTCTCTCTCTCTCTCCTGACCCCACCCACCTCCGCGCTCTCGTTGTCGCGTGGGCCGTGGCCTCGTCCTCCCGTCATCGCCTCCGTGAGGCCGCTGCATCTGCTAGCCATGGACGTAACGCCGAGCTTCATAGCGGCCGCCTCCTCAACCGCTTCCACTTCTCGTGGTCGCGCACGACCCGCGCCCGCATTCGCACGACCCCGCCTCCTTTCCCCTTCTCCGTCGCGCGCGCCACAATCCCATCTTCCGCCGCCCGTCCCCACGTCGCCCGCGCCTCCGGACACCTCGGCCCCTATAAAGGCAGCCGGCGCCCTCTCTTCACCCATCCCGACGCCACCACCCATTGCCATCCTCTCTCTGCGCCGCAATTTGGGTTTCTTCGCCGCCGACGAAAAAGCTTCGGATCTTCGATTGCGCCGCCTCCATCGACCCCGCGTCATCGCCGCCGCCACCGTTGGATTCGCCGTGACACCGCGAAGCCAGTGGCTTGATCGCGCCTCGCCTTCGCCGGGGGACCCTCGGAGCGCCACATCGCCGTCGACCGCAACGCGCCGCTTCTTCTCACCACCGCCGCCTCGTCCTCGCCTCGTCGTGTGGGTGGCGCACTGTAACCGCCGTTCCTCCTCTCTCTTCGCGCGCCTCGCCGCCCCCATGGCCGTCTTTTAAGCGCCGGCGACAATTGGTCCCCACGCCGGCGCCGTCGCTGCCCAACCACCGTGGCGCCACCTCATGCCACGTGTGCGCCACCTCACCGTCGGATCCGATGTGGATCCGACGTGGCACCCAAACCGCACCACATCACCACCCCATGAGCCAAAATCCGTGGGCTGGTCCATGTGGACCATGTCTATGACACGTGGGGCCCACTTGTCAGAATTAATTTAATTTCCAAAAAACCTCAGGGCTGATGTCAGCATTGCGCAATAATTAGATTTTCCTTTAGAAAAATAATTCGGTAAATCCTTTTAATTTACAGATTTAGTTTAAAACTTGTAAAATTCATATCTTTGGAACCCTAATTCCAAATTGAGTGATTCAAATTGCTAAAATCTTAGAAAATTATTATCTAGCTAAATAAAATAAAATTATTTCATTTGGACTTAGTTTAATTTGTCTCTTTGAATTTATTTGAATTTCAATTGATTTGTCGTATTTTCACGTTTAGACTACTGACGATTAAAATTTGATTCTTAGAAGATTTAGAATTTCAAGACTTCAGCGAAGCAAGTTACACTTTGACCATTTTGCCCTACTATTTTAAAGTTATTTAAATTCAGTTTTCAAATTATTAAATGCATGCATACTTCTATTCAAGTATCACTACTACAAAACAGGCTATAGTAGACGCCCCATCACGAGCGGTTCCTTTGGAACCGCCTCGTGTTAATCTGTCGAATCTGCGGTGGCGCCTTGCCGATATCCGACGGTTCTTATTTAGAACCGCTCAGTGATAATCATTATCACGAGCGGTTCTATTCACAAACCGCTTGTGATAATCGACAATCACGAGCGGTTCTCTATAAGAACCGCTCAGCGATATCTGACGGTTCGAATAAGAACCGCTCGTGATAATTAATTATCACAGAGCGGTTCTAATGAAGAACCGTTTATGATATCTCGCTATCCTCTCGCCAAGACCGCCACGCCTCGCCGCGACCGCCGCTCTGGAGGCCTGTGTCATAAACGGTTCTTTAATAGGACCGTGCAGGAATGATCCTGAGCGGTTCTATTAAAAACCGTCAGGATAGGTGCTATCCTGAGCGGTTCTTAACAAGAACCGCTCGATTGTTAGGCGGAAGCGAAAATTTGAACATAATGGGTGGGTGCAAACTCGCTTTATATAACCTCCATCTCCTCCTCTGCGGTCTCTCCTCCTCACTCATACCTCCATCTCCTCCTCTGCGTTTCTCCTCCTCACACCTTGCGCCCCGGCCTCCGCCGAGCTTGTCGCCGGCGGCCTCCTCCAACTCGCCTGACCTCGCTCGTCATCAAGCTTCCACGACCTCGTCGCCTTGGCCTCCTCGCCTGTCGCCCGGCCTCCCACGACCTCGCTCTCTCTACTCCCCCCATTGCTTTGTGATGTGGATTACTGAGTTGATGTGGGTGATGCTATTGTGATGTGTGTAGTTCATGTTGAGTTATTTGGTTTGGGCAAAAATATAGATGGTAGATCGCGCGATTCGGTAAAATCATCATAACTTTTGCATACGAACTCCGATTATGACGTTCTTTGGCTCGTTGGAAAGCTAACGAAAAGCTCAATCCGAAAATCCATAAATCAAGGTCAAATTCTCTTGCGAGGTCTTGAAAAAGTGAAAACCCCAAAAGCTCGTTTAGGGCCTCTAAACAACCTCAAAGTTTTAGCGGCCGTTTTAGGTTTTTGCCACAGAAATGGCTATCACAGACGGTTCGAACAAAACCGCTCAGTGAAAACTTATCACGAGCGATTCGAACAAGAACCGCTCAGGAAAATGTCATCACGAGCGGTTTGTAAATTCAACCATCGGTGATATTCTCGGATCACGACGGTTTTAATGAAAACCGCTCAGTGATAATAGCCTTCATGCAGCGGTTTCAACAAAAACCGTGCGTGATAGTGCGATCACGAGCGGTTTTGAACCGTCTGTGATAACCGCATGTTATCACAGACCAACAAATATAGACGGTTCGGAAACCGTCTGTGATGACGGTTCCGAACCGTCTGTGATGAGGCTTCCTGTAGTAGTGTATTTCAAATCCCTGTTTAAATAATTAGATATTCCAGGTATCATTGTATGGCCAATCTTGAATATTGATATGTCATTCCTTTGTCACCAATAGATAAACTAGTATGGTAATAACTCACATGCTTAGCAAATGCTTAGACCATGTTTACGAATTTTGGGGAATTTAGCCAGACCATTTCAAATTGATTTAAAATTTGAATCTATGGTATGGTCTTACCATAGAGGCTTATTAAAGGTGGTTTTACTAAATAAAATTAAAAATAGTTTGGACTTGGGCAAAACGGATGAATGGTGGGTGCATGTTTATACACGGGTTTAATCTGGTTAGGATTAAAGCCCAGGGTTTGCTTTGAAAGACGCCCAAGTCGATTAAGGACCGGTCTTTGAGCCGCATCTTGCTATGCCTTACCATACCACCACACGTCTTGTCTGGGCAAGACCTGGCTTAATAATTTGGGATATCTCATAGATATTCATGCCATATTGTATGAGTGGGTGTTGGTTAGACAGTAGTCCCACCTGGCGCAAGAGGGGGCTCCCGGAGGATGGTTAGTCCAATGGAAGCGAAACCTTAGCGGGCATGAGTACTTTGAGGTAGATCATTGTAACGGCCTTGTGATAATTGCTTTGTCACACGCCTTAGGAAGCGTGGATTGGCCGATTCAAAGAGCAAATTATCTCGTGTGGGTAAAGCTGTACAAACTCTGCAGAGTAGAAAACTATTCGAATAGCTGCGTCCGCGATCATGGACATGCTAGCAAAGCCACTTTGAGTTAGAGTTGTTTTTTGTTTTAAAAATGATTTCAACAGCTGTTTTCAGGATGGTTAGTCCTGTGGGGAAATTGAGCGGTTAGCCATTGTGATAGGAGGATATCCATCACCTTTCTTGGAGGTTATCCACATTATACATTTGTTATTTAAAATATGATTTTTGATACTGTATGAAAATGGCCTTACAATCTAATATGATTATTTAAACTAAAACTGCTGCTTTACACAAAATAACCCTGCCATTGTCCTTTTGTCTACTTTATGCATGCATTACAATTCAATATTGGGTGTAACTTGCGAGCACGGTAGTAGTGCTCATGCTTGCTGAATATCTTTATTCAGGTGAAGACTACTATCAGGACGGTGAGGACACCGACGCCTAGGCTACGCCTCCAGACGATTGCCTATGGCGGATCGTTCTGGCCTACTACTACTGTTTTTACTTCCGCTGTGTTATTTAATCTTTTATTTGGCTTCAAGCCCAATTGTATTAAACTCTGATTTACTATTAATGCAATGCGAGATATGGTTATGTTATCATTTTTGTAACTGTGTACACCGGAAATCCTGGACTGGTGTATGAACACAGAGGGTTCGGGATCTTTCGTTCCCGGGTCCGACATATAACTACCCAATTACGAAGCAGTGTTTGGTAACCCCCTAAGTGTACTATTACACATGTAGAAAATCATGATAATCTCATGTCTAAGGATTATACATCATCATTGCTTGAGCCAACTGATAATATATAAAATCATAACAATCTCAATAGTGTCTCAAGGTGGGTCAATCTAGCACTATGTTCTCTAACATGTATTCACATTATTGATTCGATATCCCCATATCCATGGCTGGTGAAACATGGTCATCAATCAATGCTTGTGCTGGTCGATAAGTCACTAGTGTTCTGACCAATGGCATCCGACAAGAGATACATTTAGAATGATATCATAGAAGTTAAAGGGCTTCACCAATAAGTCACATACTTGTTAATTTTTATAAATAATAATTCATCCAAGGAGCATAATAACATTTATTTTATAACTTATAAATATAGACGTGATACAATCATTCATATTATTGTCTCTAGGACATATCACCACCCAAAAAATTGAATGGCATGATGGGTAGCCAGCCATTCCCCTTTTTTATTGTCACAATAGTATCTTTGTCGGGGCACAGACTAGTCATAACATGCATGCAACAGTCAAAAAAATGTCTGCCCAGAACTACTTTCACAAAAAAAAAAATGTCAAAATCTGGCAAGCGCAACAAAAATGCGCAAAGATGATGCCAGTGAGTGGATGTGAGCAAGTGGCGGCTCACACAAGTCCGTAACTTGATTCAACTGTTTGAGCTGGAATGTAGAAATCCTGGGCAAGGACACATCAGTTTGGTCAGAGAACGTGCAACTCACCGTGAATTTGAATGGTATCGCTCTATACTCTAAAAAACCGAAGCCACAATTGGACTGAACGTGACAGGCTTATAATGCCTGGTCGAGAATACCGCCGTGAGATCTATACAAATTTGACCAATAATAGACAGCTCTGTTCATTTTCTTTTCTTTTCTCTTTTTTTTTTTGTTACGTTGCTTCCTTCGCTGATATAAGAACTATATAATGTGTTTTGTGATAATTGTTGCACCGCAATCTGCATTCTTGCAACCAGTTCGTTACATCGATCCTTGCACATATTGCAGAATGTACATGTGAGGGCTCAAATGGAACCACATGATCCATGTTATCTTGTCCCCGTGGTCTGGATGCAAAAGCTTGAGCGAATTTCTGAAGCAACAGCCCAACTGAATAATGACGATCATGACACGGCCAGGTTCAACCGGGACCTGAAAAAAGTTGATGCTTTAAAGCATTTAGAGAAACTAGTAAAGAATAAGATGATGTTCCCAAAATAAATAAGAGAACAAGATATATATGGCTTATTTATCTTGAAGTAAAGTCTGAATCTACTCAAGAAAGAAATTTGTAGTAAGTGGTATATTTTTTCCTTGTTCTTCCAATTCATTCTCAATCTGGCATATAGGCTCACCAATTTAGAATATCATGGAATGAACCTACAAAAAGAATATTTCGGAAGCTACTGGTAAGTGGTGATGGTCTCGCTTCTGAAAAGGTGAAAATCATGAGACCTTGCCAACCAAAATCTTTGTATGTTATGGAAGTGTCATGGTGCATGTAAATCTGAGAAGATCAACTCAAACAGAGCTTGCAATGTGTCGGATCCGGATTTCGCAAATCCAAATTCTCTGTGATAACACTTTGTTATTCCCTAGATCAGTAGATAACACTCACAGGTATATTGCTGAATCATTTCATACATGGCGTGAACTAAACCATTCAAATATATTATAAACATCAAAGTGACATAGACTACGTCGGGTCGAGTTTTACAAAAGGGCCGAACATGCCAAATTGATTACATTACATGAAAGCAACGTAAACTATAGTGGAAGCAAAAGGATAGAGCTCATCTCTCCACAGGCAAGCGACTGGGGTAACCTGTGTACGAAGGATATTAACCAAGAGGTTAGACAATATCGGTTGTATGCAGGTACCGAACGAGTCCACTAGACTGAGGTAAGACCTAGACTACAGAACTAGACTACTCTTCATCGTTTCCTTGTCCATCGGCTTCTGGGTCTTCGTAATATGCATAATCTCCTTGATCCATATTATCTGAAGGGTTTGGAGGAGAGCAAGAATAAGCACAACTTTCATGCTCGTGAGCCAACACACAAGATGCAATAATATATATGCAAGGCTTAACAAGGATGGCTCGGTTTCTTTTATTTGCTAAAGCAATGTTTTTAATTATCATAATTACAAATTCCTATCACTTAGCATTTTAACAAAATTGCATTTTAGCAAAGAGAGTAATTCTGCAATATTTATAACAGCAGAGGTCCCCTCCATCGGAACCTCTGCCTTATGCTTCTTTTTATTGGAGCTACCTCCATTTATTAACACCACTGAGCTCGACGGCTCAGGAAAATCTAATCTCAGGGCTAGGTGAGCCCGACCTAATTTTCATACCACCCACAAAGGTTTTTGAAATAGAACTAACTCTAGCAAGTTCCCATGTCCGCCTTTGACCGTAGGTACGGCTGTTTAAACAGTTTAGACTCCGCAGAGATTGTACACTGTACCCACAAGAGACAATCATACTCGTTGCCCCGCAAGATTCCTTAGTCATATAGTTGAGCGACCAACACAGTAACCTTTCAAATCACCTCGCCCCTTCCGTCATTTCACCCATATGGGGTTACGTCCATACGTTGTGCGGGATGTTCACCTCAGCGTCTAGCGTAGTTGGACTACGCCACAGCGACTGGCAACTTCACCTTGCATCGGTGTCCCTTTCAAGCCGGACGTATCACGTGCTTGCAATTTCCTGTCATCCATCCAGCGAGATGACATTCAGGGTTTAATAATTTTACTAAGTCAAGTTGCACTTTGCAGACTTGTGGTCGCACATGTTTTACAAGGGAGGTCATGACAAGATTAAGTTCTTAATTCATCCGGGCGGTTCATACCACATACCAACCACTCTCGTGCCCAACGGTACCCACCATCATTCCATCCGCCCAGATGTGGTAATAGCAAGTTATTAGGGTTTTGAGGAATAAAATCAAATTATCTCATTTATTTTAGTCATGGACCTCCAATGACTGCCCAAAACCATTTCATGTTTGAAGAGATGATGATTAGGACATATTAATGCCCCGGTACTTAAGCAAGACTAGCATGTCGCTTAAGTACAACATATACTAGTATTTACCACATAGTTACTAGGGTGACATAGAAATGATGTATTCAATTATCAATGGATGGCATAATAATTAATTAATCATCAAATGGGCATTAAACTACCTTAAGGTTTAATATACATTTGATTAAAGAATTAAAGCATGTAATTTTGGTAATTTAAATGAATATAATTTACATAAAATGTAGGCTCAAAATGATCAAAGTATCGACTCGCCTTGGTTATACGTAAGAGAGTCTTGATAGTCTTGTGCTTGATCAAGTTGGAGATCTCCCGCTTCTTCAAACTCTATTCGGATGAACGTACCGGAAAAAGGCACAAACAAGCAAAGAGAGCAAATAAATACTAAAAAATAACAAATAAACTTCAAATTAAACAAGATCATTTCCATTAGCAAGATCTTGAATTTGCAAAATTTTAGAAATAAATTTCATCATTTTTTGAGTTATAACAGAGGAGAACGGAGCTTCCGAAGTTTGAAATTAAATTAAATCGAAAGAATTAAAAGGGGAGAGAGAAATTGGCCCACTAACATGTGGGACCCACTGAATAGTGCTTGGTCCATGTGCACAGTGCATGGACCAGAGGTCGACATGCACTGTGCATGTGGTCCACAGTGCACTGGGCGTATACTGTACATGGGCCCACCTGTCGGTCACTAGAGGCAAAGCAAAAACCAAAGCCAACCATTACTATTTGCGGGCCCGCCGGTTAGTGGACCAAGAGGCTTTAAGCCGCTGCTATTTAAAGCAAATCATTGCTTAGGGTTTTAAGACAGCAATTAGGGGTTTTAATGACGCATGAACAGGGGTGGTCCGAACATGCCAGCACGGAGGGGGTCCTAGGCGCTGGCGGCTCCGGCTCGCCGCCGGCGGAGGGAGGGATGGCGGTGCTGGGGAATGACAAAAATAGAACGCCTAGATGGAGGTGGTCCCGATGGTGGCGGTGGCGCAGCCGAATGTTCGCCGGGAAGCGGCAGCATGGAGAACAACGGCGGCGCACGGGCTCAAGGCTGAGCAAGAGAATCCGGTGAGCTTCAAGAAAATGGGTGAGAGCACCGGCTAGGGGGTGAGCAAGGTGAGATTACCAAGCTCAAGAAGAGAACCGGAGGTGGCCAGAGGAAGGAGATCGGCGGCGGTAAAGAGGCTGGCCGGAAGCGGGGAAGAAGACCAAATCCGAGGGTTGCGGTGGACCAAATCCAAGGGGCCTTGGGGGGCATTCCCCTTGGCGTCGGGGGCGCATGGTGACGGGGGTGGCATGGCGGAGGCGATGCTGGAGCGACGATTTGCCGACGGGGCGGCTTGGCCGAAAGGGGAAATATGGCGATTCTCAGATGGAACTTACCAGGAGAGGGAGAGGGCGAAGCGGGGGAGAACAAGGGGGAACAAGGGAGCTCTTATAGGCGCCAGAGGGCGAGGGAGCCGTTGGAGGGGCTTGGTCCCGAGGCGGTCACGGAGTGGGCGCGCTCTGCGCAAGGAAGCGACAGGGCGGAAGCTGGGCGCCGGGTCAAGAAGCAGGTGGCGCAGGCGAGGAGATGATGAGGGGGACGGCGACTTGGAGGGCCAGCTGACGCGGTGATGATGCCGGTGATGTGGGTGCGTGCGCAAGCGTAGCGCGGCCCGGCGCTCTGGAGCGGCGAGGACAGGCATGGCGTCACGGGCGTGGCGCGGTTGATGGGACAAGGCGAGGAGAGGGCGCCGGGGTCTTGGCCGGCAGAGGGAGCAGGTGACGGCGCAGAGGACAAGCGGAGCACGTGGGTAGCAGAGGGAGCCAGGAGGTGGCGTGGCGGTGGCAGTGCGCACGAGAGTGGCGCAGGCGGCGTGGTGGTGACCCAGCCAGGTGGGGAGGAAAGGGCAGGGGGTGGCGACCGGATGGGCCAAAGGGGATGGGGAGTGGGCCGGGGAGGTGCTGGGCCAGGAGGCCGAGAGGAGGAAATGGGCCGGGGGCCCAAGGGAGAGGTGTGGGCTGAGCCCAAGAAAAGAGGAGGGCAAAATGAGAAGGGGCCTAAATTTGAAAAGGGGAATTCAAATTTAAAATTTGAATTCGAGAATTGTAAGGAGGTTCGAAACGCAAATTCGAACTTAGCTAGAAGCTAGAAGATTTGAAAATATACGATAATTTGAAATAGGCTTGAAAACCAATAATCAAATTGTAATTACTATTTACGTCCGAAAACGGACTGTTACACAGTGTTCGCAAAAAACTATAGTTAGAGACTGAGTAATTATGCGTGTACCGCTATCTATTCAACAGACGAAAAAGCCATGACGATGTTTCATTTAGTAAGCTGAAACAAACTTACAACTTCATGGACGAAAGAGAAACTCTCTTCATTGTTCCATGTGCAGGTGAAGAGTTACATTGGGAAGGAAGGTGGCACCCAATCATATGAAGTACTTGTGTCATTCAACATAACATAACACAACTGGTACATAACATAACACAACTGGTCATTTGCAATTGATACTTTGTCACCTTTTAGTAAACTGCCAAAGTGAGTTCTGACCAACAACTTTGTTAAGATTGATGTGCGGCTTAGTGCCTTCTTTTATCTCTGAAAATTTCCCCTGCAAGGCTTGTCACCACCACTTCGCAGGTGCCATTGTCAATAGAAAATTAACTTGCCTCCTTTGAGGTACTGAACTTTGCTGCCCAGATTGGAAGATCGATGCCTGACCCTACTGTTGCAGTCCAAGCTGTAGCTCAATTAATCAGTTGCTTGCTACCCAACGCACTGTGGATGGTGGAGTACTGGAGATACAGATCTTGAATTCGAACGGTTATACCTATCTGGAACCAGAATGTGCAGCACAAAACGATGGATCATTCATCGACATGGAAAACTTGTGAAAATCACCCAACAAAATGTGATTGGTGTTCTTTTAGAAACAGAGGGCTCTCACCACCCCGGTTGAATGGTTATACCTATCTGGAACCAGAATGTGCAGCACAAAACGATGGATCATTCATCGACATGGAAAACTTGTGAAAATCACCCAACAAAATGTGATTGGTGTTTTTTTAGAAATAGAGGGCTCTCGCCACCCCAGTTGTCAACATCCGGCACCTTGCAATCTCAAAACAAAAACAGGGGAAAATATCTCTCTACTCTAGGACTTTCATTCAGGACATGGACTCAAAACTGTTACGAATATTGTATGTTATATTCAAGAGGGCCAATAGACAATATATATAGGGAGTACAAAGGGGTTACCATATACAGATAAGGAAATACAAGAAGGAGTCCTATTCTAACACTTCCCCCTCAAACTAATGGTGGATCACACATACTGAGTTTGGAGAGAAAATACAAACGTTGTGCTCTAGTCTGTGGCTTCGTGAAGAAGTTAGTAACATGTAACTCTGATGACACAAACTGTAAAGCAAGTACTCATTCCTGCACCAATGTATGAAGCATCCACACCAATGTGCTTGATGAGCTCATGCTTCACTAGGTCCTGAGCAGTACTGATAGCACATGTACTATCAGACAAAAGAGTCGTAGGTCCCATCACAGGCGCTTCAAAATCTGCAAGTAGCCACCTCAACCAAGTAACCTCTTCTGTCACTACTGCCATAGCTCTCAACTCAGCCTCTACATTCGAACGGGAAACTGCAGTCTGTCTCTTAGTCTTCTAGGCAATCAGGAAGGAGCCAAGAAAAACACAGTAAGTAGAAAGAAAACGTCGATCAGAAGGATCACTAGCCCATGTCGCATCGGAGTACACCTAAAGCTGTAGTGAGGTAGAGCTAGGGAAAAACAAACGATGAGAGATAGTCCCATGCAAGTAGCGAAGAACACGAAGAAGGTGACTATAGTGAAGATTGGTAGGACGAGCCATGAACTGACTCAAGATATGAACAACATAAGCAATATCAAGACGGGTGCTCACAAGATACACCAAACTCCCAACAAGATGGCGATATCGAGTAGGATCCTCAAGAAGATCACCATCAGTGGCACGAAGCTGTGGGGATAACTCCATGGGAGTCTTAGTAGTGCGAGTGTCAGTTAGACTAGACCGATCAAGCAAATCCTGGGCATACTTCTGCTGTGAGAGATAGTAGCCCTCAGGCATGGAAGAGACCTCAATTCCAAGAAAGTACGTAAGAGAACCAAGATCAGTCATCAAAAACTTGTCACTGAGATGCTTCTTCACATACGTGATGAATGAGGAATCATCACCAGTGATAAGCATATCATCAACATACAGAAGAAGCAGCGTCCTACATCGAGATGAGACATGGACAAAAAGAGCAAGATCATGGGAACTGACAATGAAACCGACGAAAGTAATCATTGAGGTAAAACACGCAAACCAGGCACGAGGAGCCTGTTTGAGGCTATAAAGAGCACGACGAAGATGACAGACGTGCCTATGGGGAACAGAATACCCAGGTGGTGGCTGCATGTAGACCTCCTCATGCAAAACACCATTAAGAAATGCATTCTTAACATCCAGTTGAGAGATAGACCACTGGCGAACAGAAGCAACCACAACAATAGTGCGAACAGTGGTCATATGGGCAACAAAGGCAAAAGTCTCATCGTAGTCGCGACCGTACTCCTGTTGAAAGCTGCGAGCCACAAGACGAGCCTTGTAGCGCTCGATAGTACCATCAGACCGGGTCTTAATCTTGAACACCCACTTGCACGTGATCGGACGAGCATGCACAGGTATCGGTACAATATCCCAAGTCTCCATATGTCGAAGAGCATCAAACTCTCTGCCATAGTGAGCTGCCACTCAAAATGAGGAGCAGCCTTACAATAAGAACTAGGCTCAGTGACAGAGAGAGCATGAGCTATCGAAGCAAATCCAAGACGATCTGGAGGTCAAAGGGATGTCCAGTCATGAAGGACGTAACGAGGAGCATCATCAGGAGGATCAGATGTGTGTGTCAGCAAGATACCAGGAGAGGAGATTGGTGAAGGACGCCTGGAGTAGTGAATACCAGAGAAACGAGACGGTGGTGCTACAGGAACAAGAGGCAGTGCTGCAGGAGGCAGCACCGAAGCCGGAGGTACAGAAGGAATCACTGGAGACAGACCAGGGGAAGACTGTGATAGTGGAGAAATGAGTGAAGAGTTAGAAAGAGACAACCATGAAATCGACTAAATGGTGGAAACAGGAGAAGGAGCCAAGTCTCGATAGAAGAAAGGTCGAGATTCGTCGAAGACAAAGTCTCGTGAAATCATGATCCGTCGAGCAGAAGGATCCTAGCAGCGATAACCCTTATGCTCAGAACTATAATCAAGAAACACACACTCAACTGATTAGGCAGATAGTTTAGTGCGCTCACGAGGCTGCAGCAGAACAAAACAAGTACAACCCAAAACACAAAGGTGAGTGTACTGGAGGGCTCGAGAATAGAGACACTCTATAGGACTGACACCCTTAAGAGCAGTGTAAGGATGCATATTGATGAGATATGCAGCCGTAGAAACAGCCTTAGCCCAAAACTGTGATGGAACGTGAGAGGCAAGAAGAAGAGTGCGGGCAGTCTTAATCAGATGACAATGTTTGCGCTCAGCAACCCCATTCTGAGCATGGGCACCAAGACAAGAAGACTGGTAAAGAGTGCCCTGCTTAGAAACAAACTGTCTAAAAGCACCCAAACAGTATTCACCAGCAGAATCATAGCAAAAAGTACAGATGGAAGAATCAAACTGAATACGAACCATCGTTGTAAAGCTACGATAGATTGCAAGAAACTGACCATGATTAGATATAGGGAAAATCCATATAAAACGGGAATAATCATCAATGAAGATCACATAAGATTTATGCCAACCTTTAGAGATAATAGGAGCAGGTCCCCATACATCTAAATGAACTAAATCAAAAGGACGAGCAGACAATGACTCACTAGAATGATAAGGAAGTTGTAGCTGCTTGCCCAGCTTACAACCCTAACAAAACATGGCTGTGTCAACAGTAACACATCCAAAAACACCCTTACGAACTAATAAAGAAAGACGGGACCCACACAAGTGAACTAAATGGTGATGCCACTGCATAAAAACTCCAGAGGTGGTGGCAACAGTGGCGGTGGAAATAGATGTAGAGGTGACAGGAGCAACTGAAGTGGACGGAAGGTAGAGGCGATCAAGGATGTAGAGACCCTGACGATCCGTACAGTGCCGACCAGTCCTAAGTATCGTCCATGTCTGTCGATCCTAGATGAAACAGGTGTGAAAGTCAAAACCAATCCTACAGACAAGATCGGTGAGCTGACTCACCAAAAGAAGTTGCATGGTAAGCTGGGGAACATGGGAAACAGACGGAACAAAAAAGTCTATGGACAAAAGAGTGCCTTGATAACTGACAGACAAAGAAGTACCGTCAGTTGTCTGAATAGAGATAGAAAAAACAGGAGGTCCTACTGAACCGAGAGATGTGGAGTCTGGCGCCATGTAGAAAGAGGCACTAGAATCCAGAACCCAAGAAATACCTGAAGGAGTCATTTGAGCTAGACTAGCAGAACTTGCTGTGCTGTGATAGAACTGCTGAAGTAGAGCCTGGCAGAACAGAGTCACCTCGCTGAGAAGGTCCTAACGTGTTGGTCTGTCCTCCCGTCGAGGAAGGATCTCCCTGCCCCCCCCCTGCGGATCACCGCACAACGCTGGTAGTCGTGCCCAAAGTTCTTGCAATAATTGCACTGAACCCCCATTGGTTCAAAAATAGGAGCAGAAACAGACACCTGAGGAGGGACTGTAGTCAAAGCAGAAACCATCGATGTAGTCAAAGAAGAAGAGCTAGCAAGCACAGCCGGAGCAAACTGTGCCGCTAACCCACGGTGAAGGTCTTCAGCATGAAGTGTCGAAAGAGCCTCGGCAACTGTCGGTCGTGGTGAGCGACTCAACAGTTGAGCCCTGACAGGCTCAAACTCTGGGCATAAACGGCATATGAAGTCATAAAGGCGAATGCGATCACAATCCGCCTTCTGCACCTTATAACACTCTTGGCAGAACGGAGAAGCCAGCTCGTCCAGTTGTTGCTAGAGGTTAGATCAACGTTCTTCTTCTGTTTTTTTTTTTGGTGTGTGAGTTTGGGCTGGCTTAAAACAGCTCGGCCTGCTCACAAAGCAGATAGGCCGGCTAAAACAGCCCGGCCTACACACGAGCGGCACGAGCGGGGGAACTAGGGTTCCCCCAAGTCCTCAGCGGCAGCGGCGGCGGCCCTCTGGTGATGAGCAACCGACAACGGGTGGCGAAGAAGCAGCGAGCTCGAGCACACGGGCGATGGTAGTGTCGAGGGGAGCGCGACGGGGATGAGGCTCGAGCACACAGGCGGCGGTGGCGTCGAGGGGAGCGCGACAGGGACAAGGCGACCACTAGCGGCGTCGATCGAACTCCCAGTCGGCAGAGCTCCTCGTGTCGAGCTCTGGCCGCGTGGTCCAAGGAAGAAGTAGAATTTCTTTGGGCTAATTCCTTATATGCCACCGAAAGTTTACCTCATCCCTTATATGTCATTCATTGTGTCATTGACATGTGGACCTTGACTCCACATGTCAATGACACAATCAGGGATTTGGCCAAAATTTCAGTGGCATATAAGAAATTAATCCAATTTTTTTTCAGCTGCTGATGTAGTTGAAGCTAGCTTAGCTGCCTTGGGTTTGTCCTGGTAACTAATGAACCTGCACTGCAGCGAAGACTGTATGCATGGAGAAACTTCTCTAGGAAATGCTATACGTTTCCTCAACAAGAAGGCGTCAGTTCTAGCTCGTGCCGCACGGTAGATTCTTTTTTATTTTCACCGTAGCAACCATTGAGATAGAATAGTAGCACCAGTAACAATGGCCACGGGTCTTGGATTCCACACATTTCGACCACTAAAGCTTCATTTTACAGACACTTGTTTTACCCTCAAGTCATTCATTTTCCTGCTGAAAAAAGTTCAGATAGATTCATGCCAATTTCCATCTCTACGTGTAGTCACAAAATTAAAATTGACATGTTACAGTCTTAATCATAAATTTAAACAACTACAGTGCCGGGTTTTTTTGGGTGAAGGACATAGTAAAATCCTAAAGTTCCCGCCATTGCAAACCATTGTGCGTTTCTTCTTGCTCTTTTTTGAAGTTTTTTTTATTATCAATCGCATCGTTCAGTATATACACTTAATTACATAGATTGGCATCAAAGAAGAGAATTATTTTTCCCTTCTAAAAAAACCACCAAAAAAACCGAAAAGAAGAAGAAAAGGTAGAGCAAGAGTGCAGTATCGATCAAACACGACAGACAAATTTCTTTTTCCTCCTCTCCATCGGTTCCTTCCAAGGAAAACGAAGGAACCAGAGCAAGAAATCAAGAACCCCGCAGAAACGAGCGCATCTGCGATCACCTGATCTCGTCGCCGAGCTGCGACGGGCTCCTCCAGAAGCCGGCGCCGTAGAACGTCGCCCACACCTCCTTCTCCAGTTCCCTCGCCTCCTCCGCTGGGGGCATCGCCGGCCACACCGCCGCCGCCTCGCCGGGCATGGCCACGCCGCCGTCGTCCACGAGGAGCTCGTACATCTCCGCCGCCTGCCCGCCGAGGCCGAGCGCCGGCGCCTGCGGGCCTGGACCGCGCGGCGGCACAGCGCCGCCGGGCGCGCACCGTGGCGAGCACGACGACCTCCACTACCGCGCACGGGAAGCAGCAGCACACGGCGGCGCACCCCGCCGCCGTGCCGCCGGCCACCTCGCCGCACCGGGGCTGCCTGATACGCTCGCTGTCGCAGCGCTGGTGCAGGTGCTGCTGCCGGCGCGGCGGGAAGGCCGCCGACCGCCTCAGCGCCGCCGCCACCGCCGCTGGTGCCAGCTCCCGCCGCTGCTGCGCCGCGGGTGTCGCCGGCCCTCGCCGCCGCCACGGCCACCGAGGTCGCTGGAGTGGAGGTCTCGGCGCGGTGGTTGGGCTTGCTCGACCGGCCGGCCATGGCAAGTCGTCCCAGGCCTCCCGGCTGGCTGGCCTTAACGTTATCGC
Organism: Phyllostachys edulis; assembly: GCA_036346405.1. NCBI lineage: Eukaryota > Viridiplantae > Streptophyta > Magnoliopsida > Poales > Poaceae > Phyllostachys > Phyllostachys edulis. The sequence continues at coordinate 98,959,547 of CM070549.1, forward strand.
CGGGGCCGCATGGATCACCCGCCAAGGAAAAGGATGTCCTTGCAGAGGAAGGCGTGGGTGGTGAGCGAGGGGGGCGCTTAAATGGTCTCGGGTTGGGGCCGTTGTTAGCGGCGGCGAAACCGGTAGGCCTCTCTCCATTCTTGGGGGAGGCAGAGAGGAAGCTGGAAAAGGAAAGCTAGCGCAACCTGAGCAGAGCAGCAGCCATGCACGCACATGTTACGAGAGCACCAAGGTACCAACTACCAAGGCCGAGAAGCCTAGTCTGAAGTCTGAACCAAGGCGGAAAGCAACAGCGGCTGGTGCTCGGGAGAGAAATGAGGAGGACCAGGAGGCCGAATCCTCTGTTTCCAGCCAAGGATTGGGTCCGGTGGATGGTTGGGCTTAGCCCGCGTAAGCGTGTGTGGGACCTACTGGTCTTTCCCTCTTTGTTAGTGTGTATATGGTGGTGGCTGGAGTGTGGTGGTTGGCTAGGGCTTGGTGTGTGCTAGTAGCCCACCAATGTTGGTCCTGCTCGACGCGACGGTTTACCCAAATAAATTGAGTCCGTGAGGCTTTGGTGCTTTCGTAAAAATTTACAGCATATGGTAAGGGACGCGCACGCGTGTATGTGCGTAGTGGCATGAGTAGGGTGTGCCCTGGGTGTGTGCGTCCACCCTTGTATTCTAAAAAAAAATCTGTACGAACTGAAAATACTATCTGAATTCCCCGATCCCTATTTCTTCTCTTCCCCCACCTCATTCTTCCTTCCTTCCCAGCCTTTTGGCTACCTTCCTCCCTCTGTTACCTCTCCGTCTAGACTCTTAGCAAAAGAGTCCTTTTCCAGTAGTCCATGATAACTTATTAACTTATGCACATCCATCCTTTTTTATGAAAATCAAACATCACCCCCACTGTAGGGTTCACTCAAGATTTTTGCAAGTACTGTCTATCATTCACCCCTCCATTGGACAATAGATCCCGATGAATCGCGGTAATGTGTTGGTTGTAGGTGTAGGGGAAGGCGGCAATGACATGCGGGAGGAGAAGGTAGTGGTGGCGCGAGGGGAGGAGGAGGCGCCAGCAGAGTCTAGGAGCGATGGTGCGGGCGCGGCAAAGGTGTCGGTGCAATCAGGCAATGGAGTGGAGATGCATCAGGTGGGAGAAAAGGTGTCGTGTAATCAAGCAATGGAGACAGTGGCAGATGCACCTTTGATATCCATGACACTGAAACAGCCCAAAATTTCGGATTTCAAAAACTTTTGAAGTTTTGGCTTGAATTTGGTTTTATTTCCCAATTCGGAAGGATTTCCCTCTTTTCCACTTTTTCCTTTTCTCTCTTTAAGTTTTCGCAAGCCGCAGGCACTTTCTTCCCCACGCGCCTTCTCCCCTGTCTCCTTCCTCCTCGCAACGCCAGCGTAGCATAACCTCGATCCTTCTTCATCTTCGCCTCATCAATGCCCTCCACAACCTTCGCCACCTCACCCCGCTACCTTGCCCCTGCTCTCTCCTTTCCCCGGCGCCATTCACACGTGGCCAGTCAGCGCACTGCCCACGCACCGTACGCATGGCATACGATCACTACTCCCACTGCCATACCTAGGCTATAAAAGCCCCCAATCTCGAGCAATGAGCATCGTCACTATTCACTCAACACCCCATAGCCCCTTCCCCAGCGCTGGCCAATCGCATGGATTATCGCCGCCATGTTCATCTTCCCCGACGAGCCACAGGTGAAATTTGCTGCCCCCTTTGCTTCCCTTCCCTCCCTTCCAACCTCGACAGTAGCACCCTCTCACCACCTCGCATCTTTTCCCCACCATCCCCACCCCTATCCTTGCCCCTAGTTCGCTGGCGTCGAGCTCCTCCTCCATGCCGCCCACGGCTCATGCCGCCACGCCACCACAGACAACCCCGAGCTCCACCGACACCTCCTCTGGACTCCCCTTGGCCCACTAATGTTATATTTGTTATTGTTTTACTGTTGTAAAGATGAAATGCTTTAAACTCAAAATACATCTACGTATATCAGATATGGCAAAGCCTAAACCATCCGTTGAACCCCTGGCATGTAGTTAAATAGTTTTTCCATGTGGCTTGCTGAGTACGGTTATGTACTCATTCGTGCAAAATCTGCAAAACATCTACAGAGGAAACCTGAGAAAATCATGAGGATCTTAATGAGGAAGGATTTCGTGGACCTCCAGATAGCAATGATTACTGTTACTAGGTCTGACCGCGCTCAAGTGTGCCTATGGTTTAGAAGTTCTTTTGTCTTGTATTATATTAACTTTGTGCTTGGATGCCCATATTAGTGTAACACCCCAGCCCAACACGAGCCTGGAATTCTACTAAAATAACAAGATAACAAATTAAATTCTAAAACTTTACACTAAATTTCGATAGAACCTCCTTTGTACAGTTAAGCATACAAGAGGTTCTAAACAAATTCAAATATTTCAAACATCCAACTTAATTCATAATCAAAAAAACTTCCATGATACGCTAATCAACTCTATTACAAAGCAGCAGATGCATCAAGACATATCCAATAAAAATCATCTTGGCAGTTTGCTCAATTATTAATTCATAGTCCAAAATTAATCATTCATGAATGGTTCATGGTAGTGTGCAACAAATCTTATTACTAGCCCTTCCCATGCATGACATCCGCGTAAGAGATACCTAAAAATATAAACAAACAACAAGTGTGAGTCCATGACTCGGCAAAGTACAAGTAATACAGAAATTCAATATACAACTTTCGCACAATCAATCAATCACAATTCTTCATCTCAAATCAGCTCATATGCTCGTGCAATGCAAATGCCACAGATGCACCTTTTCTTTTCTCTTTGCATTTACCGGTAATGCGGAGTATACATCCGTCAATGCATACCCATGCTTGTGTCTTCTAGCACAGGGACCATAAGCCCACACTCCACAAGTGTGGGGACCTCAAGCCCATCTAATACATGACGGGGACCTCAAAATCAATACTTGGCCACCACGTGACCAAGTCTCAAGGATAATGACATGATACATACGAGTCTATTCATTTATCCAACATAAGCATGTAACGACCAACAGTGCCATTCATGAGTAAAGAACATAAATCACAAAACAAGCTTTCATGAACAATCACTTTAATTGTTCTATCACTAATTGTACTTACCTCAACCGTGTGAAGCTTGATGACGCGAAGAGGGCGTTGCCCCCAGAATCAAACCACCACCTGAATATTTTTAACAACCATACTAAGAGAACATTTCTGGACAAGACATTGCTAGAAGCAAATATACGACAAACTACACTCCCTAGCGCAACCCAAAACACCAACTCCCATGAACATCGATCTGTCCCAAAACAGAGTAGTATTCTTCTAAAATTCATAACTTTTCGTATATTTACCCAAAAATGGTGTTATTTGATTCTTTGGAAAGCTTGTTAAATTACCCACATAAAACTAGTTGGTGAGATTCCCATATTCTATCATCCCCTATCCCTACCAAACAGATTACTAAAACTACTAAATCCCGTCAGAGGTTCTGGACAGCGAGACTAAAACTTACGTATCTTTCAGTACAAACATCCAAAAATTATGTTCGCTAGCTTTCTGGAAACCTTATCAAATAAAATACAACTTTCATGTTGGTGAGATCCTCTAAATAATTCGTTAGCTAATTTCTACTAACCAGTTAATACTAGCTGCCAGAATTCTGACAAAGCCTCTGAACAGCGACATTGCAAAAATCATAACTTACGATCCGTTCATCCAAATGACCTGATCCAAGATTCGACGGAAAGCTAATGATGCTACCCACAAATCTCTAGGAGATGGCCAGACCAGAATTCGTAGTTAACAACCCTAAAACAGCCGGGCACTACAGATTGCTATAAATCGATCTAATACCGACATTGCCAAAACGCAAGACTACACGACTAATCAAACGGGGTTGAGGGTTACCCTTGGAGAATCCGCTAAAGAATGCAAGAACCCCCAAAACCCCCACGTGATCCCTCTCCCCCTTCCTCTTCTTGGCTGGCCAACACCAAAGGAGCCCCCTTCTTCTTCTTCTACTGGCCAGCAGCAGAAGAGGAATTCTTGGTCGGCAGCAGGGAGTCTCACCAGGGGAGGAGGCACTGCCAAGGGGTGCTGGACTGGGAGGTGGAGGTGCAGGGAGGAGAGGAGGTGTCGGCCAAAGGTGGGGAGGGGTGGCGCCTAGGGTTTGCCCCCCCCCCTCCTATGGTCAGCTGCCCCCCTCCACCAATGGGCCAAAATGATGTGGGCCAGAAGCCCACAGCCCATGTTGTCCAAATCTTGCAACCCCCCCTCTAAACTCCTGTTAAATCCATTCTCTCTAATTTGTTCTCCTCCCTAAAGTCTCTCTTATCACTTAAATATATTTGGTGTATGACATTCTACCCCTTTAAACGGAATTCGACCTCGAATTCTACTCACGCTCTACGCTAAAGAACAATCACGGCTAGAATTTACCAACAATACCACGCACCTGCTGTGAACAATTCCGGATATTACTCGCGCATGCGAGACTCCAATTCCCAAGTCGTTTTCCTCTCGGACTTATGGGACCACCGCACCTTGATGCAACTGATGTATTACGCCTCATCACTCGTATCGACATAATCAGGACCACTCAACGAACATGACTCGAAGATGCAGTATTACTCGCTGGTCAACGGCTCTTATGAAACCTCACACTCCAAATACCTCAAGCATTCTCTCAACACCGGGTCATACAAAACGTTATATACCCCGCTCCAGGACTCGAGACGGTTCTAGCGAATTGCTATCTTCTAAAATCCCGGCAACTTCCAGAACAAACCAAATATACTTTGGGCTATCATTCCCTTTGGGACCAAACCACAGAACTTGCACATAAACATATGGAACTCTTGTTCTATCTCTCAGTCGATCTCTTCATCCTAACAAGTAGAACCTTCGTTAAGCAGAGACGCGCAACACAACTTATTTTAAACAAACTTTAATAATCAGAAATTAACTGAAAGCAAAGGATTCACAATGCAACCCACTCTTAACCAATTTTCCTCCAAAACACTCAAATCCAAAATCGAAGATTCATCATGAAAATATTTTCACATTTCAACTAGGCAGTTTACAAATAAATACCACATAAGCTAAAAGAGAAATCGCTCGAATGCAAAGCTCGTACGTATGCTTCACGGACTCGGTGTACGGAAATCGACCCTGACCAGCCGGCTTGGGCTCAGTCCTCGGCCTGAGTCAGATGCAATCTGTATCGACCCAGATGGTCAAGTCCACACACCCCGAGTTTGATCCTTATGATCGTTATGATCCACACGATGTTCCTTATTTAATCAGGATATACATGAGTATACGTTTAGCGAAAACGCCCTTGTCTTGTAAGGCCCTGTAGCATCCGCAAAATTTCTAGCGCACAAAACACGTACGTGCGGTCTGCCGTGTGGTGTACATCCTCCCGTCCTCATGTATAATTAAAAAAAAAACTGCTTTAATGAGAGGGGAAATGTGATCGTCCAAAGTGTTTTATTTTTTTAGAGAGTACAACGAGGGTTTTCACACCACTCACATCGCATACGTGTGTGTTACAGACATGTGTGCATATCCACCCGGTAGGAATTATGCAGAGGCACTATAGACTCCTGGAGCACAAATACATACTTTTCCATTGAACACACAGTCTGTGCGTACTCTGATTAAAAAAGCTAGGATGAAACCCAAGTGGGTGGGAACGAACACCCTCGCTCCCACCACTAGGTCACTGGCAGTGGCATTTTCTTCAGGTATTTGTTCACGCGCATGATTTTATATGCGAGGCATGGTATATATGATCGTTGCTCTGATACCTATGCATATCATTCGGCGGTGCCACTCAGAGATGAATTCGCGATCGAGTAGTGGCTACGTGCTCTTTATTCCTTAATGCCGGTTCTCAATCTCTCACATCAAATTACTGATCCAGCAACAGATAATTAACTTGAAGGGATTCGTTGAGCTCGATAAATTAAACGGGAGACACCATGCAGCTAGGCGATCAGTTTGCGGTTTGGCGCGCGCGGCCAATGTGAAAAAAAGGAATTGTGTCATTTGGTCGAGGCTCGTGGTAAAAGCGTAAATCCATACGCGTACAGTTAAGTTAACCATATCATTTTTAATGGTTTGGGGTTTAATTTGGGCACGGTAAAAGTAACTGCAGCTAGTATAGTTGTAAACTTGTAATATTTGGGCAGGGTAACTCATGGGCTGGTATCAACTGGTCTGGTAACTCCGGTGCGTAGGTTCACGATCGACGTGCGCGCGTGCTCCGGTCGATCGATCGACCAGCGGGGGCGCAGGTGGGTCCACACCCCAATGATGATGCTCCCGGCCGTTATTAGGAGTACGGGAGGGATGCTGCGGCGACGAGATTAATTATTCCATTAATTATCTGATCTTAACTAATAAAAGAATGAGTTTAATCCTTACATACGTAAAAAGAAACTAACGAACCCGTGCACACTGAGACTACCATGTTAGCCACACTATGTCCCTAACGTGGCTGTTCCTCGTATCTGGGCCATCGCCGCTCTGCTCTTCTTCCTCCGATTCCTCCCGCCCCGCCTCGCACCCATGTCGGGCGCCACCGCCCTTGATTCGCACTCCTTCGATCTCGTTGTCGCCAGAACCATTCTCGTCACAGTCATCCGTGTGCTTCCCCCGTCCCTCAGCACTTGCAGAGCCCCTCACGTCGCACTCTCCGTCTCTCTCTCGTCCTAGGCTCCATCACTGCCGCTCCACCTACTCCCCAGCCCCCATCTCTTCCCTCACCCTCCCATCTCGTGAAAAGTTTATGTTTCCATTGCAAACACACGGGCATTAATATGCATGAACATGATACAAATCACTCCATCCGTTTCGCAATATAGGTCGCGTGGTGTGACCTATTTCCGAGAACGTTAGTGCATGCAAAGTCCAATGAGTAGTTTTGGAGTGTTAATCTCCATTAGAAAAAGCTCCAACCAAAGCCTCCAGGACTTGCAGGCGTGCATGCATCCATGAGATCTGGTTTGGAGCATTCATGTTTTGCACATTCCCACTAAGGACTTGTTTAGATACAGTGTGATCCGACTCAATTATTTCGGATTAACTCGGAATTTGAACTAAAATCCCTTCTAATCCAAAGGGATTGGTTCTAATCCCTCTCTACCCAAACAAACCCTAAAGCAAGTGCACACAGGAAAGTGTGAGGAAATGTTTTTATTAATGCATTTCCCTGGTTTAACCCGGGTAGCATTGTCCGTTTGCATTCATCTACACTCAATTTTACAATTATTTGGTCTGTACAGACGATGAGCTTGGACTTATATTGCGAAACGGAGCAAGCATACCATATACTCGTACTCCTCCAGCAATGTAGGGATTGATTAGGGCTGCGCCACACCATCGCACGCCAATGCAAGCACGCGGCGCATACCATGCAAGAAGCTTCCTCCTAAATTGATCTATCGACACTAGTAATACTGACTAGCGTAAGCGTGCGAGATCGATGCCTGCATAAGGGTCATGAGAAATCTCTCGCCGAGCATGCATAGCTGTGGTGGGGTGGCAGTACATTCACATTTACCATCAGTAAAGTTGCTGCTCCAGTAGTCACACAACAAACAAATACGGGGCGACTAAGCTACAGTCGCCTAAAATTTTCTTAAAATCATTTACTTTATTCGATACGTTGGATCATCATCTAATGGTTTCTATTTTTTTATGTTGAAAAATTCTAAACTAGACAAAAATAAATCTAGGTAAACTATACAAATACAAAAACAAATATAACTAAAAGTTACAGTAAAGCTATGCTAAATTTACATGTTATTTGATAATATAATTTTAGGTTTAGTATCGCACAATTATAGGTGACTAGATTTTTTTTTAAAAAAAAATCAGACAACTAGAAGTTGACAAAAGCTAACAAATGTTCCCATCACCCTTTCCCTCCCCTCCCTCTCTCTCTTTTTCCACGGCGCGCCACCGCCAAACGCTTCGCGGGCAGCCTCGCCGACAAGGATGGCCCACAGACCCGAGCCTCGCGCCACCCCTCTCCCTCTCACGCCACGAAGCGTCATCCCTAGAACACAGCGTAAGCCAACAGGCTGATACGTCGGGCCGGGGACACGCACGGCCCACATGTCAGCGACCCCTCCAATCCCCTCGCAAAGACGGTGCAGTGTACGAACGTGCCAGTGCGTGACGGCGCTGCAGTGTCCGTGCCACGCCGTAACGAACCTCTCTCTCTCTCTCTCTACTCTCTCTATTTAAATATCCCGGCCGAGGCAAACGCGAGATCGAGGTGGGAGAGCCAATAACACCACCCGCGCGCTGGTCCATCGATCCCCTCCGATAAGAAGAACTAGCCGATCTAGCCTAGCAGCCAACGCTCCCACATCTTGGATCGATCCATCAATCGATCCGAATAAGCTAGCAGCGACGATCCAGCCAGTTCATCACATTTGGTTTATTATTTCCCCCGTAAAATTTCGCCCCATTTCGGCCTGTTTAGTTAGTTCCACCCGATCCTCATAAGCAGCAAGCCACGGTGAGTTTGTCTTCGAGCACGCACGGATTCGATCTCCCCATCTTTTGCCAGCAGCACTGTTTGATTCGAAGAGCAGCGAGATTTTTCTTTGCGTTTTTTTCGCTGCTCTCGTTGGTCCTGTGTGTTTTGCTCTCATGGCAGCAGGGGCTAAAGCCACTTTGATCTGATCGCAAAAGAGGCGAGTTTTCCTTTCCGATCTTCTCCCCTTTGGATGTTTTTTTTTCTTCTGTCGCTTCTTTTTTTCCGATCACACGCGCTGCTGCTTGGAGAGAATTTGAGCAGTTGGTGTTTCAATTTTGATCAATTTGGCCCGTCTTTTCATGCCGTGCGTGCCAACGATCCGTGCATTTTGGGGGCATTCCCCTTTTTTTTTTCTCTCGAACTCTTTTGATTGGTAAGGGCAGGAGTTGCAGCGGTGCTTGTGCTAGTGTGCATTAGTGTGGCTAGGGTTTTGCGGGTTTTGATCCCAATAGATCGGCAGGTTTCTTATGCAATTTATTCGTGCGTGTCAAATTATATGCTACTACATCCGTCCTGATTCATGAGATCGATGGGTTAATTTGGCTTTTTTGTTCTTGCTTTTGCGGGAGACAAGGCTCTGACGCGGAGGCAGATGGACGCAGAGACGGTGGCTCCTGCATTGCTCGCGGTTCATCTGCAGGACTCGCCCATGGTACGTTCGTTCGCTTGATCGTACGTGGAAGCATCAGCTTTTTGGCAGTTCGATCTATCGTTTCTTTTTGCCTTTTGTTCTGGGCACTAATCCGCAGTAATCCGTTTCGCTCTACTTTTTATCTGCTGGTCTGGTTAGTTACATTTGATACGAGGGAATATTTTCTGCATGTTGCTGTGACCACGGTGTGTGTGCGCGCGCGCGCTGCTTGATTTAGTTCCGCTTGGGGTTCACTCGATCGGATGCGCAGCTGAGATTTAGATGCTGTTGCGTGATAATGGAGTACTGCTACTTAGTGCGGTCACTGGATTAGTTATACTTGAGTCCAGTTGATGGATCAATTAATGGGGTGGCTAGTTTTGATAATCCGATCTTGTTTAACTACAAGCGCATGCCAAAATTAGGAGGCGGCATAAAGTAGAAACCAAGACTTGGTATTTCATGGAAGATCCTAGCTAGCTTGTTAATCTACATGCTGATCTGATGTTTAGATCGTTGGAACTGCATGTGGGGCTTAGTTTTGAATTAACTGTGTTTCTTTTGTGATTCTTGTGAGGACAACTAGAAGTTATTAATTTTTGTGGACATCGAATATATATAGAAGTACTAATTGTTTCTCTATTGATCCCCGTGCTAAAGAGGAAGCGTGGTTTGCTAGATGAACAGAATGCAGTTGAATATAAGTTGAGTTATTAATTAGTTGCCAAAGATGCTCCTGTTTAATTTTACTAGTTTGGTACAATCTCAGGCTATTATGCATGCATGGTGGTCTATGAAGCATGTATCCGTACGTTTTTGGTTCGTTTGTGCAATTCATCCTTGAACAATTTACACGCGTCAAGTTACCATCAAAAGTGCTTCAAACTTACATTCCAAGTACTACACCTGTTTCAATTGGCTGATTAGACCAGATCAGATTGATATGTAGGTCACTAGCTTTAATTTGATTTTCTGGACTAGCTAGTCACCATCCGGAGTTTCAAAATGCATGGCCACAGGAAAAACTTCTTGACGTTAATAGAATCAAACTAGAATTGTGATTTTTCACCTATGACGGATGAGTGAGACATGCAAAGGCACATATATGGCTCAGAACGGACCAATTAACGTGAAAAGCAAAAGGCAGCCTCAGTTTGTCAGACACAGGGAAAAAATGCTCCGCAACTAGCTTGTGTTTCTTTTGTTTCTGAAGGTACAGTGGTATATGTGATGTTGATTGCGGTCTTTCACAATTAGGCTAGGTCTTCCCATCCCACGCACACTGCACGCCCACTCCCCAAATCGTTTTCCATTTCAGTCTCTCTCTGCTCCCCACTGCATCTTCACACGAATCATACACCTGTCTCACCAGTTTTTCTATGAACATTCCAAGAGGCCACAGGTGAGCAAGTACTACTACAAGAAGAGGCCTAGTAGCCACAGCAGAAATGGCAAGGATGATAGCAACCACCACGACTCCAGGATCCAACCCGCCAGCTCGCCCTTGAGCAGACAGAACCTGCTGTCCTCATCTGCCACACCCACCTACTACCACACCGGTGAGCAACACTTCAGCACGGCCATATATTTTGGGCAATTCTGTTTCTACCATTCCTCTTCATGCAAAGTTCTTGAAGCTGTGTTTGGTTTTGGTCTGATCAGGAGGGTTCTACGAGATCGACCACGAGAGGCTGCCCCCCAAATCCCCAATCCATCTCAAGTCCATACGCGTGGTAAAGGTGAGGCTTTTTCTTTCTGGGACTCAACAGCTAGCTCGATCTCGGGTTTCTTGATTAATTTGGCATGTTTCTGATGTGATGTTTCATTGTGTAGGTGAGTGACTGCACGAGCCTGGACGTCACGGTGAGCTTCCCGTCCCTCTTGGCGCTGCGAGGCTTCTTCTCCTCCTTCCCGGCGCCCAGAACCGGGCCGGAGCTCGACGAGCGTTTCGTCATGAGCAGCAACCACGCCGCCCGCATCCTGCGCCGTCGGGTGGCCGAGGAGGAGCTCCAGGGCGAGATGCACCAGGACAGCTTCTGGCTTGTCAAACCCTGCCTCTACGACTTCACCGCGTCGTCCCACCCGGCGCCACCGCCACGTGACGCTCCTTCGCCGACGCCGCCTGCAGCTCCCCTGGAGGCTGCGCCGGCAGCCAGCTCCTGCCTCCTCACCACCTTGAAGTGCGATGGCGCCGGGTGGGGCGTGAGGCGCCGTGTCAGGTACATTTGCCGGCATCGCGATGCTTCCAAGGAGGCCAGCATCGACGGCTGGGACACGGAGGCCAGCGTCAAGGAGCAGCAGCAGCGCACGGCGCAGGAAGATAAGAAGAGCTCAAGCAACGGCAAGAGGAGGCGGGAGGAGGCAAAGGGCAGCAAGGACAAGCGCAGCGACGATAGGAAGAAGAAAAACAAGACACACAAGAGTTCCAAGGAGGAGAGGAAGCGCGCCGTCGAGGCTAAAGACGACTACCCCCGGCGCGGCAAGGACCGGTGGTCGGCCGAGCGGTACGCGGCGGCGGAGAGGAGCCTGATCGACATCATGCGCTCCCGCAGTGCCCGCTTCGGCGCGCCGGTGATGCGGCAGGCGCTGCGAGAGGAAGCCCGCAAGAAAATCGGCGACACCGGCCTCCTCGACCACCTGCTCAAGCACATGGCCGGCAGGGTGCCGGAAGGCAGCACTCAGCGGTTCCGTCGCCGGCACAACGCGGATGGCGCCATGGAGTACTGGCTGGAGCCAGCCGAGCTTGCGGAGGTGCGGCGGGAGGCCGGCGTGTCTGATCCATACTGGATGCCGCCGCCGGGGTGGAAGCCGGGCGATGACGTGTCCCCGGTTGCCTGTGACCTCCTGGTCAAGAGGCAAGTGGAGGAGCTCGCTGAGGAGGTCTACGGCATCAAAAGGTCTCCTTTTTTGACTCTCCTTTGCGGTTTCCACTTCTTGCATTGGTCTATAGCAGCGCAGTGCCACTGTTCTGTTAAGGCTTACGAGTTTTGTGCTAGATTTGACTTGTGGACTTGTGGTGATGTGAAGGCACATGGAGCAGCTAAGTTCTAACTTGGTGCAATCAGCCAAGGAAGCAAAATCCGAGGCAGAAAGAGCTTACAGTTCCCGGAAGGTAGCCAAACGATCCTGTTGATCTTTCCCTTTCAATCATTTTTCAATTTTTTGGCGCAAATAGCACATTTGCGAGATTTTATTACGAAAATAGCGCCTGTCACAACGAAATTGCAAATCTAACCCCTCGTCCGCACGGTCACCGGTTGGATGCAATGTCCACGCGATACGTCGCCTCGTCCGGCCGGTCACAGGCCTGACGGGCCTCCATGTCACCTCATCCGGCCGGACGCTCCTCCACGTCCCTTGTCCAACTGGTCACGGGACGTCAATCCATTTTTTAAACGAGTGCTGTCACGCCACAGATCCCAGCGTGGCAAACGAGTGTTGTCACGTCACTCTTCTTAGCGTGACAGGACTTAACTCAAAAACGGACGCGTGTTGGCTCGGAGGGTTATCGTGGCAGGTTTGACCACACCGCGGTCGGTGGCGTGATATCACAGTTTGGTCACACCATGGGTCATAATGTGACCAAATGGGTTAAAATTAAAACGTGGAGGGGCGTCCGGCCCGACATGTTGTGTGGACATCGTGTCCAACCGGTGACCGTACAGACGAGGGATTAGATTTGCAATTTCATTGTGTCAGGCGCTACTTCCGTAATAAAACCTCGCGACCGTTCTAAGCCAAAAACTCTTATTTTTCCTACTATCTACTGTTCCTCTACTTTTCAAGAAAGGTGATGTTTGTTGTTTGCCACTTGTAATTGAAAATGAAACAAGTAAACAAGATATACACGAGTGTTATGAACTTTCATCGATCTGCCTGTTTCTATCTGGATAAGCACTTTCCTCCATTGATGTTAAAGTGCTAGTCTCGATTCTGTTTTTGTGAAGTTCCTTATGGGTACATCAATAATAATGGCAAGCTAGACGTGCAGATGGTTGCCATCTCTCTCTTTTTCAGCCTCTCATAGTGTAGATGGATATACATGCACTGGCTAGCATGGAACTGCACCTTCTCAGGGCATGAACAATGTGAGGGGAGCTAAATTTGCCATCTGATTGCCACAACCGACCGCCTCTCACGTTCTCTCTCCCCGTTCTCACGTTCTCTCATTTTCAGTTCAGTTGGAATGGTGTGCTGGACTTGAGCTGGGTCCAGCTTTCTTAGCTAAGCCCCTGTCCCTGCAATGGTTTGGAACTGGGTTTGGAGAGGCTAACTTTTCTTAGCCTCTACTTTTTGGCAACATTGCACATGCCCTCAGCTTTACTCCCCATATTGCTCACATTGACAAAAGCATATTTTGACATAACCCCTTTTAGAACTGCACTTATGATAGATTGATAGTTATTAATCTGGTTTCCCCCCTTACATTGTACAATCAGCCAAGGTGCTAAGAACATGATAAAAATGGGAAATTGGTTCCACTGTTTTGTTTTGCTCTGCTTTTCATTGCAGCTACACAGCTTCACTTCTTTTGTTTTTGCTGCACTCATTTCATTTGTGTTTGTTTCTCAGGAGAAGTACCACAAGGTGGTGAAGTCCAATGAAAAGCTCGAGAAGCATGTTTCGTCTTTGAAGGTTAGAAATCCTGAACTTCATCACAAACTAAGCAAACAGTGCGTGTTAAAATTAGTCTTGATTGTGATCCACATTTGTGATCCTGTTTAAGTATCCATCTTGACTTCATTCATAATGGTCAAGCATTGATCATGCTTTGTTAGCTGCATATGAAAAATGATTTTAATGCCAGGACATGTACGAGAATGTGGTTCAGAAAAATGGTAAGCTGAAGGAGGAGGTGCTGTCCTTGAAGGTACACTCGTGTAGCTAGACCTGAAATTTTCACCATCTGTATACCACTGTTTCATTGTGATTTCTATCTATCTTAGCAATGTTTCTTCTTAAGAATATTTTTTGTTGGTCCACCTGTTCTCTGCTCATTCTGTTGTAACTGCCTGCAATATATCATGATACAAGTACTGATCAACTGGGTCCTTTTTTCAGGACAAGTACGAGTTTATGGTTGAGAAGAATGACAAGTTAGAGGAGCAGATGGGTTCTCTCTCCAGCTCCTTCCTTTCTTTGAAGGTAGATAGCACTCTTGCATGGAACTGCGGTGGTACCCTGTCCTGTCTGTGTTATGTATGGCTCCTGAAACGTATGCCTTCACTCATACAGGAACAATTGCTATTGCCAAAGAATGGAGATAAGCCGAAGATGAAAATAGATCAGGTGGAAGTTGCTGTGTCTCCCCATGATGGCAAGCAAGAAGCTTTTACTCCCGGCAAGCAGCTGTACATCGCTGGTGGTGATAAGATCGGCCAGCAAGCAGATGCCACCGTCGTCCAAGGCGGCGAGAAGAGGACGGCGTGGAAGAGCAGCTTCCGCATCTTCAAGCCACAGGGCACGTTCCTGTGGCCAAGCATGGCATCTGGCATGACCATCAGCGGGGGAGGCAGCAGCAGCTGCACCATCGCCACCGCGGCCGGCGGGCCGGAGCAGCTCCCCCTCAGTGGCAGCTGCCCCAGTATCGAGCCGGGTCTCCCGACGTCGTCGCGAGCCCCTGGCGAGGTGGTGGTGGCGTCGCCCCTGGACGAGCACGTGATGTTCGGGGGCCTCTCCCCGCCGCCCTCGGCGTCGTCCACCAACGCCGCCGCCGCCGCCAAGCTGCTGCCCCTGCCCAGCCCGACGTCGCCCCTCCAGACACAGCCACTGTTCACCGCCGGTGCTTCTGGGTTTACCTTCCCGGCAATGCAGCCTTTCTCCGGCCTCAGCTTACGCCATGTGGTAAGTAGTAGTACACCTGCTCGCACTTTCTCTCTTCATCTCTCCTTGCCAAGTGCCTGAGTTCTTTGAAGAAGTAGAATTCATCCTGTTTCATTATTGGCTGTAAGCGTTAGTGATTTGACAAATCAATCAAGGCAGATGCGTGGTGATTCATGCTTGGCCATGCGTGTGTCTGTGCAGGACTCGTCGTTGTCGGCGCCCTGCGGCGCTAGTCTTCTGGAGGAGAAGATGTCCATGTTCGACGCAGACGTCGGGGGGATCAGCACTGTGGGCACTGAACTGGCCCTGGCTACTCCCTCCTACGGCTGAGCTCCCTCCCCTGCATGCCTAGTGGCTTTCTCTTAAGATAACGAAAGGATAAGGTAAAGAAAAGAATAAAAAAAGGAACTCGCATGATCTTTCTTGGTTGCAGTTAGACCTTGGTGTTTAATTTGGTAGCAGTTTCAGGTTAATTGGTCAGTTTCTAGTTTGTCTCCAAGTTTGTACTGCTGCAAAAGCCTGACTGGTTGGTAGCTTGCTAGTACCTGACTGGTTGGATTGCCCTTTGTGCCACATTTGAAGTGGAACGCGTCTATTTTGTGGGCTCGATGCGTAGACTATATATCCTGCCATTTGTTCCTGTTTGGTATAAAATCTGTTTCTGGTGCACTGAATATCTATATATGTCTATTGATCAATACTCTTGCACACTAGCTAGTGATGTTGTTGTTTTTCTTTAATCTGTGCGATTCCGATCGATCACACACGCGCAACCCTCTTCACAAGTCGTGCGTGCAACTAGCTATGCAGCGTGTACTTGCCATGGTGATTTGTAAAGTTAGCACACTGATTCGGAGTCGACCGCTGCTTAAAAAAGTTGTGAGTTCTACTTGTAGTACGATAGAAGCGCTTCTGCAAATTTACGGGCGCCCGTGTCCTTGAGATCCCCATCTCGCGGGCACCCGCATCCGTGCGAGGCCGCGGGTGAGACTCTGGCCGTGTTGGATGATGGAGGGACGGCGCTTGTGGCTGTCAGTGACTTCGCAATTGCGATGCTTCCCCTTCCTTCCCCTTTTCTCTTCCCTCTCCTCTCCCGCGGAGCCGCCCCTTTTCTTGCCGCGTTACCGGCTCGCACCGTCGGATCTGGAGATGATGCCCCTACTTCAGCCGCGCGCCGGCCTAGTCGGCTGGAGGTGGGAGCAATTTTTTTCTCTCAATTGATTTTTTAGTCGAATTTTTTCTCAACAGGTATTCTTTTCGGCTAGTTTTTTTTTATCATTAACTGATTTTTTCCAATAAAAAAATATTGACTCACTCGGGCCCAACTGGCCCAAGACCAACTACATCTTGAAAGCCCCCAACCCAAGCAAGGCCTGATCCGAGCCTTTAAAATTCTACAGCCTTCTCTTCTCCCTTCCCCGCCTCCCCTTCCCCTTCCCCGCCCAAACCCTAACCACCGCCGCTGCCCACAGCAATGGCGGCGGCGGCGGACGACGCGGCGCCACCGGCGGACCCCCGCCGAGTCCGCAACACGTGCATCCTGGTGCACGTTGACCACGGCAAGACGATGCTGGCTGACCACCTCGTCGCCTCCTGCGGCGACGACCTCCTCCACCCCAAGCTCGCTGGCCGCCTCCGCTTCATGGACTACCTCGATGAGGAGCAGCGCCGCGCCATCACCATGAAGTCTGCCGCCATCGTGCTCCGCCACAGCCCCACGGGCCACCGCGTCATCCTCATCGACTCCCCGGGCCACATCGACTTCTGCTACGAGGTTTCCTTCGCCGCACGCCTCTCCGACTCGGCGCTCATCCTCATCGACGCCGTCGAGGGCGTACGCATCCAGACCCATGCCGCCCTGCCCCAGGCCTTCCTCGAGCGCCTTCGCCCCTGCCTCGTCATCAACAAGCTCAACCACCTCATCACCGAGCTCCATCTCTCCCCTGCTGAGGCCTCGCATCCACCGCATCATCTCCGACGTCAATTCCATCCACTCCGCGTTGTGGTCCCACTCCTACTTTCCACTCCTCTCCTCCCTCGAGGACCAGCCCTCCTCCGGCTCCTCTTCCTCCCAGACGACCTCTCCGAGGACGTTGACGACGACGAGGAGGACGCCTTCCAGCCCCAAAAGGGCAATGTTGTCTTCGTCTGTGCTCTCAACGGCTGGGGCTTCCGCATCCAACAGTTTGCCAACTTCTACGCCGCCAAGCTTGGTGCCAACGTCAGCACCTCCGCCTTGCTGAAAGGATTTTGGGCCGGGCCCACGATACTACCATAAGAAGAGGAAGATGATCATGGGGAAGAAGGTGATGGAGGGCAACGAGGACCCGTAACCCATGTTTGCGGAGTTCATCCTCAAGCCTGTGTGGCAGATGTACCAGGAGGTGTTGAGGGATGCCCAAATGCGACTAAATGAACAAGACATTTTTTTGTAAATCTATGAACAAGTCAATACTTGTAAAATGTTAGCTTGTTCATTTTTACAAACCTATGAACAAATCAGTAACAATCAATCAAACTACTTAGCTATTGTCTCTATTCAATCTGTCGTAGCAGGGCCCCAAGGGGTGCCCAGCGCCCTAGGATCGTCGGGAGTACCGGTGTGCCGTCGGGGATGTACATATGTAAACCTAGTTTGTACAGTGTTTTCAGGCAAATGTACCCAAAATGCCCTCACTCACTCTCTCTCTCTCTCGTCTATGGGGGCAAGAAGGTAATTGTCCCTTCTTGCCCCCCTATAAGTAAGACCCCTAAGGGCACATGTAAAGGGGGCTCTCATTTTTCCTCTATTCGTACACAATGTAACACATATGAGCAATACACAGGCATGGTTCTTGGCTCCTCTCCCTTCGGTCCATCTTTAAGACAAAAGGGTACCATGTACCCATGTAAGACCCGGGATTAACACTCCCGAATCCTCTGTGCATTTCTGAACTAGTCCCATGATCAGTAGCTAGTTCACACAGTATACAAATATGGTAACAAAATCATATCACAACTTTATTAATAAATAACAACAGAGTTGATTACAAAGGAGGCTTACATGCCAACAATAAAATAAACACAGCGGAAGACGAAAAAGTAGTAGGGTCTGTTAATGCGCCACGAGCAATCAAGCTGGAAGCGGCCTAGTCGTCGAGATCCACACCGTAGCAAAGTCCTTCTCCTCTGAAATTATTTGCATTAAGCAAGAATGAGCACAACTACTGTGCTTTCGCAAGCTACACCCGCCCAATAACGAGAATGACATGCATACATGGATATCTCAAAGGAAGGCTTAATATGGTTGAATTTAAATAGCAAACATTTTTAGTTTAAATAATCATAGTAGATTGCAAGGCCATTTTCCTCAATATTTAAAATCATAATTTAAATGACAGTGTATAATGTGGATAACCTCCATAATGAATGGTGAAGGATACCCTCCTATCACATGGCTTCCGCCTAAATCCCATTTGGATAGAAATTCAAAATCATTTATGTCAAATCATTTTGAAACCAAAACCAAAGTATAACTTTGAGTGGCTTTGCTAGCATGTCCATGACCATGAGACGCGCTATTGAATAGTTTTACACTCTGCGAGTTTGTGCGACTTTACCCACATGACACGAATTCTCTAGTTTGTCGGCATATATCTATGCCACCGCTCACTACCTTAGGTAAGCGGTCTAGAGCACGTGACAAGGCTTTTACAAAGCTCTCCCCAAAAGTATTCATGCCCGCTAAGGTTTCACTTCCATTGGACTACCCATCCTCCAAAAGCCCTCTTGCGCCAAAGGGAAAAGCTGTCTAACCAACACCCACACAAACAAATGGCACAAATAACAATGAGGTATCACTAATTAGTAAGCGGTCCTACTCCCCATCTTGAGGACATGTGGTTGCAGTGAGGCATAGCCCATTATAGGCATAGCAAAGGCAGCTCGAAGGCGGTCCTTAATTGACTTGGGCGACTTCAAATTAACCACAGGCCTTAATCCTAACCAGATTAAGCCCGTGCATAAACCCCGCACCAACCTTTCAACCATTTCGCCCAAGTCCAAACCATCACTTTGTTTTATTTTTCAAAGTCATTTATAAACTTCCATAACACACCAATGCCATGGATGCAATTTAAACAATATTTGAATTTTGGCTGAAACTCCCCAAATCAAACATTTTTGGTCTAAGCATGTCTTTGCAACTTTTTCAAATGATCCTAGTTCATACTATTGTATCAACTAGGTTTTATCTAAGGTGACAAGGGGTGAGGGATTCAATGTCAAGGTATTGTCAGGTACGAGACCGGTATGTGAACCATCCGTACTGTGTTCATAATCCGATAATCCAAACTCCAGTAATTATGTGATTCTATACTACAACATTACTTAGTCCAATATCCACCATATCAGTCTATTTCTATGATCTGACCTCCATCGATCCAACATTCAAGAATGCTCTAATTCTATAATCTGATGTCCATCAATCCATTAATCCCTAATGAATTATTTCTAATAATTCAACACCCATCAATCCGATGATTATGTAATCCTATAATCCAATTTTTGATAATTCGATATCCAATGATTATCTATTTCTATAATCCATTCTTCATCAATCCATTATCAACAATTATCTACTTCTAATATCTAATCAAGTTTTATTCTTAAAATTCCACCAAGATTTCATCCTATAATCCAACATCCAAGCAAATCAATATTCCATAAAGACTACTTCATAATTCAAGTCTTAATAGTCCAATATCAATAATTAACTATCTCTACAATTCAATATCCATTGATCACTTATTTCTACATCCGTTAATAATGCATTCCTATGATTCAATCTCCAACGATTATTCTACCCCATAATCCAACAATCAATAATTGCGTAATTGTATAATCAATATCTAAGCATCATGTATTCATATAATCGATATCCAATGATCATGTTGTTCTATAATTCAATATCCATCCATAATGTATATCTACAATCCCTGTCCATCAATTGTGTAATCCTATACTTCCATCTCCAATATTCGATGCTCAATAATATATTTCTATAATCTAATCTCAACAACAAATCAATTTCTTTAATCTCATATCCCACGATCATGTTATCTTATAATCCAATATTTTCACTTTCTACCTCCAATATATATGTCACATTAGGAATGGTTCTCCATATGGTCTATCTGACAATATTTGGCTATACAATGGAATAGGAATAACTATAAAGCTTAAAAGCAGGATTTAAATTACTTGAATATAAATACGCATGCAATAATAACTTAAAACATAATTTAAATAATGTAAAATAATGGGTGCAAATATGGTCAAGGGTGTAACTTGCCTTCGTTGAAGTCTTGACTCTCTAAATTCTCCGAAGGATCTAACTCTCCTGAATCGTCGAAGTCTAAGCGAAAATCGACAAATCAATCAAAATTCCAATAAAATCAAAAAGACAGATCAAACTAACTCTAATTCAAATAATTATATTTTATTTAGCTATAAAATAATTTTATAAGATTTTAGAAATTTGAAACACTCAATTTGGAGTTAGGAATCAAAAGATATGAATTTTACAAATTTAAATACTAAATTTGTAGCTTAAATCATTTCAAATTCAACAGACAGTTTAAACTTACTCAAAATCAATTAACTATATTTTATTTAGCTAGATATTAATTTTCTAAGATTTTAGCAATTTGAATCACCCAATTTGGAGTTGAGATGAAAAAGATATGAATTTTACAAGTTTTAACCTAAATCGCAATTTAAACAATTTCTGTTTTATTTTTCTAAAGGAAAAAATCTAATTATTAGCAAGATGATGTCAGCCCTGATATTTTCGGAAATTAAGGATTTAAAATATTTTACGATGTGTGGGCCCCACGTGTCATAGACACGGCTCATGGTGGGTCGGTTCCACCGAGGCAAGGGTGCAGTGCGGTGGACTAGACACGCGGGCGTTGAGGTGGCGCATAGGTGGCGTCCACGTCGGTTTTTAGGGCTGGCGTGGCGCCCACCTGGCGCTGACGTGGCCAAGCCACGTAGGATGTGGGCGGGCGGCTTCGGTATGGCTTCGCCGGCGTTGGCGGCGCTCCGGTGAGTGTGAGTGGTGCCGTGGTGTGGTAGAAACGGGAGTCGAGGCTTACCGAGGCGCGCAAGGGCTCGCCACGGCCCGGCGGCGAGCAAAGCGGCGGCGGCGTCGGTGAAATGGCGGCGGGCGTTCGATGGAACTCCGGCTAATCCGAGGCAAGCAAGCAGGTCTTGTGATGATGTGGCGAGCCGTGGTGGCGGCGTCGAGGGCAGCGGCGGTGGCAACGGCACAATTGGCGGCGGAAGGAGTGGCGGCGGCGGCGAAAAACTTCAATTCAATGGCCGGAGGGAGGAGAAGTGGGTGGCTGGCGAGTGAGAGGCCAAAGCGGTCGGCGCTCTTATATAGGGCGGGCGCGGGAGGAGATCGTGGGCGGCGGTTGCGCGGCGACGTGGGTGAATCCAGCGCGAGGAGAGGGGGAGAAGGTGGGGGCAAGGGCGGTTGGAGCGTCTGCGAGTCGTCTTGTACAAGACGGCGGGAGGAACGGGAGCGGTTGGAGGTCGTCGTGGAGCTCCCAAGCGCCGAAAATGGCGGCCGGCCCTCTTGACCGCATGAGGAAGACGGTGGGAGGAAGGAGATGGCCACGGGCCGCTTGATTTCCATCGGGTGGCTGGAAAGGGCCAAGCGGCGTGGCGCGTGTCTTGTGCGTCGGATCTCAATCCGACGGTGGCCGTGAATGAGAAAGAGGCGAAATTTCTCGGGTGGAGATGGGCGGGGCTGGTGCGGAGAGCGACTAATTGGGCGAGCGAGAGGGTAAGTGGGCCGGACGAGTTTCGGCCCAAAGGGGTTTAGGGGTTTTTAAATTGCTTCACCAATTTATTTAATTCCGATAATTCATTTAGGTTTTAGAAAATAGCAAAACAAATCCAAAAATTCTAGAAAAATTCTCATAAATTCTTAGAGTCATTTTAGACTTAATAAAATTATTTTCAACTTAAAGTTGGCTTTTAATTTTGCAAATAAATTATTTTGGCTTTAAAATATTTAGGAAAAAGTTTTTAAAATTTCATAAAATTCTCAAAATTATTTTAGTTTTTATTTTTCAACTTTAACTCAAATAAAACTTTAAAAACTTTACTAAATTTTATTTTTTGACTTTTAAGACTTCAAAAATTCAAATAAAGCAAATAAACTCTTTCAAATTTGAAAATTCAATAAAATGATAACTTTAATAAATATAAATTGGTATGAGTTTTGGTATACAACCCACCTTTATCTAGTCTTTTTACTCTGACGGTTTAGCCGTCAAATCGGGAATCGAACAAAAAGCTACAAACAAGAGGAGTGAAGACATCTACACACAAATTGAAGCCAGCAGAGCAAAGACACTTCCTCGGCCAAGGCTCCCCCCCCCTTCTTGGCTACTCATCACCACCTTCGCTCATCACGGAGCCTGCCACCCTTCGGCTACAGGCCGTCCAGCCACTGAAGCCTCGTGGCGAAGACCCTCTGAACAACCCGCAGGGCGCGCCTCGCCAGACTCCACCGACTTCAAGCCAGAAGGGACTCCGGGGCAACATCACCTCGCTGACGCCGCCCGCAGCAACCTCCAGCCACCTTTGCCGGCCTCCCGCCTCGCGTGCTCTGGCCCCAGAGCCCTCCGCTAAAGCACCCAAAGTGCCAACCCCGGCCAAAGCCCGAAGCATCCCCTTCGTTCAACCAAAGGAACTCCGGAGCAACACCTCGCGGTCGTCAGCTACCCAGCAGCCTTCGTCCGCCCGAAGGCCTCCACCACACCCTCCGCCACCAGCCCGAAGGACCCAGCCGCCACCGCCGCCTCCGAGCCGCTTCCGAAGGACCCAGCCGCTGCCGTCGCCATCAAGCCACCCCATCTCGGACCCCTTCGGCAGCTACGACGCCGTATTCGGGTCCCCTCCGCATCGAGCCATTGCGCCGCTTCCGAAGCCGCCTCGAGGCACCCAGAGCCCCTCGGGCCGCCTCCGCCTCACACCCGAGGCGCCCCTCGCGGCTCCCACCAAGGTGTGCACCTCCTCGCAGACACCACCCCCGGAGCCCCGCGGGCCGCCGCAGCCTCGCTACCAAGGCATGCGCTCGCTCGGAGCACCCCACCTCTGGAGCTCAAGCTCCGGCCCCCTCAGCGCGACCCACCACTGGCACCTCCGGGCGCCAGGGCCCCCGCCCGGCTTCTTGAGTGCCCCAGCCCGCCACGCCCTCAGCCACGGAGCCCCTTCCGGGCGGGCCACCACCCGCCTCGCCCTTGGTGTTCGTGAGCCTGAGACCCTGGCATCGCCACCTGTGAGCGGCCTCCCAGCCGGAGCACTCCGGGCGCAGACGCCTCCTCGGTGAAGCCCCCGCTCGCTTCCCCTCGGAGGTTGCAGCCGCCCAACACCAGTACGTGCCTCCTCGTTTCCATTCAAGATTCAACGCGCTAGTACTTAGTACGCACTTTGCAATTTCACAGAACTAGCATAGCAGCACGTGAACAAGTGGGCCCGGCATTAATTGCTAGCTGCCAACCGGTCTAGGGGAAGCTCTGCTGCTACCAATAGCTGAGCATGCATAACGTAGCAGTGCGCCAGTAGGGGCGCCCTTGCATTAATTCCTTTCTCTCGCATGCCTCATTTTTGCATAAAGAACCCTTCACTAGCTAGAGCCTGTAAGAGACATGCAATATTTATAAAAAGCATTGCATCGGTAAAAGAGCCACCACACTAATTGGCACCAAATAGCTAGTGTAGACACTAACATTAGTGCTACTTGTGACTTTCTCGGTTTGGTGCTATACATGTGAAAGAAAAAACAAAAAAAAAACAAACAAAAACAAAAACCAGAGCATTCAAATGAATAAGACACCGCGCATGGCCCCGAGCCCCGACGCACACTAACTCACCCTCGCGGGTGTGCAGTGTATAAACAAGACGCCGCGTATGGCCCCGAGCCCCGACGCACACTAACTCACCCTCGCGGGTGTGCAGTGTATAAAAAAGACGCCGTGCATGGCCCCGAGCCCCCGCGCACACTAACTCACCCTCGCGGGTGTGCAGTGTATAAACAACACGCCGCGCATGGCCCCGAGCCCCGGCGCACACTAACTCACCCTCGCCGGTGTGCAGTGTATAAACAAGACGCCGCGCATGGCCCCGAGCCCCGGCGCACACTAACTCACCCTCGCGGGTGTGCAGTGTATAAACAACACGCCGCGCATGGCCCCGAGCCCCGGCGCACACTAACTCACCCTCGCGGGTGTGCAGTGTATAAACAACATGCCGCGCATGGCCCCGTGCCCCGGCGCACACTAACTCACCCTCGCGGGTGTGCAATGTATAAACAAGACGTCGCGCATGGCCCCAAGCCCCGGCGCACACCAATGCCCTCCGCAGGCACGAGTGTATAAACAAGACGCCACGCATGGCCTCGAGCCCTGGCGCACACCAATGCCCTCTGCAGGCACGAGTGTACAAACAAGATGCCACGCATGGCCTCGAGCCCTGGTGCACACCGATGCCCTCCGCAGGCACGAGTGTATAAACAAGACGCCACGCATGGCTCCGAGCCCCGGCGCACACCACCACGCTCAAACACGCAAAACCTAGTCGTTCCGGAGGCCCCGCCTCGGCGACTAGGGAGTCTCCCGCCTCGAGTGCCTTGCCTCGGTGGAGAGACCTCACACATTTCGCGCTCATTCGCGCAAAACCTAGTCGTTCCGGAGGCCCCGCCTCGACGACTAGGGAGTCTCCCGCCTAGAGTGCCTTGCCTCGGTGGAGAGACCTCACACATTTCGCGCTCATTCGCGCAAAAACCTGGTCGTTAGGAGGCCCGCCTCGGCGACTAGGAGTCTCCGCCTCGAGTGCCTTGCCTCGCGGGGAGACCTCACACATTTCGCATAAAACCTAGTCATTCCAGAGGCCCCGCCTCGGCGACTAGAGAGTCTCCAGCCTCGAGTGTCTTGCCTCGGCGGGGAGACCTCACACATTCGCGCAAAACCTAGTCGTTCCGGAGGCCCCGCCTCGACGACTAGGAAGTCTCCCGCCTCGAGTGCCTTGCCTCGACGGAGAGACCTCACACATTTCGCGCTCATTCGCGCAAAACCTAGTCGTTCCGGAGGCCCCGCCTCGGCAACTAGGGAGTCTCCCGCCTCGAGTGCCTTGCCTTGGCGGAGAGACCTCACACATTTCACGCTCATTCGCGCAAAACCTAGTCGTTCCGGAGGCCCCGCCTCGGCGACTAGGGAGTCCCCCACCTCGAGTGCCTTGCCTCGGCGGGGAGACCTCACACATTCGCGCAAAACCTAGTCGTTCCGGAGGCCCCGCCTCGACGACTAGGGAGTCTCCCACCTCGAGTGCCTTGCCTCGGCGGAGAGACCTCACACATTTCGCGCTCATTCACGCAAAACCTAGTCGTTCCGGAGGCCCCGCCTCGACGACTAGGGAGTCTCCCGCCTCGAGTGCCTTGCCTCGGCGGGGAGACCTCACACATTTCACGCAAAACCTAGTCATTCCAGAGGCCCCGCCTCGGCGACTAGAGAGTCTCCAGCCTCGAGTGTCTTGCCTCGGCGGGGAGACCTCACACATTCGCAAAAACCTGAGTCGTTCCGGAGACCCGCCTCGGCGACTAGGAAGTCTCCGCCTCGAGTGCCTTGCCTCGGCGGAGAGACCTCACATTCGCGCTCATTCACAAAAAACCTAGTCGTTAGGAGGCCCGCCTCGGCAACTAGGAGTCTCCCGCCTCGAGTGCCTTGCCTTGGCGGAGAGACCTCACACATTCGCGCTCATTCGCGCCAAACCTAGTCGTTCCGGAGGCCCCGCCTCGGCGACTAGGGAGTCTCCCGCCTCGAGTGCCTTGCCTCGGCGGGGAGACCTCACACATTCGCAAAAACCTGAGTCGTTCCGAGGCCCGCCTCGGCGACTAGGGAGTCTCCGCCTCGAGTGCCTTGCCTCGGCGGAGAGACCTCACACATTTCGCGCAAAACCTAGTCGTTCCGGAGGCCCCGCCTCAGCGACTAGAGAGTGTCCCGCCTCGAGTGCCTTGCCTCGGCGTGGAGACCTCACACATTCACAAGAAACTTAGTGGTTAGGAGGCCCGCCTCGGCGACTAGGAGTCTCCGCCTCGAGTGCCTTGCCTCGGCGAGACCTCACACGATTCGCGCTCATTCGCGCAAAACCTAGTCGTTCCGGAGGCCCCGCCTCGGCGACTAGGGAGTCTCCCGCCTCGAGTGCCTTGCCTCGGCGGAGGTCTCCCTAGTCCCGCCTCGAGTGCCTTGCCTCGGCGGAGAGACCTCACACATTTCGCGCTCATTCGCGCAAAACCTAGTCATTCCGGAGGCCCCGCCTCGGCGACTAGAGTCCCCCCTCGAGTGCCTTGCCTCGGCGGGGAGACCTCACATTCGCAAAAAACCTGAGTCGTTAGGAGGCCCGCCTCGGCGACTAAGGAGTCTCCGCCTCGAGTGCCTTGCCTCGGCGGAGAGACCTCACACATTCGCGCACATTCGCGCAAAACCTAGTCGTTCCGGAGGCCCCGCCTCGGCGACTAGGGAGTCTCCCGCCTCGAGTGCCTTGCCTCGGCGGAGAGACCTCACACATTTCGCACTCATTCGCGCAAAACCTACTCGTTCCGGAGGCCCGGCCTCGACGACTAGGGAGTCTCCCGCCTCGAGTGCCTTGCCTCGGCGGAGAGACCTCACACATTTCGCACTCATTCGCGCAAAACCTAGTCGTTCCGGATGCCCCGCCTCGACGACTAGGGAGTCTCCCGCCTCGAGTGCCTTGCCTCGGCGGAGAGACCTCACACATTTCTCGCTCATTCGCGCAAAACCTAGTCGTTCCGGAGGTCCCGCCGGCGACTAGGAGTCTCCGCCTCGAGTGCCTTGCCTCGGCGGAGAGATCTCCTGCGTTCACGCTCTTCGCGCAAAACCTGGTCATTAGGAGGCCCGCCTCGGCGACTAGAGTCTCCCGCCTCGAGTGCCTTGCCTCGGCGGAGACCTCACACATTCACACGACATCGCAAAAACCTGAGTCGTTCGGAGGCACCGCCTCGGCGACTAGGGAGTCTCCCGCCTTGAGTGCCTTGCCTCGGCGGAGAGACCTCACGCTCATTCGCGCAAAACCTTGTCGTTCCGGAGGCACCGCCTCGGCGACTAGGGAGTCTCCCGCCTCGAGCGCCTTGCCTCAGCGGGGAGACCTCACACATCCGCGCTCAAACGAGCAAAACCCTAGTCGTTCCGACGGCCCTACCTCGGCGTCTAGGGAGTCTCCCACCTCAAATGCCTTGCCTCGGCGGAGAGACATTTCAGATTGCGCTAACCGTGCTCAAACGCGCAAAATACTAGTCGTTCCGAAGGCCGCGCCTCGGCGACCAGCAACTCGGCCACACTTGGAACGCGAAGAGCCCATGAAAGTATTGTGCTTAGAATTCTAAAGCCCGGCTACGCTCGGAAAATAGAATCACTGTTATCAAAAGGAGCAGGCATGTGCAAAAATAGCTGTAGCTTGTTGCACTTTTTACTCCCCTTCAATGAAAAAGCAGCAAGAGACCACAGCAAAAACAAAGCCACCGTGCATGGCCTTCGGCCTTGGTGCAAGCCAATACCATCCACAAACATGATTGCCTCGACAAAGGTGGCATGCAAGGCCAACCCTGCCACAGCCTGGTCACAAGACCAAAACATGCTAGGGGGATGGCACGAGGCTTCGCCTCCCCCTCGCAACAAGCGTTAGGGCTCCCCGGAGCCCTATCTAAAAAAGTATGAGGGACGGCGCGAGGCTTCGCCTCCCCCTCGCAACAAAGTGTTAGGTCTCCCCGGAGCCCTATCTAAAAAAGTAGGGGGGACGGCGCGAGGCTTCGCCTCCCCCTCGCAACAAAGCGTTAGGTCTCCCCGGAGCCCTATCTAAAAAAGTATGGGGGATGGCGCGAGGCTTCGCCTCCCCCTCGCAACAAAGCGTAGGCCTCCCCGGAGCCCTATCTAAAAAAGTATCGGGGACGGCGCGAGGCTTTGCCTCCCCCTCGCAAAAATGATGATAATTAAAATAATAAGGGCTCCCCAGAACCCTGTCTAAAGAGTAGAGGGGACGGTCCACCTGCCTCCCCCCGTCGGACAGTCCAGTCCTGTCGCGAATGGCGGCAAGGTATGCGAAGGTCAGGTGGCAAGCTCTCAAAAGATCCCAATCAAAGAAAGCCGGGGGACGGCATTCGGCTTCGCCTTCCCCTCGCTAGCGTCGAAGCTCTCAAGCAAGCCCAACCAAAACAAAAAGAAGCACAACCCCTTCACGCCACTCCAAGTCACGGGCACGCTTGACAAGACGCGGACGAAGGGGGGGGGGACGGTACCAGGCCCCCAACAGGAGCATCTCGAACGGCCAAAGCAAAGAAGCAATCAAATCTGAGGCGGACGACGCGGCCCGACAGCGCCACCTCAAAGGCCATGCCTCGTGTGAGACCCCGATTTATTAGGCTCATAATACTTAGTCATCCAATTGACCCTAGTATTATCAACTAAATAAACCGTGCCTCGAGATATATGTACTTCCCAAGAATGCAGTACACACAACTCATTACAAAAGATTGCATCAATTCCATTCAAACACATAGAAACGAACAAGCAACAAACCGAAGTTAATATACATAAAGGATAGTTATTACAAAAGAGAGGCCGACCGGCCAAATAACAACAAGACTACTAAGGTAACAGCGGAAGCAAAAGTGCCATAGAGATGGCCCAAAATAAGAGCCAACCAGTGTGCCTTCACCCACAAGGCAACTGACCGGACCACCAAGCTAGTCGCTTTCCCAACCCATGCACATCTCGCAAAAGTAGAGCCCTTTGGACCCTACCTCCTCTGCAACAAAGTTATTAAGCAAAGCAAATGAGTACAAAATGTACTCGCAAGACTGACGTGTAATATAACAGAACTATAGTTTAACTACATGCAAGCTTTATTTAAGTGGATGAGGCTTTGGACTTATTTTAGCATAAAGCAAGTTTTCATTTGCAATATTTAAATAGATTCCAAAGCAAAGTTGCAATTCATTTTTCATTTGCAAGAAACCAACGAGGCAGTAACAATTGATGAATACTTGATCCTAAAAGTGGCTAACCCATTAGCCACCACAATAGCATGAACATCCATTCATACCAACCCATCAAGTTTTAATTTAAATGTTGTAGTCTAGTTCTCACGGGCGTATCCGGCGTATCCATAACCTAGGGCGAGGCTATTGAATAGTTTTAACCTGCGAGGGTGTACCAATGTACCCACACGTCGAGACCGCCTTTTAGCCACATGATTTAGCACACTTCCTTTGGTATCTTAAGACGGCTAAGTCCTCTGAGATATTTCCGATGGGCGATGCTAATTAAAACGCAACCCACGGGGATAAGGACACATTAGACAGACCTAGCAGGCCTGCTAATGCTCCCTCCCAACACCACACACACACATTTTATTTAAACATACTCACCGACCAGCTCATAATTAACACCTCCCAAAGTACTTAGTCAAGAGAGGTCCCATATCCCTCGTGTGGTTAGCACGCATAAAATTGCTTTCGAACGGTGGCGCAAGTAACTCGGTCCTTATTGACTCGAGCATACTACCACATTCCAAAAACCACACCATCCATCCAATATGCCCAAGTCCAAATCAAACTTTTATTTTCAGATTTTGACTTTACAAAATAACAAAGCACAAGTGCTGGACATAAAGGAGTAATAATAGATTTGTGTGATCAAGACCATCGACTAAATCGATGATCGCCCATTACTACCGATAACTAAGCATGTCTAAGTAATTTAAATCGAAAACTACTAAGTGATAAGAGCTCATCCAACGAGCTCCAACCACAGCAAATAACCTAGGCTCATGGTAGTAGAGGATAAACAATTCCTACAGATTATGCAACTATAGGCTTGCTAGCGACATTTTAACACAAAGTAGCATGCATACATACAAGTGAAACAAAGTATTAACTTTAAAGTAATGGGACAATAAATGGATATGATCAAACTACTTGCCTTGCTGTTGCTGGTCAAATTGTTGCTGAGGATCACTCACGGTTTCAACACATTCGTCAACACCTAATCGAAAAGACGAAAACAATCGATAAGAACGACGAAAACGACAAAGACAGCACAGCAAACGAACTCCAAATACTCTGAAATTTCTACAACAGCAAGAGGATAATTTTTAGGGAATTTAGCAACAAGAACCAATTGATTTGGATTCTTAATGCAAAAGTTATGAGTAAAACAAATCTGCTCAGCCCTAAAAATACAAACTGCCACTATTCACTAATTTAATTATGAGGCAACATTTTCTAGAAGGGTGGTGACACTGAAATTTTTATTGTAAAACTAGCACCTCATGAGATGAATAACACAATTGAGTTCACCTCATTTGGAGCTATATTGCACTTTCTATAATTTTCCAAAAACAAGAACTTGAACAAAATTATAATGCACAAGAAAGTTTTCTGAAAATAGGGACATACCTAAATCCTATTATAACATTTAGAGCATTCTCAGAGGAAACCCACAAAGTTGGATTCACTCAAAAACAATTTACAGAGCATTAGTTATGCATTTTACAAGTTAATTGAATTTTTAAAGAGACATTTAAAGGTAGTTTTGAATTCCATTTGTAAAACCATGTTCTAGAACTGAACTGGGCTCATAACCATTTTTAGACTGGAGCCCAGGTCAAGCCAGAGCTACCACAATTTGAATCACCCTATTTGGATTTAAATTGAATTAGTTATGCAATTTTAAAGTTCATACCTTTTTCTACATTCTTAAAATAACAGTTCATTTGGAATTTTCTAAAACCATAAGGACATGGGAGGGCGTGAGCCACAGATCTCGAGATCTAGCGGCTCGAGACCTCCCAGAGAACAAATGCACACAGCTGCGCTCGAGGTCCAGAGGTCATGGGCGTGGATCTTGGATCAATGGTCCATGTCCTCCCATCCTCAAGCAGCAGAAGCAGGGAGGTCGTGGCGTGATCTTGCATCAAGCGGACCACAACAAGGAGGAGGTCCTCAGCGGCCGCAATCAACACAAAGAGGACATAAGCGGCACAGATCAGCGGGGAGGTCCAACCGCGGAGGTCTTAACGTCCACAGAACCTCTGAGGGAGATGCAGGCGGCCACGATGCGCAAGGGAGGTCTGGGCGTTCGAGATCTCCTCGGAGGAGGTCATGGGCGTCGAGCCAGCGCGACAGCGTGCTTGCGCAGCGCCGCCTTCGAGACGAGGAGTTATCGGCGGGACACAAAGAGGTCCGCGCGCGAGAGGTCTTAAATGCGCGCACGGGGCGGGATTAAATGCAGTTTAAGACACGCCAATGATAACGAGGTTGAGCAAATGATTAGCGCATTTAAGGGGGAGGATCTTTGTCTTAACGGCGCGACTGGACGTCCCGTTCGACAAAAATCGCTCACCGCAAAGACGTGGCCAATGCCGGCGATGCGGACCTCGCCGGCAGCAACCAATGACACCAATGTGTGCGCAATAGTGTTGCGCACACCTGGACCACCTCGGCTCGGCGGCGGCGTTTAGAACGCCCGGCGAGAGGACAAAAGTGACCATCACGGCCAAGCGACATTTTGGAAAAGTAAAGCTCCGCAACATCATTCAGCGTGTGCCCGACATCTAAGGACTACCGGAAAGTTACGGAGGTCGGAGGTTACGAGGAGGTCGTGGAAGGTGAGGACCGGGCTGGGAAGACAAGGTTGCTCCACGGCCAAAGCTCCAATTTCAAGATCCACCTTGGCCACCTCTGCGAAATGCCCAACTAAACAAGTCGGGATCTTAGTTAAAGAGGAAAATGGCATGAATTGAAGAAGGAAGTGAAGAGGAGAGCCACAGAACAAGGCCACCGAGGAGCTCCAAGGTGCTCAATGGCGGCGAGCTACGGTTGCTAAGAGCTCATAAGCACAAAGGTGCAAGCAAGGCGGCAATGGTGTGTAAAAAAGCCCGAGAACAGCAGTGGGGGTTTTATACCTAGGGCAAAACGAGGTTGTGAACCACGGGTTAAACTCATGGTGAGCTTAGCCCATGGGAAGGTCCATGGAGTTGACAAGATGGATGGGACAGAGTAGGTGGTCGAACAGGGGCCTAGGGTGCGGCGAGGCGACACGCATTTAATGCGGGCTGCAAGAGCCGTTGGGACAAGACATGCTCGACTTTGGCCATTGCCATGGCTCGCCTGCTGCGCATAAGGTGGAAGAAGAACGAGCCTCACATCCACCGTTGGATTAAGTGGATGGGGAGGTCTGGCCCTCGGATTTTATGTTTGAACCGTTACGCTTAAGTGGTGGGGGAGGTCCCATCGCACGATCTTGGATAAGGAGGTCATGGCCTCCGATCTTCATAACGTGGATGCGAAAGGATAAGTGGACAGAGGTCCAAGGTCGCGCGACCTTGCTAAGGTCTTGAGAGGTCATGGCCTTTGGATTTAAATCCAAGGCGCACAATGACCGAGGAGGTCTTAAGCGCTGCTGCAACAAGCCTAAGAGGTTATAGCCATCGGATCAAGATCTAATGGCGATGAGAGGGCAAGGAGGTCATGGCTATGAGATTTATATCTAACGACTCGACCTCACGTCTTGGAGGAGGTCGATCTTGCGCAAAGGCTTTGGGAGGTCGTGGCCGTAGATTTTAAATCTAACGGCGCATAACACAAGATGGGGAGGTCTGGTGCGCTAGATTTTGCGGGGAGGTCGTGGGCTGTTGGATCTGATCCAACGGCTACGACCTCAAGTGAGTTCAAAGGGAGGTCTGGTTGTTTGATAGCAAGGGAGGTCCTTGCGGTGTTGATCATGAAGGAGGTCTGGCGCACAAGTTGACCCGAGGAGGTCCACAAGGTCAAGAGGACCTCGGCGTGTGGAGGTCTGGGCGCAAGACATTGAAGGAGGTCATGGTCATGGATTGTGATCCAACGGCTATGACCTCAAGTGGATGAGGAGGACCTCACGGTGATGGCTTATGAGGAGGTCGTGGCCATGTATTTTTGATCCAAGACTACGACCTCATCAAGGTGGAATTGGAGGTCGAGTTGAGGTCTTGTTGGTGAGGAGGTCTGAAGGGCGTTGGGTTGAACCAGAAATGACAGAGGCTCGGCCAGGAGCGAGTGTAAGCTTTTAAATTTAGTTTTTAACAAATGAGACTTAGCAGAATTATTTGAGATAGCAAATGAACTCCAAATTTCCTGAAATTTTAACAGAGCTTGCTGACATCATGACTAACCTTACATAAAATTTCCAGAGGTTATTATACAATGCATTTTTCTCAGGAAATTCATGAAGGCTGTTCAAGGATGTGTTTTACCTCCAAAAATTCTCACACAAGTTTTATAACTTGTGATATTTTTCAGAGGGGCTCCACCACATTTCTAGGACTAAGGAAAAATATTTCCAAGGGTTTGGCACAAGATTTGTGACAAAAGGGAAAAGAGTTTGACTTTTGGTCAACAAGAGCTTGTGTTTTTGGATTACACAACTCTTGGACAAGAATCTCATGAGAGTTTTAGGGGTTTTCGAGATGTGAGAAAAAGTTTTAATTTCTACACATTTAATTATATTTGACAAACACCTGTTTAGGTATTTGGGATGTTACACCTCGGCATGGTGGCTTCGCATCGACTTTACCCCCACGGGCTCCGCTGCTGCTCACCGCCCGCCTCGAGGCTGTAGCCTCGATGGGGTGGCCCTGACGCGCCACCCGCCTCGAGGGCCATGCCTCGGCGTGGTGGCTCTGCGTCGACTTCGCCCCACCAGGCCGCCTTGCTCACCGCCGCCTCAAAATTTGAAGCCTCGGTGGGGCGGCCACTGACGCCACCCGCCTCGAAGGCCATGCCTCGGCGTGGTGGCTCCGCGTCGACTCAAGACCCACTCAGCTCTTTGCTCGTCGCCCGCCTCGAGGCTGAAGCCTCGGTAGGGCGGCCCAGACATGCCACCCACCTCGAGGTCAGAGCCTCGGCGAAGCTCCCGACGCCACACCGCCTCGAAGGCCATGCCTCGGCATGGTGGCCGTGTCGACTTTACCCCACGGGCTCTGCCACTGCCGCTTCGCCTCGGGCAGTAGCCTCGGTGGGCGGCCCTAACACGCCGCCCGCCTCGAGGTCAGAGCCTCGGCGGGCGCCCTGACGCGCCACCCGCCTCGAAGGCCATGCCTCGGCGTGGTAGCTCGCGTCGACTCAAGCCCATTAGCTCCGCCGCCACGCGCCCCGCCTCGAGGTTGAAGCCTCGTGGGGCGGCAGACACGCCACCCACCTCGAGGCTGTAGCCTCGGCGTGGTGGCTCCGCGTCGACCTCGCCCCCACGGGCTCCGCCGCTGCTCATCGCCCGCCTCGAGACTGTAGTCTCGGCGGGAAAACCAAACATAGACCTCCTCAGCACACCTCGGCGCCCCGTCACCGGCCATCTCCAGAGCACCCTCGGCGCTCCGCCTTCGGCCGGCTCCGGAACCCCTTCGCCGGTTCACCTACGTCTCCTGGGGTATCCCGACTCCCGAGGGGCCGGGGGCGGCTGGATTGCGTCCGCTCGCCCCTCGGGACCGCGGGATCGACCCTGCACTCGAACCACGCAGACGAGGGAGTTGTCGTGTGAGCCCCAAGGGTGCCAGTGCCCTAGGATCGTCGGGAGTACTGGGTGTCTTGTCGGGGATGTACATATGTAAACCTAGTTTGTACAGTGTTTTCAGACAAATGTACCCAAAATGCCCTCACTCTCTCTCTCTCTCTCACCTATGGGGGCAAGAAGGTAATTGTCCCTTCTTGCCCCCTATAAGTAAGACCCCTAAGGGCACATGTAAAGGGGTTCTCATTTTTCCTCCATTCGTACACAATGTAACACATATGAGCAATACACAGGCATGGTTCTTGGCTCCTCTCCCTTCGGTCCATCTTTAAGACAAAAGGGTACCCTGTACCCACTGTCTAGTCTTTTTACTACGACACAATCCATTGACAAAAAAACATAAATCGAAACTAAAAGAGAGGCCCATTGCGATTCTTGTCGACAAATGGTCAGGCACTCAACCACTCATGCATGGCAGCTCGCTGCTTGCCCGCTTCTTTGTTGTCACGGGGTAGCCGCACGCCCACGCCCTTGTCGACTCCCCGACATCCCCGCAACATCCTTGCCGTCTCGCAACGTAGCCTACATTTGGTCAATACGTGCCTGCGCCGTCACAAAGTCACCCACCCCGGCTCACTATGTCCTCGTCGAGCTACCGTCACACCTCTCTCTCTCTCTCTCTCTCTCTCTCTTCATCTGTCTCTGCATCTAGCGAACCTAGTGTTTGATTGCGTCGGTGTGCCTCGGCAAGCAGCAGGCTAAGTCTGCCCAATTAGGCCTCCAAGGCTCTAAGGCAGTGACCCACCAAGCACCAGAGTCTAGGAATTAGGCAATCAGCCCTCCGCCTAGGCGCAACTTCTTTCTCTCTGAGAGAGCCTCCACCAGAGCCTCTGCGCCACCCGCCATAAAATCGGCGTCGTGCTGTGCAAGCCCCAATCGGTGGCTTTGCCCTATGCCATAAAATCGACGTTTTCAAAGGGACAATCTCCTTAAGCTTTGTAGACAAAAATCCAATTTAGGAAGAAAGCTGATTTAAGAGTAAAGTCCATTACCGGTCCTTAAACTTTTTATCTTTGGTCATTCAGGCTTTTAAAGCCCCCTAAACTCTCAAACTAGTCCCTTAAGCTTTTGTTTTCAAAGGGACAATCTCCTTAAGCTTTGTAGACAAAAATCCAATTTAGGAAGAAAGTACTCTGATTTAAAGTAGAGTTTGAGCGGATGATATACCAATAAATGACAATTAATCTTCTATGGGAAATGAAACATTCACTATTCACTATCATTGAATCTGGGGCTTTATATATATATATATATATATATATATATATATATATATATATATATATATATATATATATATATATATATATATATATATATGAGATTCTGAGAGTACATACTCACCTCTCATATACTACTTAAATAAATGCGATGATACCTCTTTATCTATTTGAGCATACTCAATAATGATTATAAGATACCCCAAAGTGAATTCTATGAAAAATTTCATAAAAGTCCACTTTTTATAGCAAATTTTGCGTGTACACTTCTTTTATATATGAAAAATGGTATATAGCAAAAATAAAGGGCTCCAATAGAAATTTTTTCAACCAATTCACATTAGAGTATCTTATAATTAGTATTTAAGTATACTGAAAGTGATAAAGATGTATAATATGTTCGTTTAAGTGGTATATTGAAAATGGGAGTACATATTCCCAGAAGTATCAACGGGCGTGCGTTCCAAACGGGACATTAAACATGGATTCTCCCAGGACAGTGACACAAACGTTATGGATGTTGGGATCGCCAGCAGAACCATCTGCTTATTGGAAGCATCTGTGGGAAGTAACCAATCGTGCTATTGTTCAAAGGTACATCGTCCCGTTTTTGTCGTCCAAGATCACAAGGAGAGAATGATCGACGCCGTTATCCATCCCGTGGGCCTAAATAGTAGTACGTTTTGTGCTGTGCTGACCCACATCATTTTGGAAAAGGATATAAGCACGAGAGGACACGCCGATCGCCAGCTCTTGATTGCTACTAGCAGTATCCAGTTCATCTCTCTCAAATCTCCCCCATTACTACGGAACGTGCGGGGCTCAACGGTCAGAAGAAAAATGACCTGACAGCTACTCTCCTTTCTCGCACTTGTTGGCTACATAAATATTCCAGGAGGAGACTCGGTCGAATTGTGTTTTGATCGCTACCATTGATTATGTTGACTGATCTACCTTGGAAATGGTACTACATCTGTTCTTTTTTTACTTGTCGTTTTATACATCAACACAGTGTCTAATATGCACTTTTAAACATTACTTTTTTCTAATTATATATTAGTAACGGATATTAAAAATATAATAATATGATAGTATTTTTATAATAAATCTAGTAATATTATTTTATATGACAAATCCAAATACTTTTATGCATAAGAGCGATCAAAGTTTTAAAACATTGAATGCATGTATTCTAAAACGACATTTAAAAAGGAACGGATGTAGTATTTGTGGGCAACAATTTAGTAAAGAAAAAGTAATTTGTTTGTAACTCCTACAGAAAAAGAAATCCGTTCTAAATAGGGCTTAAAAAAGAGTATTGGAAACTAGAGGGGAGGTAAAATGTTTTTATTTTATAGTTTGATCCTAGTCAATCAACTGTTCCAATACATTCTTCTTTTGAAAAACCAAATCATATGGCATCTTGCTCAATCTACTTGTTCTTTTGGCAGAAACGCATCCTCTGACATTGTATAGCAATGTCACGGTGCTACAGTACCGTGCCATTGCGTAGCAGCCGTCGGAACGAAATGAAAGGATGAGATCGTGTTTTGCAACTATAGCAAAGCAACGAAGCAAAAAATACAGTAGCATCAGTACTATTCACAAATACTGCAGCGGTTGATCCGAGCCGTTCTTTCTGGATCTGACGGCTCAGATTTGCCAAACGCTATGGTACTGTGCTCCTCTACTATTGCCAATGCAATGGTAGAGGATGCAAATCCTCTTTTGGTGCATATGTTAACAACGGTGGCAAACATGTGACGAATTGAGGGCCTGAGGCACAACCATATCCTTTTCTATTAACATAAAGCTAAAACTACGTTTATTTTGAATCGCGATATGTCATGATTAGGGCATGTACAATGATACAGACAACTGCTATGTATAGCAACTTTTCATGTCACTTGTAGACAACACTAAAGACAGATTATACAATGTGTTGTCTTTTTTACTTGTCTTCATAGATCACACAATCTTTTAGTGTATGTTTGGTTGCCTGTATGGAGTTGGCTCGTATGAGTAGATACAAGTTTTTGGGTGTTTGGTTGCCTGGTTGGGTGAGTGAGCCTGGCTGAGTGGATGCAAGATTCCCTCTCGAGCCAGGCCCGAGGGAAACGCTCGATTCGAGCTTCCCTCCTCAGTCAGGCTGAGCGCTCGTGAGTTCGTTCACCTTCTTCCGCGCTAGATACAGGCAACCAAACAACATCTCAATACAGCCTGACTCAACCGAAACAGGCAACCAAATAACTCATCATTGTATCCACTCAACCTGATTAGGTTCAGCCTTGATGACACATACGGATCAAGCTAAGGACATACAGGCAACCAAACACACCCTTAATGCTTTTATGGTTCTGGTGATAGCCTCTTTGGTTCTGGTGATACAGTCGGCTACAGGATTGTAGACAATATATTTATCTCTTTATTCTCTTTTATTCACATCAGTTTAAATCCTATATGGCAGAGATTATAGACAGCTGATTAAGCTTATTATATATATGACCTTACTTACTGCACGGTACGGGACCGACAGTTGTTGATTCATTCTAAATTTCCGAGTCTGTACTAACCCGCGACAATAAGAAGTTCATGATCTACCCTTAAAAAAGAATGACATAATCACGTGCTAAAGCAGAAAGCTTAAATATATATTTCCCCCTAAATTACAACTAGGTCCCTGCATACATAAATATCTTACGAACATGACCATCTGAAAACGAAAGAGCAGGCATCACATTAATACCAGTCCAAATCCCATCCACTCGATTTACCTACCACACCACAACTCGCAGAAAAACTACACATTAAGGATAGAAGGAACAAATAGAGCGAATTAGCAAAGGAAAAAAGTGAAAGTCCAAATAACCAGTTTATAGAAAGAAAAAAGCCCAAATAATCCTCTCAGAGTCTCGAGCTCGGCTCGGCTCGGCATTGTCGTTGTGTCGTGGTCCGGTGCTCGAGCCGGGCCCCACCTTGGCGAAAAAGAAGACGAAACGCCAAACGCCCAACGAACACACCGCCGCCGATTTCCCCAAATCGAAACCCCCAACAAAGACAAGAGACCGCGCCGCGCTAGCTGCGATTTGATTGCTCCCCCAAACCGCCGCCGTCATGGACGAGGAGCACGACCACGACCCGGACCCGCCCTCCGCGGCGGGTGCTGGTCCTTGCCCGTGCTGCTCCTCGCCGTCTGCGGTGGTCACGTGGCGGCGCTCCGTGAAGCGGAAGCTGGACGGGGAGAAGGGGGAGGGGGAGGGAGAGGTGGGTCTGGCGAGGGTAGAGGCGGAGGAGGAGGCGGCGGCGCTGCGGGAGGCGGTTGCGGCGGCGCAGGAGGCGGCGGCGGGGCTCCGGGCCGAGGTGGAGGAGGAGCGGCTGGCGGCCGCCAGCGCCGCCAGCGAGGCCATGGCCATGATGCTGCGCCTGCAGCGGGAGAAGGCCGAGGTACAGATGGAGCTCCGCCAGTTCCGCCGCTTCGCCGACGAGAAGATGGCCCTCGACGCCTCCGAGATCGACCACCTCCGTGCCCTCCTCGCCCGCCGCGCGCGCCACCTCGCGCGCCTCCGCTCCAGGCTCCGCGACTACCGCCAAACGTGCCTCCGACTCGGCATCCCGCTACCCGACGGTGACGAAGGCGAGGAGCAGGAGCAGGAGGACGAGCTCTTCCTAGAGGGCGACGACGGCGACTACTACCCCGAGCTCCGCTGCTACGACGGGGAGTACTACTACGAGGATGGGCAGGAGGAGGAGGGCGAGGAGGGTGCGGAGGTCGTGGATCTGGAGCGCCGGATCTGCCGCCTCGAGCACGACCAAGAGAGGCACGTGCTTGGACCGTCCCTGCAGGAAGATGAAGGCTCCCACCTGTACGCAGATGAGGCATTGCCGGCGTCGTCTGGGCAGGAAGCGAGCGGCCTTTACGCCGACGAGTTGTTACCTGAGGAGATTGTGCACGAAAGCAGCCACCTCTATAATGATGACGAGGAGTCGCCACTGTCTCCAGCTGCTGGATGTGGTGGTGAGGAGGGGGGAAGCGACAGTGATGGCGTTGGCAGCGGCAGCGGCAACGACAGGGTATACACGATTGACAAGGTGCATCAAGGTGTGGCAGCTCCTGCAGCCAGGGTCCTGGAGAAGTACGAGGGTGAGGCAGTGGAGCCAGACATTAAGAAGCTATACATGAGAATGGAGGCACTGGAGGCAGACCGGGAGTCAATGCGGCAAGCGCTGGTGGCAATGCGCACAGAGAAGGCTCAGCTTCTTCTTCTTCGGGAGATTGCTCAGCAGCTAGCCAAAGATGCAACTCCAGCTGGCACAGGAGTTGGGGTGGTACCAATTGTGCACCATTCGCCTGGAAAGCGAGCTGTGGGGGGCACGGATAGGAGGGTTGGGGAGGACAAGAAGACAGCACTTGTCAGGACATTCTCCATGGTTACATTATTTAAGGTGCGATGTCTTTTGTACTGATAGGATACTGGTACATTGGTGTTAAATTTCAAGCCTCTTAACAAAATGTTGCAGCATTATCTAATCATCAACATTGTTTGCTGGACTTTGCTTTTGTCTGATAGGTTTGAGTAGTAGAAAACTTACTAAATTGAAGCAATGATGGTTTTTTTCTCTAGTTAATTTAGACCATCTGTGCAGATCCATTAATTAGATCAAGCAAGATGCAAATATGGAATGCTATCTAGCTACTTTTATCGTGCAGAGGTTCAGGCGTATTTGATCGAAATGATTGTTGTCGAATGTTGCCACATGATTTGTTTCTATTAATGTCCTGTCCAAGTCTTAGTTAATTTCCTGTTTCATGATTCTAGCTGATTTTGTTAAATGAGCCCGAAGATAGAAAAATCCAGAGTTTTGGTAATTGATTAATTATTCTCGCTTTTGAATATTTGTTTGCTACTGTTTTCAAATTTTCAAATTAGTGGGAAGTCAAAATAGGATAGAACTATAGAGCATTTGGAGAAGTGAAGGTCTGTCTATGGAACTAGGATTTTTTGTGTTCTTCCTATATATTGCTTATAGTTATCACCGCGACTCCTAGTTGACAACGTGTTGTCCAGTCAGCAGCGGATGACATGGCTGCTCGCCTCGACTGGAAGCAGTCTAGGAGAGTGAGGGGCTCACATCTGGCCTATGGGTGACTTAAGAGATAGGAGAGAGGGCTCTAGCCTGGGAGGGAATCCTAGCTACCGCCGCTGGTCGTCGACCCTCTCCAGCTTGCATCCGCCACCGCTGCCGCCGTCTGCAGCACGTCGTCACCTCGCAAGTACTCTTCCATCCCTCTCCTTTCTTCTCTCCTTCACCCTCTCCCCTGATCTGGTCTGCTGCTCGTTGCCCACCAGTCCTCTGCTCCGATGCTCTACGCTTTGCTGCTCGCGTCTCTGCTCTGCTGTTGGCGGTGCTGAATGCTACTGCTCGAGGAGGTGGTGGCCTGGTGGTATTAGGGGATGGGAGGAAGGAGGGGATGAGTTAGATGGGCTTTTGGGCTTGAGTGGGGTTGTGGGCATATCTCTCATCTATTTTCCATTTTTTCTCTTTTATACGTGTGATATATCTGCTGATTAATCTAAGCGATCATCTAATCATTGCCTAGGTGACCTGGTGCCCCTGGGTCGCCACGACTGGTCAGAGCGTCATGACAACTATGATTGCTCTATATATGTACTCGTGGAGCTCATGGCAGCAGCATGTGGTCGCTCCCTGTGTAGTTCCCCTTCTGTGGTTCTATTTTAATTACATAGTATTTTGCACCTCTATATGCTTTTGATGTGATCCTTGTGAACTTACTGTATGCTTGCTCTATTTCTACTGTTCTTGAGGACAGTAAAGTACCTTCTTCCCCCAACTTAACTGTTTGTTACCATCATCTTTTGCAGTGGATCATCACTTTATTTTGCTCTCAGAAAAACAAGCCATCACAAAGCAGGTATCTAAGGCTTCCATGGGAATTTAGCTCATGATACATATTTAGTTTATCTATAAAGCATGGTGATACTGACTGCTTTTTCTACTTGGTTGATAGGTATACATTTGGCTTATCAAGTAACAATGTCGGTTTGCTCATACTCCTGGACAAGTGCCCCCGGATGCAGAAGACTCTCATGAGAAGAAAGTAAAACTTGCATGAAGAAGCAGCTGCTGTTCAATGTAAATAACATAGCCGTCGGTTGGGAAGTTTGTGTCGGATTGCATTCTTTATTCGAAGGTTGGGTGGAGCTGTTGTTGTTTTAATTCTTTAGTTGTTGATTTCGCTTTGGCCCCAGCTCGGGGTCTGAGGATGGTTTGATCCAGCAATTGTTCATGTGGGTTTTGGGAAACGCTTTTGCATATTTCTCACCAGCAAAAGCTATATGCATGTATATTGTGCGTGTAATACACGGTGGTGGTTGATTGATATGCTTCTTTCCAGATTGATGAGTGAACATTGAGGATTTTAGCTGCACAATTTGTCCAAACTTGTATGTTCCTTTTTACTTGTACGGAACAAGGTTGTGAGGATCACGATCTTGAATAGATTTGGAGATGTTATGATATGACTGCATTGTAGGATCGAATTGTAAAATCTAAGCTCCTACGTGATTCTACCAAATATACATTTTTCAAATATACCATTGAAATTGATATTCTTTTGGAATTGTACTTCTAAAAACTTTATTTAATGAAAAACAGTCTAAACGAAAGATATATTGTTTTTTATACAAATGCTAGTATATATGAATGGATCGAAGGTGAAATTTTACAATTGGGAGGACATATATAATTAAGTATTCATATTTAATTACTAGGATCGGGTAGAATCATATGTAAATTTTGATTATGGTCCTACAATTTTTTTCTTTCTAGAATCATAAGAGTATTAAGATTATACAAAATTAAAAT
The DNA here is from genome assembly GCA_036346405.1 of Phyllostachys edulis. Classification (NCBI taxonomy): domain Eukaryota; kingdom Viridiplantae; phylum Streptophyta; class Magnoliopsida; order Poales; family Poaceae; genus Phyllostachys; species Phyllostachys edulis. The sequence goes on from CM070549.1 coordinate 99,002,364, forward strand.
CCTACTTAGAATCAATTTGGTCTGCTAAATCTAGGATTGTAAAATCCTGAGATTCTAAGAATCGAATTTTGCACCTAACCACCTTCATACGGAATATTAATTGCTTGTTTCGACGAATCTGGGTTACGCAATTGTTGTCCATACAGCCATACAGGTTTGATGATATCCATCTTGGTGACTCAGGAGTGACAAGACCTAGAAGACATGCTTTGGCAGATTATTTCTGTTTTCTAAGAATCTTTCAGTTCTATTCAGACTACTTGCTGTGGCAACAGTTGTAGAGCCATTTTTAAGACGGGAATCTGAGAGGAATTTACTAGAAAGCAGGGAAGCCTCATTTGGAACATGAAAACGTCATAGCAAATTAGCAATCTCTGACAAATTTATATGAATTGTGAGTACATCATTCCAAACTACAATGGAAGGAACAAAGGAATTGAGTAAATCTGGTTGTCTTTCCTAATCTGAACGAGGTGGACAACAACATAATGCAGTGGAATTTGCTTCCTTCTTCCAGGGGCTCAAATAAAATAACCTCAGTCGTGCAAATCTCTGCTATATCAGAGTAGCTCTCCTTGATTGGTACTTGGTGCCAGACTAGCAGTTAATAAATCAAATCTTCCTACAGGATTCTCCCTGCTTGAGATTTGATGGCTATCTTGGTGAGTATTGACTAAAATACCAATGTAAGCAATGAATGGGTATGGTTGTAAGTTGTAGCATCCGAATTCAGATCCCCATTGACAGCATCGCCTGGGACTCCCAGTATTCTTTGGATTGCTTCACCATCTCAGTCCGCTCTTCGCGCAGTCTCTGCCTCCAGTAATCTTTGCTTCTGATCAACCAACAGATGCAAATTAGAGCTAGAAAAAGGTGGTTTCTTTTTCAAAATTCTTGTTGCACAAGAGAGGTAGGTGAAATTCCAGTACCTTGTTTTGACGAGTAAGTCAAGTTCAGTCATATGCACGGCATGAGCAAACACACCAACCTGAAGGTCATCAAATCCAAACCATTACCAATGGAAGTTGAAGCAATGCAATACTGCATTCTTAGTTACAGCCTTACAGGGTAGTTGCGTTACTTAGCAGCAAGTTCACATGCAAAACAAATTAGTCAGGATGAAAGGTAATAAATTTTATGGCTGCTGTTGGAAAAGGTGATATGGAAGAAAATAGATGTGCGGATGAAAAGAACAGAAAAATAAACAGATACCGCTCGCAATGATGTATGAATTGCTCACATACCGCTCGGCATACAGGACACTTGGCCTCTGAAGGTGCAGACCTAACACCCTGGAAGATGTACACAGATGCAGCACCACATGCACAGCCTTTGCAGAAAAGATGGCCACAGCTAAGTGCATATGGGTTGAACAAAGTGTCCTGTGCAAATGGCCAAATCATAAGTTGAAAAATACTTAACATAATACTTAGGTATAACCAGGATCACCATTTTAATTACAAGATATTTAAAAGAAGAAAATGGAATTTGAGAAGAACAACATCTCACCAAGCAAATTGGACAAGTTAGGCTATACTCGTACTTCATACTTTCAGAAATGTCCATGGTCATTAGTGGCTGTGCTCCTGTCAAGTCACAGGAAAAATTCTTGAGGAATCCATTCTTGAAGAATCCTACAGGTTGATCAATATCTGAACCATCGCAGTTTAGATGGAAAGCACCCAGCTCTATCAGCCAAGGTGACTGCAACAGTTCAATATGCTCAGTCTGCATCTTGCTCTTGAAATCTCTACCACTCACAGAACCATGTATCTGCGAAATCAACAAACATATTAGCACAAAGATCTTGAACATGTGTAATGACAATCAGGAGATGAACACTTACTTTGTCGTATTTCTTGAGAATTTTGCGAATAGCAATAGCATTCATGGCCACATAATTGAGTAGCATTCTGCCTTCTTGAACCATGATTTGTTGATCATCTATGAAACATTGCCGTACACGCCATATATAGCGTTGTAATCCTGAAGGAACATGAAGATGTAGGAGACGCTGTACTCTAGATCTGAAACAGCCAGCTATTTCTGAAGCCTCCTTGGTGAGTTCTGTAAAGAACATTTGATCACACACTGAACAAGAAAATATTATAAGTTAGAATCTCAATGGCACAAGCTGTAGAATAGGCAGAACAAAAACAGAAAAATAGCGAAGTGCAATGTCAACAAAGTCAAAGAAAACAAATGATTTTAGTCAACACAAGTAGTTCTGGTTATAAAATTAAATCACCAGATATTCAGCCTTATAAATACTTCGCAGCTATACCAAATAGACAACCAGAGCTACCTTCCCATCCAAAACTTATATTCTTTGAAAAGCAGAGAACCAGATTGTACAAACTGAAATTAGACTCGCCTACTATTTCTCAGAAGGGAAGAATAACTATTGGTATATTTTTGGGTGCTTCTAACTCGCAGGTTATAATAATTAGTAAGCTAACATCTTCATAAATAGAATACAGAGTTTTAAAACCCCTTTTGTATCTAGTCTAAATACAATTCGTTGTTTATTATCAGAAGATACGAAAATTTCCTGAGTTCTATGTCAAAATTCACATGTTGGACCAAACGTAAGAGACAAACGCTAAAGGAAAAAAGGGATAATTGGTAACCATGATAATACCATTGGTTCATTGCCATATCATAAACAAGAAAGATGACAGCACAATACATAGTCTGCCTATTTGCACTAGAGGTTGAGCATACATGTGCACGAATTGCATTCGCAAATGTCTGAAGATTTGTCGCTCCCCTCCTGCTGCTGGTCACCATTGGTGCCATCTGCTTGCAATGAGCGACAAACTCGACATCGCTTCAATACTTTCTTGAGGCGTTTGTACTCTACATGGGAGCATTTTGCTAGGTATTTGTCCTGCTCCACCCTGAGGTACTCCTCATATATCGAACCAAACTTCATATTGCCTACAGAAAAACCTGAAAAATTAGCTCGAGCCATGTGTTCTTGAGGAGGTTAAGCACTCTGTTTGGAAATTTAAAATACAAAATAAACCAGCAGTCAATAAATTGCACTGTACCACATAGACAGAATAAAATAGTTGTGATATCATCTCTGGTATATCAAGAAAGAGTGTTTCAGTTGTGCTCTTTACCAATGCAGTAACCATTCAATTAAATATTCTGACTCCCTAATCCAAAGTAGCAGACTTGCAAAAAAGAAGAAACCATTTTAACAAGGAATCACACTATCTCCAGGAATAACATAGTGATGATCAAAACCAGACTTGCATGCATTAACTGAGACAGATAATTGTAGTATAGAAGAAAGCTTACTTGATATAGCAGCCATATTGCGGGTTAAAACAACGACTAACAAAATGATAAAAATATGGGGCATAAAAATGTAAAAATTCTGATCCTAAAAATACTATTATCATATATAAAGCAATCAACTAAACTCTTTTTCCAAAAAGAGAGAATTAATATTGGTTTACTCCAGAAAAAAAGAACATAAAAGAAACTATTTCTTTCTTCCTTCTTTCTATGTGTGCTCGGTACCAAACCAAAACTTGAACATATATGACGTGGTGGTGTTTATGAACCCAGCCACGACCAAACCTGATTGCAGTGCTGCTAGTGTATGGCCACCCCTGGCGTTACATTCCTATATCACCAGACTCGCCACCTTCGCTAAGTCATCTACCCATACTCCCCCAACCCAGTCCCAGGCAACCTTGGAATATATCAGTGCGCAGACTTTGAATCTAAAAAGAAAAAAAATGACGTATCAAACCAGCCAGATTAAAAAAAACATCAGTATCATATTCTGAAAGAACGTCAATACCCATCACTCCAAGAATCAAATGTTTTAAGTTAACTGGATAACAACACAAGGCATTTGACTTTGTTCAGAGGTTGAGTACCTTAACCCACAATTAAACCATCTTAACAAGGATCCCCCAACAAAAAAAAATAGCGTTTCTTGATCGTTGACATTGCGATTGTATTAGTGGGGACCAAAACGGCTCAAACCGAACAAGAAGAAAATAAACAAAAAATAATAATAAAGAGGACATGGATATGCACTGAGAGAATATATTCCTGCAAGAACCGAACTAAAGAGACACGGACTAAGAGAATATATTCCTGCAAGATTTGCACTTTCCCCTGGCCCGGCCGGCCGGGCGCTCTTAATTCTGTACGGAGAGATACTGGTTTCGGGAGGGGAAAATTTGAAACCGTAAGAAACGGTTCTTGATTGCTCCTTAAAAAAAAGATTCCTGGTCACTCACGCCGCAACGGATATATCAGAAGATCCTAGATCAATTCATAACGAAGGCGGCAACAACGACCAAATGGCGCATGCAAGAATCACCCAAATAGAGCAAGAAACCATAACCATAGAATAGTAGAGCGGCGGTGGGGTTACCTGCATGTAACTGCGGAGGGCAGGGCCGACGTGCTGACCGAGGCGGCGGCCGCGAGCGAGGACACGCGAAGCCCCGAGGCGAAGGGATGAGGCGGCACGGTAGACGACGGGAACAGGGAGGAGCTGATAGGATTGGAACTCCACTCTTAATGGAGGACGGCGGCGGCCACGCGGCGGCAGGGGGGCGCGGCGCTTTCTTGGCCTCAAAGCCTCTCTTTCAATTTGTTTCTTCCTCTCTCCCCGTTGCCGCTGCTAGCCGTAATAAGAACGGGGCCAAAGCTTAATTTCCCACTGGAGGGGCCCACCTCCAGCGTACAGGGCTTGTATAATTTAGAGTAATAAATTTCACTTTCCGTGATTTCGCTTTACACCCCTCTTAACAAATATTTTTATTTTGTACAACTTCTTCTTACTTTTTATTTCACTTTGTATTAGAAGAACATCTTGTTAGCGGGAGGAAAACATGGAAGGTGTACAGCGAGCTTGCCTATGACGAGGCACAGCCGGCGAAGTAGCGGTAACTCAAAAAATAGAGAGCGAGCCGTTTTGTTGCCACCGGCGATGCTCCGACTATTCTTCTCCACTTTCAATCTATTTCCTAGCTCCATCTACCTCCTCTCTCTCTATCCCGTGTCTCGCCGCTGCGTCCCTCGCAGCCATTCACCGTCGGCAAGCACTAAAGAAGGCGATCAAATTCTTAACCTGATGCAAAATGCAACACATGATAAGAAGAGGTGGTACAAAATGAAAAAAATTGCTAAAGATAGTGCAGAGTAAAATTATGGTAAAGTTACATAGTCCAAAGCCAAATTTACTCTAATTATTTATTAATATTGCTGAGATTTGGATAACCGTTCCGTTCCGTTGCTTACTTGGTCTTTTCCTTCTCTTGGTGTGGAACGGGTTGAGGAATTCTGATCTGATGGGTCTCGTCGAGATCGAAAGAACGTCAAGTGTGGATGGCTAGCCTAGGCAGGCAGGCTTTTAGGGCAGGAGCCAGGAGCACTCTGGACGGATTAGCCGCGTCCTAGGCCCACCTGGCTGCTACCTGCCGTGATGCTGCTGTTTAATTAGGAACTGATTGATGATCAGTGGTAGTGGCCAGCAAAGCCATTAGCAAAAGGCCAACCTCACAATACATAGTAAAAGCAAACCACCTGTTGATTAAGATTTTAAGAAATAACGCATCTCTGGGAAGGAAGGCAGACGGATATATGCAGGTTTTCAACGGAGCATCGACACAAAATTCATTCAGCAATCTCATAGGAATGTCATGGCTAGATGGGTCGGCCGACACGGCTCCGCTTGGGCCTGTGCCGGCATGGCCCGACACGATTAGGCCCGTGAGCTAATCATGCCGTGTAGGTCCGTGGGTGGGTGTCAACCTAAGCATGGCACGCAGGCACTTTAGGTCGAGCTGGGCCGGCCCGTACACGATTGGCTCGATGGGCTATGCACACCCGTGTAGCCGGCCTCGGTTCGAAAAAATCCAAACATAGAAAAAAAATCCAAAAAATCATAAAAATATGTAGAATTCAAAACCCAAATCTTCTTCCTCCTTTTCTCCCTTTCCCTACCCCCTCCCTTTTCCTCCCTTCTCTTTTCTCTCGAGCATGTGTGTGTGCCTTCCTGGCTTCCTTCTTCTTTCTTCCTCTCTCTCTCTCTCTCTCTCTCTCTCTCTCTCTTTTCCACCTCCTCCAGATCCAGTCCTCCCGGCTCCCGCCGCCTTGATCCTGTCAATTAGCTGTGACAAAGTAGAGGGGCTTCTAGTGCTTAACTAGCACCTTAGCCATTTGCTTCATGCTTGGTACAGCTCTGTTTCTGCATTTGTCTAGTTGATAATATCTGGTACATGTTGATGTAAATATTTTAGACTAAATCCATTCTTTGTTTACTTAGCAATGCAACTTACGAATGGTTGCTGTATACATATGCTTTTGAATCTTGATATATTCGTGGATGCTATGTTCTGTAATTCTGTACTTGACAGCACACATGGTCTATACCCTCTACCCACTTTCTTTCCATCTGTGTATAGATGTGCCCTTGTAAGACCTCTTTGTTCATTTCACTTGAATTAGCATTGTATGCTATAGGAAACACACCTGAAATGGAAGGATCAAATGAGAAGGATAATAATGTCAGCAATTAGTTATGCTTTAAACAATTAATTTTGAATTATAATTTGCAACAGAACAAGGCAGTGAGCTTTCTGAGTTCTGAGAGAAGAGATCTATCTGCCTTCTTTGATCAATTTAATCCGGTGTTTCTGTGCTTTCATCCACACATTTGATTTGCTTCAAAAAATTATACTACAATCTTACTTCTTCTTTTTTTCTTGTTGCATTTATTTATTTTACAAAACATAGGTCTTTTCTTGAGCCGTCAGAGTCCCTAGAAGTCCTTCTACCCATTGCTGTTGCCCATTAGTTCTGTTCTATATGTCCACTGCAGTGTGTTAACCTTTTTAATGTTTGACTACTTGTTCATAGGTACTGCGGCCGGTAGTTCTTTGAGAGAAGATAAGCCTGAAACATTTGCTAACAGGTAAGAAAGCATTCGTCTTTCAGTGAACTATTGTCATGCCTTGCAGTGGAAAGCTGAGTATCTTTTTTGTTTTCATTAATGCAGAGATGCCATAGTAGAGGCCATTCCGAGTTATGATGATCCATACATCAAAGTGCCAAGAGTGCTGGACAAAGAATGAACTGTAGTTTGTAGATCAAAATTGTGAGATTGTTAAAATTCTACGCTATTGTAAAACGCAGTATGGTGAAACAATGAAACCTGCGAAAGATTGAACGAGCAACCAGCAAGTCCAGTTAAGTTTGGTGTCATTTCGACTTAATGGTACGATTCAAGAGCTTGGAGAAAAGATTTGGAATATCTGCATAAGGTGATCCGTCTTTAATAGAGCATTATGCTCTCGGATCAAATACAAAGTACAGCCTTGTAGCTCCTTTCGATTTTCTTAATTTGGGATTTTAAGTTTTCTTCTTTGAGAGGAGTGTGACTTTTGAGTTAGTAGCATCCGCGAACAACATCAGTTGTTTGGTCATGGCACATGATATATAAACTAAATGCTCTCACAGGCCCAGTTTGGAACACATCAATTTCACAAGAGCGTACAAATTTCACACCAAATAGTTCGACTCCAGGTAGAATCGGAAAAAAAAATCGTGTGCCAAAGGAAGCCTTAATTAGTTAGTTTTTGAGTCTTACTGTAATCCACAATTGAAATTAGGCAACTAATATTGCCTACACAAGTTTTTCTCCATTAATGAACATGGGAGTATGACCACTTTCTCGTAACTAGCATGTGACTAATCAATGTGAGAATCGACTGTGTTATTGCGCATTCTAATTGTTACGAGCATAGTTCACCATTGTGTGAGAACTATGCTTTGAAATCAAAGAAACTCTAGGATCGGTAATAACAATTAGAGAGAAGGTGAATAATTATAAAAGATTTTTCGCATCCGAGCAATTAATAGTTGGTAATAGATAGCAAACGCCAGCGCAACACGTGCGGCGCGCCCTCGCTCGGCGGTCGCCACACAGCGTGCGCACGATTGACTGATCACGCACAGCCTTCACACATGCAGAGGGTAGCGCTATGCTAGCACCAAAAAAACGTCCATAGCACCAGTCAAACCGCCAGCGACCAGCACCTTCTCGTATGCAGCACCATGTACACGCTCGGGAGTAGAGCTGGGCATTGGGTCGTGCCGTACCGGTCCGGCCTGAGCCCATCATGCTTCGGGCCGCGTCGTGCCGTGCCGGCTCGGCTCGGTCACCCTGCCGTGCCGTGTCGGTCCACCTCGCCTCCGGCCAGGCCCAGGAACGGCCCAAAGCCCGTCGTGCTGGGGTCGTGCCGTGCCAGCCTAAGCCCAGCCCAAAATAACTATAGACAGCGGAGGCGGCGATGGCGGCGGCAACCGCCATCTTCATTCCTCTCGGCCGAAGGAGAGCCGGAGAGAGAGGAAGGCTGCGCGTGGGGAGAGAGAGTCGAGAGGGAGGAGGAAAGCGGTGCTTGGGGAGGAGGAACCGAGGTGGAGGGTGGAGGCGTGTGGGATTGGGGATATGGATTAGCCGGGATGGAGATTAGGGTTGGACCAGGCAGTAGGGGGAAGAACGGGATTGGGCCAGGCTACCAGGCCAGGGAGGGATACGATTGGGCTAGGCTAGGGGAGGGATTGGAGGATTGAACTTTTTACGTGCTGTGTCATGTTTACACCGTGCTATGTTGATCGGGCTTTAAACCAGTCTAGAAAAACTCGGTCTAAGTCCCAGCGCAGAACATCTCATGTCATGCAGCCACATGCACTAAAGCCTTCTAGCCCAATCCATCATGCATGAATCATTTAGCACCAAATCAATTAATACACGTCAGCACATCTATTACATGTATCTCCAGCCCACATGCATACATCGTCAATTCCTCACGCCGTGAATTCTTCAGCCTTTCAATTTTGCTGTTGTAGCCTTCGAACCGTACCTACATAGCTTCAACACACATCATCCAACTTTGACCTCCACGCGCCCCAACTCGAGCTCGACCGTCTCCTCCAGCATCCTTGACCCTCTGGACCATGACTTCGCACCAAACCATCTCCTAGTCACCGCTGTAGACCACAATCGCCTCAGAGTTACCCTGCACATACAAAGACCAAAACAATATATTTTCTCGACATAAGTTCTTCTCAACTTGACCGACATAAGTCCACACATACCACACGTCTCAAGTAACATAAGTAAATAACAGTGTCAATTATTCATCAACTAAAATATACTAGACCTAACCACATGGTCTAACAGAAACTTCATCCTTAAAAGAAAAAGAAGAAAGACAATGATTCCTGTCCAACCCTGTCTTTAATTAAACTTATAGAGCTAACAATGCATGACCCTTCTCACATGACATAGTAATGTAGTTGGCACATCTAATCACATTTATGTCAACACAATAAGCTACTTAGATGATAAAGATAACTGGGACCAAAAGTTATGCTGGAAGTATGGAAGCTCCATCAAGGGTAGAATGAAAATCTCTCATGATTTTTCAAGATCATAACTTTTCCTTATGAGCTTACAATAGAAAGAAATTAGGCCAAAAAAAAGGTTTGAATTCAATTTAGAATTTGAGCACGGATTTGGATTTTTGTATCATTCATGTTCACATCATTACGTTTGGATTATTCATTTTCACATCGTCACGAAATACAATTTTTGTACGAGGCTTGAAGATTACAAATGTACTCGTGCCGATGAAATCTTTCGACCGAAGGTAAAGTGTGAGGCACGGAACCAGAAATACATTAGAGTCTGTAGACAGAAGCACGTTACACGTGGTCATATGGCATGATGGTTCGGCTAATTGCTTTAGTCATCCTCGCTACTACTACGGTACACTATGACACAAGCATCCGGACCATGTAAGTATACATGCCTTTAGGAGATAGGATTAACATGACGGGTAGGACGGGGGACTACTACGGAATAGCCCGACCTACTGCGTGAACCGGGGCCATTTGCCCATCCTTACGAGCTAATGTTCTACTCCTTACCAGCCGCCTTGGCCTTGGCCGCCATTTCCCCTTTTCTCTCACGCTCCCTCTCGCGAGCCTCGCCCTCCCTGCACCTACACACCTCGAGATGAGCTTGTGTCTCCTGTCGGATACACTCGCTGTGCTCTTTGTTGTGGTGCTCCTCCTCCCTCTTCTCGCGGTCCCTATTAGCATCCCACTCCTCGCAGTTGAGACACCATTGGTCATGTGGGTGGATCCCTTAGTCGATCCACTTGCGGTAGTCACATAGCGGATCCAGGGACTACGAATAGACGAGAGAGCTTATTAGTGCGTACTTTGAAAGAGAAATGGTAGGGGAACATACTGTAACCGGTCCTTACCGGCTGCCGATAGCGGCCTGAGTCCCAACGGCGATCGGGATAGTCTGAGGAGTAGTTCGTGCAACCCTAGTAAGGCATGCCCATGCTAAGCTACTCCTTAGACTTGAAGAACTTGCATGTGTCTCTGCACCAACAGAGGGGCGACGTCTCCCCCTTGGGTGAGTGTTGTGGCAAATGCTCGATTGGAATGTTCCGACAAGGGTTGCTACTACGGAGGGCATCATTGCGGGAAGGTGCCCTCCTGGCACGCTTCGTTTGTTCGTCCCAGGCAGCAGCACCCCTTGTGAGTTCATGGATCCCGTCCCATTGGTTCTCCATTTGAGCGAGATTGTGTTGAAGTCTTGATGTAGGAGAACCCGCCGTGGAAGGGGTAGTACTTATATACCGAGCCGGCCCTGCGTACACGGCTGAATTATAATTTGGTTGAAGGAAATTCGCGTTTGCGAGGCAGTGGCCCTAAGGAGGAATCGTGTAGCAGCGTTGCGTCACGTCTTTGCGAGAAGCAGACTCGTTGGGTCACGTCGATGCACAAAGCTGTCTCGTTGGGTTATGTCGTCCTGACGTGCAAGTAGACTGCACGGTAAAGTATGGTCTTGTCTTTCTAAAAAGCTGACGCCATAGTGTGCTTAAATGCTTGTGAGTAGCCTGCGCGACAGAGTATGGTCTTGTCTTTCTGAAAAGCTGGTGTCATAGTGTGGTTAAATGCATGTGAGTAGCCTACACAGCAGAGTATGGTCTTGTCTTTCTGAAAAGCAGGCGTCATGGTGTGGTTAAATGCATACGAATCAATCGGATGTTCTCGCGAGTGATGTATGGTACAAGGGGGCAGAGATAGAGAGTGAGTGATAGAGATAGATAGAGGAGTGGCAGAGAGAGAGAGATAGAGAGAGTGTGTGAAAGAGGGACATAGAGAGGAGAGAGCCTTTCTAGAGCCAAGTCCTGCCATGCCATGTGTACTGGCGTGACTGTACTGCTTTGTCATGCCATTATCCCTGGCGTGGCATAAGTGTGCAGCCACGCTAGGGTTTGTGCAGTTCTAGAGGAGTTGCAAAAGCGTCGTTGCTCTCTAGTGCTATGTCCTGTCACGCCAACAATCTTGGCATGACAACACCCTTATGTCATGCCATGAGATTTGGCATGACAAAACCATGCTGCCACACCAGGGTTTATGCCGTTCTAAAGGAGTTGCAAAAACACCGTCACTCTCTGGTGCTAAGTCCAGTCACGCCAACAATCTTGGCGTGACAACACCACTTTGTCACGCCATGAGCTCTAGCGTGGCAAAACCATGCCGCGACGCCAGGGTTTGTACCCTTGCAGAGGAGTTGCAAAAACATCATTGCTCTGTGGTGCTAATTACTATCATGCCATAGCTACCCACACTGTTGATGACCCCAGTCACTGGAAGCCTGTTTATGGGGAGACCCAGAATCATACCGACGTCCTGAAGCATGATGGTCATTTCACCTGACAGTAGGTGAAACGTGTGGGTCTTCGGGCGCCATCCGGTCTACCAGTGCGGTAAGCGCAGCACCATCCATATGGGGGAGCCCGTTGATGACTATCCGCGTCAAAGTAAGGAGACCAGCATCGCGAACATGTGGCACATACTGCTCATCCCAATCTAGAGGGGTGTGGATCTGAGGGCGAAGTGGCTGGAGTACCTGCAAGAGAGATAAGCAAATAAATAAGTGAAACAAGCAAATGGTCAATAAGTTGGAAGCATGATCGAATAAAAGATTAGCAAATCTCACCACACCCTCGTCGGCTATGCGGTGGGCACAGTGGTCGTCATCGTACTCCGAGAGGAGCAACGCGTACTACGAGTGCTACGACATCCTGCATTGCAGAAAAAGATTTTTTTAAATATACATGATGTATAAAACAATCTAGAAAATACAAAGGAGTGAACTGTATTAATAAACAACACTCATTTTTGCACAACAAAAACATTGGTTACCTCAGGGGGCAGGACGGGTAAGCGGTGCCACCTCACCCTACGTGAATGGCAATCCCTACTCACGTGCTTTGTCTTGGTGTGTCCATGCTTATGACACTCCGAGCACCTGTTGGTTATAGTGGTGTCATTGAAGTCCCCAAGACTGTACATGTCCTTACCGCCTTGCTGTGAGAGGTCCATATCATTACGAAGCCTCTTCCTCTTCCTTCGACCGTGTTGCTTGTTCACCATTTCTTTGTCGGGAATGTATTCCTCCCCCACGTATGGTGGCTAGTGTGAGGGATCGAGGTAAGGCTCGAATCTCTTCTCCCAAGTCATCATCGTGACTAGCTTTGAGAATTCCTTTGCAATGAAGGTGTTAGAAAGGTGACTTATGCCGCGCACACGACAGACGGTGACGATGTGAGAGCATGGGACATGTAGCAAAGTTGGGACCATGCAAGTACTATCCTTCGCAGTCGGGTTAACTCTATGGTTTTGACCACCATAACGCTCGCCCCCTATCGATGTTCCACTGGCTACCCTGACGGCGTAGATATGCAAAGTGGGATCATATTCCTTCGCCTCCTGATTACATGACTCTTCCTTTACCATAGCAAGGTGTTTGGCAGCAACCGCACCCCAACGCTCGTCCGCATTGTATCCATCCCTTGCACGGATCCACCAATCCACAAAGTATGAGTTGGTCTTCCTAAATGAGTACTCCAAGATAGCCGATACTGGCATAGCATGAATGCCCTTAATAACGTTATTGAACACCTCCGAGATGTTCGTTGTCATCATACCATACCGACAGCCACCCTCATCGTATGCTTGTGCCCATTTCGTCTTCAGCTCCAAGACCTCGTCCAACCACTTCTTCCCTCTATCGTTGGTCAGTCCCCTCAGCTCCGTCAGCTTGACATTGAAGTCCCTCTTCTCCAAACATCCGCACAATAGCTTGAACTTTCTTGTAAGATCTTCCCTACTACATTGCTTAATGAAATTTGCCGCTAAGTGACTCATGCACCACCGATGCAGCACATCTAGGTGTCCGTCAAGTCTGCTCTTCACGGCGTTCAGAATGTCACGGTGCCTATTCGAATGATGCAAACCCGTCGTCCTGGTCCAACGAGGCATAGACGAATTATATCTATGAACCATTGTTAGCTTGCGTTGTTTTCACCCTCTATTAGTGCGAATGCTAATGGAATCCGCTGGTCCTTCACATCAATACCCACGACGAGCATCAAGGCACCATAGTACTTCCCAGTTAGGAATGTAGCATCAATTGATAAGACAGGTCTGCAATGCTTGAAGGCCTCTTTGCATTGCCCAAATGACCAGTACACCCGCTCGAGAACATGTTTCATAACCCCTCCGTCGGGTTCCATTCGGTTGCCGTGCCAAGGATAAAACTCCATGTCCAGATTCTTGGCCTGCATAGCGGTTAGGATACGAGGAAGTAACCCATAAGCCTCCTTCCAATCACCCCACAGTAACTACATTGCTCTCTACTTTGCCCTCCATGCTTTACCGTACTTCACGTGGTACTTAATGAACCCAAAGATAACCTCGATGACGGTGGCGACGGTCACATCAGGATCGACAGCCACGAGCCCAGTAATATGCCTTGCAATGAAATTAGCGGTCGCCTGAAGGTGCTCCCTGACACTCGTGCGGTACCACAAGAGCGAGGCTGTTTCACATTCGCTATTTTTCATTGTTTGTCCCTAGTTTTGTGCTCCATACCTTCTATCTACACCCCCTTTCGCACCTCACGGTATACCTCTTGTTCATATCAGAGTGTTGCACTACAAACGGATGATGGTGCTGCACTGAGTATTCTTGCAGCCAAACCTTCATATCCTCCATGTTGGAAACAACATGTTCTTGCGTATTAGGTCAGTCTCTGAGTCCGCAATGCCATTCCCGCTCTTCAATCCATTTGCACAAACCTCATTATCAGCCATTCTGGCATCATTGAATGCATGCACCAACGGGACCTCACCCATTATACTGTGAAGAACCCGACCTTCCTTAGAGGAGAAAAGCGGAGCGGGAGCTTTGTTTTCGGTCGAGCTCCAGCCTTCATCGGACTCCACTTCACAGGTTGTTCCATCTTTGAACACGTCCTCCTCAAGCTCGTTGTTCATTACATCACCATTGAAATCAGTCACAGGGTCACTGACATGGTGCGGCGAAGAAACAGACACATAAGACAGATTCACCAACGGGGGGCATCGTTGTTAAGACCGATGCCAACGAACTCTTGGGAAGGTTGCTCCTCCATTGGGAGGCCTTGCTAAACATCGAGAGCGGATTCTAGTCCATCCAAATTGTTGCCATCGACCACATCCAAATTCTCCGCAAATCCTCAACAATGATTGTCCTATTCACCACAACTTCCAACAACCTGACCTGAGATGCGAGTACAACCTCCTTGTATGTGTCCCAATCATCATCGAAGGAGATTGGCATCAACAATGCGTGCACCTTAGAACATAGCCCAGCGTTATATCTCCCCTTCATTCTGACAACAACCCCGGGCTCATCCCATCTAAAGGTCGACTTAATCCTCGTCAGAAGAGTTCAAAGGGTTGGTGATTCTCGAAAAATAAGAACTGTCACTTCCATCCCACCAAAGTTCACACCACAATCAGTTTGGCTAACCGGCCCACCGATACAAATACGTACAACTTTATCCATCTAGGTCCAACAATGCGAACAAAACATTGCAAAGTCAGCACTGCATGCCATAGGAACGAAGTACAATCAAAAGTAGTACTAAACATTCCATAATTGACTAAAGCTAGTAGTGTTTTCTGTTCGCAATCCTATCACATTCTCACACACTAACATCAGCCAATATGTAAACAAATATACATACACATAGCGATCACTCTAAGGATATATATCCGATTGGACTCGACTTGACAAAAAAAATACAAGACTTTCTTCATTTTCTTTTTTGTTACTAGAACATGTCATAAAAATTGCAAGTAACCAATCACCACTTACAAACATCATTTCTTACAATCATCATGTCAAACATCAGCAATGCCAAAAGGCCCAAAATATTTATACTATCAAAATATTTATTTCACCAACAACATGCAAGCAATCCTTTGATAGTGCAAATCACTTTACCTAAGAATCACTAGCACAGACATGATCACGGCCATATGTCATCTGTTTTTCATACTATTGACATGTACATGCCTCATATGATGTTGTACTCATAATGGATTAGGCATTAGCAATCACAAAATTTCTTAGTTTTATGATAATATCACAAACTGAAAAACGCTATGGTAACTAGAGTACGAAGCCCCATTTAATTTTTCCAAGCTTCTATTACATAGAAGAGCAGTAACAAGATTTAAGCAAGGGTGTGTTTTCTGAACAACATCGTGTTTTCAAAGATATTCATGTTACAAACTTTACAATACAAAACAATTACTCAGAGAATTGCGAGAAAATTGCACTAAACTAGACCTGCAGGTTTTTTCACACCTAGTGTTCTCAGTCTTGTACAAACAATCAGATAACATGTTCAATACAAACAAATCCTATAGTTGCATATTCAGAATGAGGAAATGATAAGGCACAATTAACAATTGATGCATTTATACATTCAACATTCCATCACAATTGCGCCTGTAGATTTTTTTTTCACATTTGGTGTTCTCCCCATTGATCTCAAATCACACATTAATCGCAAAGAAAACATTCACAATCAAAGATTACTTAGCAGGCACACGCCTTAACCACTCGGCCAAAGCGAGGTAAGAAAAAAGCATGACTCACCAGGAGAAGCTGGAGGTAGGGGAGGAGATCCAGGCGGGTGGAGGACGAGCGGCGGGAGGAGGACATCGATGGTGTAGCGGTGGGAGAGAAGACGACCCTCAGGGGGAGGATAGCTGGCGGGTGGAGGACGGGTGGCGGGAGGAGGATGTCTGGCGGAGGGAGGAGGGTGGGCGACAGGAGGAGAGCAGGCAGAGGGAGGAACGGGAGGAGAGAGGTCACTCGGGTGAGATGGGGACGATGGGGGAAAAATGAAGAGCTGACTGGGTCAAGAGCCCTAAGTCGCCACTATCACGCCATGCACGTTGGCGTGACAAGCGAACTCATCACGCCATAAGTGCGAGCGTGACAACGGCCACACAAGCCCTCCATGCTGGCATGGTACGCAGACGAGGGCTTGCGTGGCATGTTTTGTCACGCCGATATCTGTGACATGACAGAATGCTTTGCCCACGCCACGGGAGGTGGCGTGACCAAAGGGGGTCTGAATTGGAAATAAAGTTAGCAAGGAGTTAAGTTTAAAATAATATTAAAAAAGGATTAAATAAAAAAATCACATCCGATGCAACAAAAAAATACCAACAAATTCCCGACTTAGTAGTTGATCCTGCAAAATAAATAAACACCTCGTGCAACAAAAACAACTTCATATTGCAACAAAACAACACCAACTCCATGATGCAACACAGAATAACTCGGTTGCAACAATTACCAATAATTATTGCAACAAAAAAAGAACTCTTGTGCAACAAATCAACATAACTAATTCAACAAAAACACCTCTTGTAGCAACAAATTGAAAAGATTATTGTAACAAAAAAAACTCTTATTGCAACATCAATTTTAGAGGAGGTACACAAGTCCACAACACTATCGAGTCGTTGGGAGGGCAGCGTAGCGGCGAGTCATGGGTGCAGCGGAGAGCGAGTTTCGTGACGGCCGTGAACCGCATGAACTGCACGTTGAGGGAGAGGCGGTGGCGTGTGGCGGCGTTGACCTCCTTCCATTGCACGTAGGTAAAGGAGCAAGTGTTGTGGTCGGCGGGGCTTAGGTCATGACCGCGTTCAGTGTGAGAGGAAGGGAGGGAGGGAGGAGCAGGGTAGAGCGTGCGAGCTCCGGACGGTCATGGTTATCTGCAGAGAGAGAGAGAGAGAGAGGAGTTTTAATTTACACTTGATCGCAGGGATGCATGCAAGCTAGCAACATAATGACACTTTAATCATAATCATGCACTTGGAGTTCCTATAGCTAGCTTATATATACATGTCTCGTTGTCATTCAGATGGAAACTCTTATGCTCCAGCTCCATCTGGATCTCACATTCTATGTTTGCTTACAAGGTGTTATGCCCAAAGGAAATTAATAAAATGGCCAAATGGAATTGGAAGGCGATGTTGTCCACAAACAGGCTTTTTTATATAAAAAAGATGCATATTATTTACAATATACTACTACTACTACTAAATATTTGAAGATGAGGTGACTAGGTGAGACATTGGAGGAAACCAAAGCGTGCCACTATGAGAAATTGACACGAGCCCCTTTATTTGAGAACCCTAGGTGGCCTGATTCCATGTTGAAAAATACGGTGTCATACAAGTCGTACCATTTGGTGCGAAGAGGATTTAGCAAAAGTAGGATGAAAGCGAACACAATCTTCCCTAGTATTAAGCCGCCTGGGATTGCTGCTGGCTCACGCACTCCGTACGTTTTGTACTCCAATTGTGTCGCACCGCGTGTCCTGTGCCCGATGTGTTTTCCTGCAAACGGCGTGCACAGCTCGCTGCTACCGGTCTTCCGGTTGCCTGCTCGTCTGGGCCGGTTGTTCATCTGTTCTGCGCTACATGTGCATCGCGCGAGTTTCCTTCTCGTTCTTTCAGCCCTGCACACCGCGTCGCCTAATTTTTTTACCTCAATTTGTTCCTCCTTTTCCCGATTCATTCTCTCATCGTTTTTCTTATTTCCGCTGTTTTCTCCTCTGGTCACATACTGGTCTCCTCTCTCCTCCCCATCCCCATCTCCTCCCTCGCCGATGCTGCCTCCTGTTCCCCGTCGGCGCCTCTCTGTTGCTCGTCGGTAAGTAGGCTCGCTCCATCCTCAATCTGGGGAGTGTGCCCCACGCGTCGATCTCTGATCCAATCTAATTCTGTTCCTTACAGCCTCTGCTAATAATTGTTTCCCCTCAGTTTGTTCCTCTTTTTCCCAATTCATTCTCTCATCATTTTGCTTTTTTCTGCTTTTTTCTCCTCCAGTCACATGCTGGTCTCCTCTCTCCTCCCTATCCCTATCTCCCCCCTCGCCGCCGCTGCCTCCTGGTCCCCGTCGGTGCCGCTCTACTACTCGTCGGTAAGTAAGCTAACTCCATCCTTGATCTGGGGGTGCGCCCTACGCGTCGATCTCTGATCCGATCTGATTTTGTTTATTGCAACCTCCACCAAAAAATTCGGCGATGTGATGGAGCTCTAGGTTGGCGTGAAGGATCTTGCTGTGCGCATTGAAAATTTAATCTTTTTTGCCTATTTAGTCAGGGATGCCAGATTAGGTGGTATACGACTATGGATTTGATCGGATACGAGTTGTGGTTTGCGTGGATTAGACTAGTTCCTTTGCATTTTGTTATGGGTGGATCGAATTTTGAGAGAACAAGTTGTGATAGGAGTGGTTTTCTAAGACATGTGAGTGTGCCTTCGCAACTGGATTCACAGTTGGATTGATGGTTCCTCCACTAGAAAAGAAGAAAAACTATGCTTAATAAAATGGAAACTTGAAGGCGCTTGTATCGGACCCTAAATTCGTAACTCGGGATCCACTGAGCAAACTCGTGTCATTTTTTGGATCAGTAAATAGCACACATAGATACATCATTGGGTATCAAACACATATTACGAAAATGTAAAGCTATTGCATAATAATAAACAAAGCGTAAATATACCATATGGCGTTTGTCTTTTAGAATGGCCAATCAAGCCAAATACTTATAAAGAATTAGCAGCGGAAGCGGAATTGAAGTACAACACGTGGAACCCTCACGATATATCCACAGACAATCGATTGGGGCACGCGACTTAGTTCTTGGCCTTGTTGATCTTCAGTCTAGACCAATACTCATAATTGTCCATGTAGCATTCTTTTATGCTTACTGACTAAAAGAATGTAAAGAGAGAGCATAAGTGCACAACCGTACTCGTGAGCCAACACACAATATAATTATTATATATGCAAGGCTAATCAAGGGAGGTTCATGGTCCTTTTATTTGCACAAAACTAAGTTTGAATTAGATTATGTAGTAGCAATTCCTGAGACTTAGCATTTTAACTAATACAAGTTTTCATAAACTGAGTTTTGTTGTAAAGTACTAGTGAAGGCTTCAACCTCCTATACCATTGAGTGGCTCCATCCACCCAATGGCCACATTCTTTCTCGGGTTACATCCCATACTTCTCACTGCTCCTCGACTAGGCCATCTCAAACCTCGGAGTTCCAATCCACCTTTTCATTCCACCCACAAATTGTTTTATAAAAATAAAGGCTACTTCTAGCTAGTTCTCGGCACCACCTATGACCATGGGCACGGCTATCCAAATAGTTTTCTTACTCTACAAAGTTTGTACACTTTACCCACAAGAGACAATCAACTTATAATGTCCCTAACACACTTCTATAAGTGTGTGATGAAGTTGATTATCACAAGGCTTTTATAACACCCTACTCAATGTAACCTCATCCGCTAGGTTTCGCTATACTTCAGATGAAGTATATCCAATAAAGTTGATGAAGGAAATACTTCAGACTAAATGAAGTACATCTAGTGATAGTGGGAATGAAGGAAATACTCTAGACCAAAGTAGATAAACCCAAACTCTATTCGTTTGGTAGTGGTAGGGTTTTGGGTTGATAGCTAGACTTAGGGTTAGGTAACTGTTTGATCTCGGAGCGAGGCGAGAGGGATCGGGTTCTCGAGAAGTCCACTGGTGCAAGGAGTTAGGAATCCAATAGAGAGGGAGAGAATGTCTGTAGGAACATTCCTTAATGGTTACCTAAATGAGGTAGATCACTTTGCAAGGAGGGGATTCTCTGATCCACCTTCGGATCATGAATTGTACTTCTACCGGGAGTGGATAGCGATGCATGATAGCTAGAGTACATATGAGGACGATTGGTGGTTGGACTGATGTCATCCACTTGGAAATGTATCATCGCTATCCATACATGGCACCTAGTTGCTCTAATGATTCCTTAGATACTACTTCCTATTTACCGAGGAAGTCCCATGATAGTCAGGTGAGACCTATGCATAAGTGTGGGATTCGCTCTGGGCAGACATAAGTCTCACCGACACATCGGATCTAGTTCCCTTAATGGATCTTCTTATCGATTCACATTTATCAAGGAAGTTCCATGAGCCTTAGCTGGAACTTCCAAGCATTGGTTAAGCATCAACCTTACACTCTCAGGGGAATTGATATTTTGCCCTCCCGTTAGTTGGGATTTCAAAAAATACCCTTTTTCTCGATGTAATACATTTTTTGCCCTCCTCTTAGTCTATTTCTTTATTATTTGCCCTCTTTGCATTATTTTAATCTTATCCGACCATTTTCCTATTACCGAACACGTGAAAAGACATTTTTACCCCGGACCCCTTCATCTCTGCCCAAACCGTCCCCTCCTCTCCTTCATCTCCCATTCTCTCCTGCTCCTCCTCCCACAACCGCACCACTACCGCCTCCTTCCACTGTCTCCTCCTCCTGCTCTCCCTCATCTCCTCTCCTTCCACCGCTGCCTCCTCCTCCTGCTCTCCCTCCTATCCTTCTCCTTCTGCGACGGGCGGAGGCTTCATGGCAACCGGATCTAGCTCGGGGGGCAAGATCAGGCATCTCCTCGCCTCGAGTTGCCATCCCCGTGCCGTGGTCTTCTGCTCGATGCTCCTCTTCCCCGAGCTCCCGCCGCCGTCCCCGCCCAGATCCGGGCCTCCCGAGCCTCCCGACCTCGCCCTGACTCCTTCGGCAAGAAGACGACCATGGACGAGCTCATCGCGCGCCATATTCGCGTCACCCGCCAGGAGGCACCGCAACACCGCCAACGCCTTCCAGCTCTACGTCACCGAGGTGCTCGCCTTCACCGCTCAGCGGCGAGCTTCCTTCTGCGCGCGTCGCCGATGCTAGTTCGCCCTTCGCCGAGGGCGCACACGATCATGAGCACGAGGTCGAGATGAGCTCGGCTCGCTCTTCGACCTCTCCGCCTCGATCCCAGAGATTGACCCGACACTTTCTCCGACGAGCAGTTGGGGCGACGCCATGGGGCCCGGCCTCTCTGGTTCTTGCTTTGGCTGAAAGTTGTTCTTGTGGGGATTATTTATCTCGGTTGTAACATGATTTGACTTGATTCCATCTTTTGTTTTTTGGTTCTTAGGGATTAATTGGTTCTCTGATATTGATGGTTTTGATTCATGCAAGCGAGGGAAATGGAGGTGGATTGCTATCTGTTCAGTTCTTGCTTTTGTTTATCTAGTTTCATTAATGTTCATGTATGCATGCTGATTGATGAGCTGATTGATTGATGAGCATTTGCGTTTGAGTTGGTGATGAGCTCTTAGAGCATCGATGATCTGGCCTCTCCCTCATCGGCGACGGGGTCTTGGGCTCGCGCCACTCTGAACTTGAAGAGAGACGGTGGTGGTCATGGCGGCGTTTTGTGCGAGGCAGGCGGTCCGATGAAGGGTAAGATGGTTATTTGGCGTGCCTCGTAACGGGAAAACAGACAGATATTATTAAAATAATGCAAAGAGGGCAAAAAGCGAAGAAACAGACTAAGTGAGTGGCAAAAAATGTATTACGTTGGGAAGGAGGGTCAGTTCTGAAAACGGATCTAAGCAGAGGGCAAATAACGAATTCCCCCTACACTCTCAGTGGTGTCTATGGGTTGGCTTTCATCTATGAAGTGATCCTTACTTAGTCTCATTACTTACGTGGCTCGACATAGGCTAAATCATACTCACCATACTAAGTTAACCTCCCGATATAGTTCTTGCTCATGATTGTCTTTAGTTAAGCAGATGACCACTCGTTCCCTAGGTAGGGCATATGTACTTTCATCTACCGATTTCTTGCTTAGTGATTACCCTATCGGCTTTGGCTCTGATTAACTAGCCTGAGGTCGTGACATAGCTACTACTAACCTCCCTAACTAGCTAAGAGTGTTAGTAATCTTATAGGTTACAAAGTTTATATTTTAACTTCTAGTTCTAAGTAAAACCTAGTTAGGTGTGAGGCCTACTCGACATACCATGTTTTACTAACTAGTTTCAATTAAGGTATATTACCATTACACTTTACTTGGTGTCGTATGGTAGTTGATCTTATGTCAAGGGATCTTAAGGTTACCACCTAGGGTTCGGATACACATGAAAGAATGCAAATTGCATTCAAAACTTCAAATGAACACCAAAATGGATGCTTACTGGTTGATCGGGTAGGGTTTGAATTTAGAAACAAGAATCATTCAATTTGGATTTAAAACGAGAGAGAACGGGCTCTCCGATGTTTTAAATCCAAATTAATCCTTGAAATTAACAAGGAAGAGAGAATACTCTCTCTGACAGGTGGGGCCCTCAGGATTTCTTTTTATTTTTGATTTATTTTCTATTTGGAAAATGTCCTAGTGAGTGACAGGTGGGGCCTGACTGTTATGGACTTGGTCCACGAAAACAGTCCATGGACCATAGTCTATGGGGTCTATACTAGCACTTAAGGTGGTTGGGACCACACGTCATAGACTCAGGGAATAATTTAGCCCTACTTAACTTTTACTAATCGTCTTGGGTCCGTATGTCATATTATTTCTAACACTTAATTAAACCTTTTCTTAACGACATCCTTATGGTTAATGTCTTTACTACATCCATCTATAGTAATCTTCCCCAATCCATCCAGAACAGAGGAGCTACGGGGTGCTCTTGGTGTGTTGCTCGTCATCGGTGGGAGGTAGGACGGCGGCGACCATAAAGGGGAAATGGAACCAGGGAGGGAAGGTGAACTGAAGGGTGGTGGTGGCGCGACCGGAGGTGGACGGTGATGGCCGAGCGATGGCATGCGGTTACCGGAGCCGGGGAAGGAATGGGGGCAACAACGCTTGCGTGTGAGAGGGAGGAAGATAGGGGGACCACGAGCACTGGTGAGGTGTGGGGGACCCTTTGGGGTGGTTGATGGTGGTCGGAAGAAGATGAGGTGGTCGGCGATGGGGACACAAGGTGGCGCGACAAGGTTGCCGTGGAGGTGGCACTACGGGAAAGAAGAGCCAAAGCGGTGGCGGAGAAAGGGAGAGAGAGGTCCAGGGATGCTCCACCCAAGAGGAATCGAGGAGGGCTTACCAAGGAGGGTATGGCGGTGGTGAGGGTGGAATCGGCCAGGCTTGGGGAAGAAGGGGCCACGGCGAGCTCTAGTGAGGGGATCCTACAATTGGTTGAGGGGAAAGCTCTGTTGGAACCTAGAACACATCGTGGTGCATTTTAGACGATGGGGGCTGGTTTGGCGATCAATAATGGAGGTGAGCTTCTAGGCCTTTATGAGAGACCATGGCGTCCGTGCAGTGATGAGTAATTGACAAAGGTGGCGATCGAGTGGTTTGGCGGTCAACAATGGAGCTCTCGGAGCGCTCGAGCTTCTAGGTCTCTATGCGGTTGAAGAATTCGAGAAGTTGTTTTTCGAGTTCGGTCTTCATTGGAAATCGGAACGGCCGCAGTATTGGGCGATACGGCCGGTCGCGGTTGATCCGCCGGTAACATGGCGGTTGTACCGATTGTATTGTGAGGTTCGACCATTTTGGTGATTTGAGTTTTGGGATAGGTCATATCCAAGTGTGTTCATGCATATGTGTTGCATATTGCATGTTTGAGCTAACGTTAGGTCAAGTTGTGAAGAACTTGTTCCGGTTTCGTGTTCTTATGCGTGTGTGTGCCGCAGGACGTCGAGTGGAGTCGTGGCGAGACACGCGATTGGACTAGACTAAGCGCAGGCGCCGAGGTCGAACAGTCGGGATGTGTCGAGACGACGTGGACTCGAGGTGGTTGCGAGGCGTCGAGACAAGGAGCTTGAAGCTTCTGGAAGGTGCGGAAGGGGCGAATCGGAAATCGCAAAATTTGCCTGGCGGGGCGGCTCCGTTGGACTTAGCGGGCATAACGGGCGGAGACCCAAGTAGCCAAGGCTATATAAAGGATTGGAGGGCTGCATGCCCTCTTGAGCACTTGAAAAGGAATTAGGGTTTGCTAGAGTCAAAAGAGTCTTTAGTGGTTTGTTTTTGCTTTAGGCTTTAGTGGTTGAGGTTGTTGGTGGAGGCGGTTTGGTGCTCCTGCTTGTCCCCTTCGTAGCTCTCCAATGTGAGTTCTTGGCTTAGGGAGAGGAGAGGATGGATTGATGAACTTGTAATCATTCCTCTTGTTCTAATGTCCATGCGTATGGGGATGTATCTCTTTGTATTTCGCTCTTGATTCAATGAATGAAATCTGAAGTTTGTCTCTCGAACCCTTGTTCTGTTCTTCGTGACTCCCATTTGATGATTTCTTGATTTTGTGAGTCTCTTGTTGTTTCTTGTTGGGAAGCCTCAAAGCGAGTTGTTCTATGATGGGTTAGTGCCACAAGATCATTTGATCGATTTCTAGAAGAGCAAACTTGGTTTAAATCTAAGATTTCAGGTTTTGGTTGTCTCTGTTCTTCGTTCTTCCATTTTTGGTTGATTCCTGAGATTTTGTGGATGGATCTACTCAATCGTTTCTTGGAATAGGTTCCTAACATCCTTAGGAAGGTGTGTTCCAAATTTGGTCAAGTTTGGCGCGTAGATCAAAAGTTACGTTGATTTTCGTTTTGAAACCCGAGCGGATTTTGCTGTTCGGGACAATCGGATGAACCGGGCTTATCTTCGTTTGTCTTAGACGATCATGCGGTACAACCGGCGCTTTACTATGATTTAGAATCTGGATCTGCGTACAACCGCCATTTACCTCGTGGTTGTACCGATTGTCTGATTTGTTCGGCTCTTCCTCGTTTTTGCTTCTTTGAGCTTTGGGGTGAGGTGGATTCAACATAAGACTTCCTCGTGGCTTAATCATTGATCTTCATAGCTCTCATAGCTATTGGAGTGATTTATAAGTTGAATCCATTCTTTGCGAAAAAGATTCGGTGCTCTATTCACCCCTCTAGTCGCCTTCCAGGTCCTTCAATTGGTATCGAGCAGGTTAGCTCTTTTCAATAGATCTTAACAGGTCTCAAGAGCCGTGGCGATGGACAAATACTCGACCAAGCACTTTGTTTTCGATGGCATCGATTACCCTTCTGGAAGAGCCGAATGGAGACATACATCGAGCCCGGGGTATGCCATCTGGCGAAAGGTCAAGGTTCGATTATTTGTTCTGCCGATGAGAACATCAATGCCGGAACATGGTTGATGTTGAGGCGAATGCAAAGGCAAGGAACATCATCATCCGGGGTTTGAGTCGTAGTGAGTTTGACGCATATCTCACTGTCGTCCGCCTCGATATCTGGGTGACCCTCGGCGCATACCATGAGGGCACCACCCAGATCAAGACGGTTCGACAGACCGGTTCAAGCGAGAATACAACAAATTTGAGATGCTTCTTTGGTGAGTCCCTAGATGAGTGCCGCCGCGTTTTCACAAGATCTTGAGCAACCTCCGAGCGGTCGGTCTCACATACCCCGACTTCGGACAATGCTCGTCGGATGCTCACGGCACTTTCGTCTGCGTGTTTGGGAGATGAAAGTGACCACCATCAAAGACACGAGCAGACCTCTCGACCACGACTCTTGATCTGCGGCAGACTCGCGCCTCAAGACTCACGAGATTGACGTTGTCTCGTCGGTCGAAGTCACGATCGATGGCCTTAGTCACCAATCCGTTTCTTCTTAGGGCTTTCTTGATTCTTCTTGCGGTTTCTCCTTGTCGCTCTCTGTGACATAAGCGATGATCGCTTAGAGCAACTTCGGGATGAGCGGCTTGCCCTCCTTGCTCGAAGATTCTCCCACGCTTACAAAGGAGGAGGGACGAAAGAGAGGAGGACCCGTGATTTGCTTCGAGTGTGGTGGCCCCAACCACATCCGAGCAAAGCGCCCCAAGCCGGAGAAGGGCAAGAACGACTACTGGCGGTTCGGGCAAACGACTACATCGACAAGAACGCAACAAGCCTCAGCTCGGGCGCCCGACAAGAAGAAGTTCATAACTTTGGCAAAGCCAAGCTCTTCCACTGCGTCCTCCGCGCCCGACGACCTCGACCTCGGCGAGGTGGAGGGATGGAGCGGCGATGACGGACGGGTGACCAAGAGCCCAAGGATGGCGGCGGCGACTTCTCCGCATGTGCTTCATGGCCTCGGGGCGAACTTCGTGACAATGAGCTGTACTCCGACACTGACGAGGTAGATCCCACCTCTGAACAGCTCAATCATGCTTTTCTTAAGCTAGGAGGTTTTCATGCTAAAGCTAAGGCTAGGTGTCTTTGAGTTAGAGAAGGAAATAGATAGACCTGTCACTAGAGATTATTGCTCTTACATCTGCTCCTTCTAGTGATGATTGTGATACATGCTCTGCTTTGTTTGGTTGATATGGAGAAGTTAAGGACCTCACATGATAGTGTGTCCTCCAAACTTGATAGTGTTAAGGTGGAGAATGTTAGTCTACTTCTTTGAGTTAGAGTTGAGTAGGATGGTCATTACCCTACTTATTCTTGATGAGACTACTTCTCCCGCCTCATGTGAGGGTAAGGACATTCTTTGCTAGAGGATCTTATGCCATGCTTCTTGATCTGCTGAGTCTTGTGAAAATTGCAATAACTTGAAGATGAACTTAAGCAGGCAGATCATAAAATTCTTGAACTACAAGCTTCTTTACTTGAGCCGATTGTTTCATGCTTGAACTGTCCTAAGTTAGCTACTTGAACTTGAGGTGTCTCCAACAGTTTCAAGATATGATTGATCATGAAAGGAAGTTGGCTCGGTTTGCTTCTAAGGACCTGTTAGCTCACCATGCATTAAGTGTAACAAACTAAAATCGACTTGATTGCTTTGGATGAAAATGTGTGAAGCTAACTAAGGACCTTCTAGAGAAGTCACATTGTGCTTGCAATATGATTGTGGAGAAGGGGAGAAGCCCGGGAGGTAAGGATGAGGCAGCAACGCGTGAACCAAGCTGGCTAGCGATGGGGTCGTCCCTTGAGTCGGTGTGCTTGCACAAGCCATTCTTCCCTCTGCTGCTGGTTCTTCTTTTGCTCCCTTACCTTCTGCTGTTTCTTCTTCCCCCTGCTCTTCTTGCACCTCTCTCTTTCGGGAGTGTCAGTACCTTATGAACACTCTCGAGAGATTTGTAGGAGGCAAGAAGAAGCTCAATCTTATTCTAGACCAATCTAAGATCTGCAGATTTAATTAGGGTCTAGGATATGACTTCTTTGAGGACATGAGGAAGCATCCACCTGCCGTGCTCAGACCCATAGCACCAGGTGTGATCGAGACTGAGCCCAGGACCGAGAAAGTCCATTTCAAGTCAGCGGGCTATGTCCAGGGGATTTCTGACAGTAAGGTAATTTCACATGCTGCTTCTACCTCTCAGAAGGTAAAGTATCACTTTGCACCTTCATCGGAAGGATGGACACACAATCGTCGATGCTTGAGCGCCAAGATCGCGTAGAGACCATGTTGAGTCTCTTAGGCGCATTCGAAGTCGACCCCGGACCTTGAGTGCACCTAAGACCAACACGAGGTCTAGGCTTGTTTCTTCTGATGGGTTTGTGCAGCATCGAGGACTTGGTTTTTCCGAGTTTTCTGGTTTTCGTCCTCAAGCTGCTTTCAGTCGTGACTTCCGCCGTCCTGAGGGTAGATCTCGTTTTCCCCATCGAGATAGCTACCATGGCGTGTTCACATATTGCGTGTGCTCGACTCGCTCGCCGTAGCGATCGGACCCGAAGAACGACCTTCGTCTACTCTTAGACCTTACGCTTTGAGTTCTGAGAGCGTAGGGTAGATAGAGGTCGATCGTGCTTGACTACTTCATCGCTTTCGGCGTGTTATTCGAGATTGGGTGCCAAAATCATTGTTGATTTATCGATCTTCGAGACTTTACTCTGTTTGACTTCGGGTTAGCGGGTAGGGAAGGAGAAGTTTTGGCTTGTAGACTCGGTTGTTCTCGTCATATGACCGAGACTCCGTTGGTTCTCTTCCCTAGCCCGCGCTCGGTGATGAGACGATCACCTTCGAGACGCTTCGTCAGGCGCGTCATCGCCAAAGGTCTTGTCGTATTAATGCTTCTTTTTTTCTTAAGGATGTTGCCTTGGTTAGTAAGGCTGCGGTACAATTTGCTTTCCGTTTCTCGACTTCTGATGACGGTTTGAGGTGAGCTTCAAAAAAACGCTTGCAAAATTCTTGACTCTTGAGGTAGTCCGGTTTGCGGGATTTCTCGTTATGGGAGGATCTTTCGTCTGATTTTTCCGATTCTTCCGGTGATCCTC
Organism: Phyllostachys edulis; assembly: GCA_036346405.1. Lineage (NCBI taxonomy): Eukaryota > Viridiplantae > Streptophyta > Magnoliopsida > Poales > Poaceae > Phyllostachys > Phyllostachys edulis. The sequence goes on from CM070549.1 coordinate 99,030,923, forward strand.
TCCGGTGTTTGGTTGCTACGAGTCCCGCGATCTCTCTTTACGCATAGGAGACTTGGTCATATTGGATTTGACCATTTGACCCGAAAGTTAGCGACCATGATCTCATTAAGTAGTCTGCCAAACTCAAGATGGTCAAAGATCTTGTTTGCACTCCATGCCAAACGCGGCAAGATGGTTGCCGCTTCTCATCCTCCCACCAATTACTATGGCCGATGCACGACAACTGCCCACATGGACCGCAGTTGGACCCGCTCGAATCTTGATCGGCGGGAGGAAGTGGTATGTTCTTGTTGTGGTCGATGACTTCTCGAGGTACTCTTGGGTGTTTTTCTTAGCCTCGAAGGACGAGACATTTACACATTTCCGAGGTCTTTTAGTAGGTCATCTGTTGAGCTCCGGGTGCCTTCTGAGCGATCCATGATGACAATGTACGGAGTTCAAGAATTCCTACTTTGAGAGTTTCTGCGGTGAGGCAGTGTAGAGCACCGGTTCTCTTCTCCATCGTCCCTCGGCAAAATGGCATTGTGGAGAGGAAGAACCGTACCTTGGTCGAGATGGCGGGCGATGCTTGATGAGTACTCTACACCGAGGAAGTTTTGGGTCGAGGCCATTGCGACCAGCGTGCCATGTTTGAATCGAGTTTTTCTTGGGCACTCCTACACCGCACTTCTTATGAGTGAGATACTGCGAAAGCCCAGCGTCTCTCATTTTCGTGTGTTTGGTTGCAAGTGCTTTATCTTGAAGTGCAGGAACCTAGACAAGTTCGAGTCACGTTCTGTGGCGGTATCTTTCTAGGCTACTCGACTTCTTGGCGGGCTTATAGGGTGCAGGCTGCGAGTCTAGCAAAATGGTAGAAACACGTGAGGTGACCTTTGGCGAGGCGGTCAGGGACTAGGCCAGATATCTCGAGTTCTTTAGAGCGGTCAAGAGACCATCTTTGTGGATGATGAGGGCGAGGGAGACGATGGTTGTTTACGATCCACTCCTCTTCCTCCCCTTGAGATGCCTTCTTCCACGGCACCTCAAGGTGATCGACCCTGCCTTCCGCTTCCTCTCTGGAGCTAGTGGCTTTGTCCCTGCCTCGTCTGCACACGAGGTAGAGGCCACTTCTTCTTCTCATCCAGGACCTCCCCGACATATCCAGAAAAGTCATCCTTCAGGGCAGATGATTGGAGACCTTTTTGAGCGTGTCACACGCTCTAAGTCTGGCTTTTCTCATTTCTGTCTCCATTCTGCCTTTGTTGCCTCCTTTGAGCCCAAGGATGTTTGTCACGCCCTTTCTGATGAGTCTTGGGTCAATGCCATGCATGAGGAGCTAGAAAACTTTGAGAGAAACAAGGTCTGGTCGCTTGTTGAGCCCCCACGAGGCCACAATATCATTGGAACCAAGTGGGTGTTCAAGAACAAGCAGAGTGAGGATGGGGTAATCATCCGAAACAAGGCTAGATTGGTAGCTCAGGGGTTTTCCCAGGTTGAGGGTCTAGACTTCGAGGAGACCTTTGCCCCTGTAGCTCGACTTGAAGCCATTAGAATCCTGCTTGCCTTTGCAGCTTCTAAGGGTTTCAAGCTTTACCAGATGGACGTGAAGAGTGCCTTCCTCAATGGCCTTATTGAGGAGGAAGTCTCGTCCGACGACCTCTAGGTTTCGAGAACCCCAAATACCCTAACCATGTCTTCAAGCTTTCAATGCCAGATGGACTTAAGCGGCTCCCGAGCTTGGTATGAGAGGCTTAAGTCCTACTTGATAAGTCATGGTTTTGAGATGGGTATAGTTGACAAGACCTTGTTCATCCGCCAAGATGGCATCGACCTTCTGCTCGTCAGATCTATGTCGATGACATTATCTTTGGCGGCTCTTCCCATACTCTGGTTTCCCGGTTCTCGGATGTCATGAGCACCGAGTTTGAGATGAGTATGATGGGTGAGTTGACCTTCTTCCTTGGCTTCCAAATCAAGCGCACTCGGGAGGTACATTTCTTCATCAAGGAAAGTATACTCGTGACCTCTGGCGCTTGACATGAGTGATGGGAAGCTTTGTCGACTCCATGGCTTCTACAAACCTATCTTGACCTGATGAGGATGGCGAGCCAGTTGATCAAAAGGAGTTTCGCGGCATGATTGGCTCCTCTTGTACCTCATCGCCTCGAGACCGGACATACACTTCTCCGTGTGTTGTGCTCGATTTGAGCTTCTCCTCACGTATCTCACCGCCAAAGCGGTGAAGCGCATCTTCCGTACCTTCGAGCTACCATTGACTATGGTATCGGTACTCTTCCTCATCCCGTCTTTCCTTGAGAGCCTTTTCGGATCACTTCACTTATTTGGTGTAGGATAGATAGGAAGAGCACTTCGCACCGCCAATTTCTTGGCACTTCTCTTGTTTCTGGTCTTCAAGGAAGCGATGCCGTGTTACCTGACCCACCGCAGAGGCCGAGTACGTTCTCGCAGCCGATTCTTCAGAGTCAAGTGCTCGATGGCTTCGACCTGCGGGACTTTGGGTTAGTTATCGATGTTGTTCCACTCTTTTGTGATAACACTTCTGCGATTAACATTGTCAAGAACCCAAAGTCAAAGATTCCGGACCAAGCACATCGATATTCGCTTCCACTTCCTTAGAGACCATGTAGAGAAGGGCGATATAGTGCTCCAGTTGTGGAAGTGACCACCGGTTGGTGACATTTTCACCAAGCCATTGGATAGTTCGAGGTTTTCACCAAGGGAGAGCTTGGGGTGGTTTGTCCTTATGGATCTGTAGTGAGGGGAGCTTTGGGTTTCTTGCTCTACTATATTATTTATGCTCTTGCTCCTTACTATTGCATTGCATTTTGGGTGCATTTGGGATTAGTCCTCCTAGCATAGATTAGAGTGCTTCTTTTGTCTAGTTGTTTAGATTTGCTCTTATCTTGTGATTCTAGGATCTCGCTTATTAGTCGCCTCTTCTCACTAGGTTGAGCTTACTCACTTCTTATAGGTTCTAGCAAGGGTTGGGCCACCCTTGGGTAGACAGGAACGTGTTTGCTCCTTAGTGTGTTAGCCAAAGGCTTGATAGTCCTAGAGTCATATGGGGTAGATGAGAGTCGATCTGAGCCATAGTATTCTCTATATCTTATCTATGCTTTAAGGATCTTTGCTTTTATGTTTTCCTTGCCGACTTCTCGATTTATTGTTTTGGTTCAAGGGAGTTCTTTTGGGAGCTTCGGGCTTAATTTTGAGTTAACTCAACTTGAACTAAAAGTTGCATCTAATGTTGAGGGGAGCCGGATCTTACGCTTTTCTAGCATTCTCGCATTGTCATATAACTACATTGAGCCTTGATTATTATCCCGCTATGATATGTTTACAATGCTTTACACCTTGTCATGACTTGTGCTTATTTGCTAGATTTATCATGACTTCATATGTGTAGCCTAGCTTTTGCCATGATAAGTTAATTAAAATTGCTCAACTTAAACTAAAACTTGTCATGTTAGCACTTTTCGAGATTAGTCTTTCTTGAGATATCTTTTTATGATTCATGCCATGTCAAATAGGTTTGGGTAGAGTGATGAATCTATATTGAGCCTTAGATTGAGCTGTTTTAGTCTCTTGATGATGCATGAGTTAGTACAACTTGTTAAAAGGCAAAAGATCTCTTTGTGTGTGAAAAAACCGATCTCACCAATTCTCTCCTATGAGACGGCTTGCCATTGCACTTGGCATGAACTTAGAGGGAGTTTTGGGTGACCTAGACTATCTTCTTAAGCTTCTCGCTTGGAGTAGTCGCATAAGGCTTGAGACCTAGCACATGATAAAACAAAAATCTGGTTGGAAACCACCATGAATTTCAAAAGAAAATATGTTTCATGTGTTCAATGTGCTTAAAGCCACAAAAGTATCATGTACTTTAACCAATGTTTCAATCTTGAGCATAGCACTCTATTTGGTCTCAATTTAAGCTTCTTAGTTCCGCTTAGCTTATTGACATGGCCTGCATCATCCTTGGATATCTCTAGCTAGACTTTGCTCATTGATGACTTGACTTGCTCACATAATGTACCTCATTTTCAGATTGTCATCTATGTGTTCTAGCTAGCTTATACATATCTTGTCATGATCTAGATAGCCTTTTTATTAAGTTATGGCTTGGTGTATTACATTATGGTCATTCTGGATAATTCTCATGGCTCTAACTGCTTAGAATAATCAAACTTCAGCCATTTCATCCATTGACATGTCATTTTCTCTCTTGAGCATTCTTGATGTGTTTATTGCCAAAAGGGGGAGAATAGAGAAGAAAAGTCTGTTGGGAACAGTTTAGAGCTTTGGAGAACAATTTGCTCTTTTAGTTGTTGCTCTAATGTTCCTTCTGTCGACATGGTCATTGTTTCACTCTTCTTCTTTGGACCATGTTGGATTCTTCAAACTCAAACTCAACTTTGCTCTTTTTCGGAGTTTGTCAATATACTCATCAAGGGGGAGATTGAGAGACCATGTGGAGGTCGTCCCGTGTGAGTGATGAGTAATTGACAAAGGTTTTAGGTCAGTCGAGTTTGGTTTGTGTGGTCGGACCTTGTCGCTTGCTGTTCACGCAGCGTTTTTCGTGAAGTCAATCGTATGTCGGGATAATCGAACGACCGGCGTGTTATGGGCGATACGACCATGAGGCGGTTGTACCGATTGGTAAATGGCGGTTGAAGAATTCCAGAGAAGTTGTTTTTTTCGAGTTCGGTCTTCATTGGAAATCGAACGACCGCAGTATTGGAGCCAGACGGCCGGTCACGGTTGATCCGCCGGTAACATGGCGGTTACCTGGATTGTATTGTGAGGTTCGCCATTTTGGTGATTTGAGTTTTGGGATAGGTCATATCCAAGTGTGTTCATGCATATGTGTTGCATATTGCATGTTTGAGCTAACGTTAGGTCAAGTTGTGAAGAACTTGTTCCGGTTTCGTGTTTCTTATCTCGTGTGGCTGCAGGACGCCGAGTGGAGTCGTGGCGAGACACGATTGGATCGACTAAGCGCAGTGGCGCCGAGGTCGAACGGTCGGGATGTGTCGAAGGCGACGTGGACTCGAGGTGGTTGCGAGGCGTCTTGAGACAAGGAGCGCTGGAAGCTTCCTTTGAAGGTGCGAAAGGCGAATCGGAAGTTCGCAAAATTTGCACAAGCGAACTCCGTTGGACTTAGCGGGCATAACGGGGCGGAGACCCGTTAGCCAAGGCTATATAAAGGATTGGAGGGGCTGCATGCCCTCTTGAGCACTTGAAAAGGAATTAGGGTTTGCTAGAGTCAAAAGAGTCTTTAGTGGTTTTTTTTTGCTTTAGGCTTTAGTGGTTGAGGGTTGTTGGTGGAGGCAGTTTGGTGCTCCCTGCTTGTCCCCTTCGTAGCTCTCCAATGTGAGTTCTTGGCTTAGGGAGAGGGAGAGGATGGATTGATGAACTTGTAATCATTCCTCTTGTTCTAATGTCCATGCGTATGGGGATGTATCTCTTTGTATTTCGCTCTTGATTCAATGAATGAAATCTGAAGTTTGTCTCTCGAACCCTTGTTACGTTCTTCGTGACTCCCATTTGATGATTTCTTGATTTTGTGAGTCTCTTGTTGTTTCTTGTTGGGAAGCCTCAAAGCGAGTTGTTCTATGATGGGTTAGTGCCACAAGATCATTTGATCGATTTCAGAAGAGCAAACTTGGTTTAAATCTAAGATTTCAGCTTTTTGGTTGTCTCTGTTCTTCGTTCTTCCATTTTTGGTTGATTCCTGAGATTTTGTGGATGGATCTACTCAATCGTTTCTTGGAATAGGTTCCTAACATCCTTAGGAAGGTGTGTTCCAAATTTGGTCAAGTTTGGCGCGTAGATCAAAAGTTCGTTGATTTTCGTTTTGAAACCGAAGGATTTTGCTGTTCGGGACAATCGGATGAACGGGCTTAACATCTTGGTTTGTCTGGGATCATGGTACAACCCGCGATTTACTCGCGATTTATCTGATCTATGGGTACAACCGCCATTTGCTAATGGTTGTACCGATTGTCTGATTTGTTCGGCTCTTCCTCGTTTTTGCTTGCGAGCTTTGGGGGTGAGGAGTGGATTCAACATAAGACTTCCTCTCGTGCTTAATCATTGATCTTCATAGCTCTCATAGCTATTGGAGTGATTTATAAGTTGAATCCATTCTTTGCGAAAAAAGATTCGGTGCTCTATTCACCCCCTCTAGTCGCCTTTCCGGTCCTTCACTTTATGGACAAGGAGGGGAAGAGGGGGAAGTGGCAGGGGGCGAAGGTGGCTCGGTGCAGCTCTTAAATAGGCGGGATGGGCCGGTGGTGGTTTGGCCGGCATGGGCACGAGTAAGGCGATGGGGGTGGACAGCGGCGTGAGCACGGGTCTCCTGAGAGACAGCTGGGCAAAGATGCTGACAACGCAGCGGTGACATGGCCACAGTGGCAAGGCAACGGCGTGCGTGTGGCACGTGGCGAGCGGGAGCGTGGCTCACTGTAACATCCCAACTGTATAAACAGGGTTTGTTCAAGTATAATTATATGTGTAGAAATTAAAACTTTTTCCCACATCTTGAAAACCCCTAATCACTCATGTAATTCTTGTCCAAGAGTTGTGTAATCCAAAAACACAAGCTCTTGTTGACAAAAGTCAAACTCCTTTTCCAATTATCTTAAATCTTGGGCCAAACATTTGGAAAATATTTTCCTTGGTCCTAAAACTGATGTGGGACCCCTCTGAAAAATATCATGAGTTATAACACTTATTTGATAAATTTTGGAGGTAAACCAAGTCCTTAAACAGCCTTCGTGAATTTCCTGAGAAAAATGCATTGCATAATAACCTCTGGAAATTTTATGTAAGGTTAATCTTAATGTCAGCAAGCTCCAGTTAAAATTGCATAATTTTTGGAGTTGTTTTGCTATCCCAAACAATGTTTCAAAGTCTCAGTTGTTTTATAACTCATTTCAACATGCACTTTGTTGGCAGGAGCCACCTTTTCATTTTGGGTTGAACCCAACCAAGTCCAGGCTCAAGCAGACCTCCATTTCCACCTTGATGAGGTCGTGGCGTTGGATTCAAATCCTCTGACCCACGACCTCCTCCTAAACCATCACCGCCAGACCTCCCGCCTCATCGGGTCTTGGCACTGGATCAAAATCCACGGCCACGACCTCTCCTTAGATTATCTAGCGCGGTCCTCCCATTTTGTTGAGGTCGTGGCCGTTGGATTCAATCCAAAGGCCGACCTCCTCCTCAAACATTCACAAAGTGAGGTCCTCCCACCTACTTGAGGTCACTGACCCTTGGATCAAAGATCCATGGCCATGACCTCCCTCTGTCAAAATCCTTCACACCTCCCACCTTGTTGAGGTCGTGCTGTTGGATTGATTCAAAGGCCACGACCTCGGCCTGCATTCATCGCAGCCCAGGACCTCCCCCATCTCATGTTGTGCACCGTTGGATTTAAAATCCACGGTCACGACCTCCTCCTTACCTCGTGCGCGTCAGACCTCCCCGCGCACGTGAGGTCGTAGCCCTTGGATTTAAATCCAAAGGCCATGACCTCCCCCTCGAGTTCTGAAGTTCATGTGCGGTTAAGACCTCACGAGGTCCGTCTGCTTGGATTGAGATCCAACGCTTTGGACCTCTGTCCCATTTTCCCACGCTTGCATACACATTAAGGAAATCGTGAGGCCATGACCTCCCCATCCTTGATCGTGTGGCTGGACCTCCTCCCGATCATTTAGGCGTAACGGTTCAAAAATTACATCGAGGGCAGGACCTCCCCATCCACTCGATCCAACGGTGGATGTGAGGTCTGTTCTTCTTCTACCTTGGGCAGCGTGCGGCCGTGGCGATGGGCAAAGTCGAGCCTGTCATTTCCAACGGCTCGCCTGCAAGCATTAAATGCATGTCGGCCCTTCGCACCTAGGCCACGCCCTATCTCAACCTACCTGTCCCATCAATCGTGTCCAAGCTCGGGACCTCCCATGGACCTCCCCATGGGCTAAGCTCACCATGAGCTTAACCCATAGTCTTGAGACCTCTGTGCCATTGGTATAAGTTCCCTCGAGCTCCCCTTTGGCTTCTTTTACACACTTGGAGCTTGCCATGCCCGTGCTTGGCTGAGCTCCTACCTCCACTGACCTCCCCTCTTGGCCGCCGTTGTCGAGAAGCTTGGAGCCCTTGGTGAAGGCTTGCTCCAGTGGCTCCCTCTCAACCTCTTGCTCAATTAAGCTCCCCCAAAATCTCCTGAGTTGAACCTAACTCGTTGTTAGGTTGACCTTTTCAGAGGGGCTAGTGGAGCTTGAAGCTTGGAGTTGGAGCTTGGGCTTGAAGCGTGGGCTTCCCATCTTCTCCAACTCGGGCCATCGCCATCCTCGACCTCCCGGCATCGTTAGGACCTCCAGGTACTCCTGATAGTTCTAGGCGCTGGGCACCGCATGTATGATGTCGCGGAGCTTTGTTTGGGCACCGCTTGAATGTCGCTGCGCAGATGTCATTGCGACTCTCTGATCCTCAGGAGCCACCCTACTTGGGGGAATGGTCCTGCATAACAATGCTAATCATCGTGCCATTCGAAGCCTCTCATTAATCATTGGTTTAAGACAAAGACCTAGCTAATCACCTCCAATCATTGGAGCTTTTTCAACACGTTTTGGCCGCTTGTCTGTCACGGCCGGGTCGGGGCCATCCCATCTTGACCTCCTCGGGGTCCTCTTTGCGACCACCCATTTAGGACAACCCTAGGATCCTTGCGATCTTGACCGAGGCTTGTGGAGATCTTAGACTCCTTTCCGAGTTATCCAGGGGCGCTGTCCGAAATCGGGCGTAGGCTTTGTTAGATCTTGGCCGTTGGGCATGAACCGCCCGAGCGCTCTTTGTTGATTGTCTTGACCGAGGTCCTCGGACAATCACGGCGTCCATGACCTCCTTCACGAGGAGATCAGACTCGGCATGAGGACCTCCCTCGTTTGATCTGACCTCCTCTTGGTTAGTGATCGTGGCCCACGACCTCCCTCCGTTACTTGCTTGGCGTGGCGGAGAGGACGATGGTTGGTCTCTGAAGAGGTGGCGACGTCATTTTCCCTCCCTAGATCAGGACGTCCTCCCTCTAGGTCATCTCTGAAAAAGGTAGGAACTTTAAAATGCTGAATCATGACCTCCTAAAAATGGTTAAGAGTCCAGGCTCCAAAACACAGTTTTGTAGATCTTGTAAAATACACCGCTCTGTAGATTCTTTTTGAGGTCCTCCTCGAACGCATGTTGCTGTTATGAACCATCAAGGACCTCCAAATGAGATGAACTCAATTGTGTTACATCTGGACGATCCAGGTGCTGGACCTCACCACCATTCTAGAAAAGGCCTCATAATTAAATTAGTGAATAGTGCGATTTTTAGGGCTGAGCAGAATTGTTTTGATCTTCCTCTTGTTGCAAAATTTCCTAAAATCACCCTCTTGGGAGATCTTGATAGTTTATCGGTTCTTTGTGAGCTTTTCTTTTCAAATCGTCTTTTGGCGTGCTTGTCGTCGTGGTCATCTCGGCTCATGCGGCGTTTAAAACGCCGCCGCCGATCGAGTGATCGGTGTGTGTGCAACGCTATTGCGCTTTACACATTGCCATTATTCTTGCCGTGCGAGATCCGCATCGCCGGCATTAGCCACGTCTTTGCGGGAAGGTTTTGTCGAACGGGCGTCCAGTAGCGTGCCGTTAAGAAGATCCTCCCCTTCAATGTGCTAATCATTGGCCAATCTCATTAATCATTGGTTTCGCCATTCTTGCTCTTAACCTGTCCCTTTGCGCGCATTTAAGATCCCTTGCGCGCGGACCTCCTTGTTATCCAGCGCATTAACTTTGTCCGATGCGTGCGGCAGCAGCGCGTGGTCGCGAGCTCGGGGCGTCCATGACCTCCTCGAGGAGATCTGGGCGTCCAAGACCTCCCCTGAGTGATCGTGGCCGTCTGGACCTCCCACGGAGGTGCTGTGACGTTAGACCTCCCTTAGGATCTCCTCTAGGTCATCTCGGCCGTTCATGACCTCCCGGGTAGATCTTGACCGTCAAGGTCCTCCTCGAGACGATCTGAACCATCAAGGACCTCCTTGGAACATCTGGACCGTCCAGGACCTCCCCGTGAGGTCAGGCGATGTAGATCTTCCTCGGGAGATCTTGATAGTTTAGATCTTCCTTTGGAAGATCTCAACCGTTGAAGACCTCCCGCGTGATCTGAGCCGCTTATGACCTCCCATGTCTTTATGTTTTTTTAATTCGAGTGAGCTCTTTATTTGCAAGCGAGAAAAAGGTATGAACTTCAAAATATCATATCTAATTCATTCTAAATCCAAATGAGGTCATTCAAATTGTGTTAGCTCTGTCTTGAACTTGACTTTAATCCAAAAATGATTGTAAGTTGAGTTCAGCTCCAGAGCACAGTTTTGCCATTAGATTTTAAAACTCACTTTAAATATACACTCAAATTAATGCTTAACTTGTAAAATACATAACTAATGCTCTGTAGATTATTTTTGAGTGAATCCAACTTTGTTGGTTTCCTCTATTAATGAACTCACGGTGAAAATTAGTTTTGAGCATGTTGCTGTTATAAAAATGAGGACTTGTGCATTATAATTTTGTTCAAGTTCTTGTTTTTGAAAAATTGTAGAAAGTGCATAATAGCTCCAAATGAGGTGAACTCAATTGTGTTATTCATCTCATGAGGTGCTGGTTTTACAGTAAAAATTTCAGCTTCACTTCTATTCTAGAAAATTTTGCGATGAATAGTAATATATTTCTAATTAATAGGCTAAGCAGAATTGTTTTGCTTATAACTTTTGCATTGAGAATCCAAATCAATTGGTTCTTGTTGCAAAATTCCTAAAATCATCCTCCTGCTGCTGTAGAAAATTCAGAGTATTTGGAGTTCGTTTGCTGTGCTGTCCTTGATTACTTTAAATCGTTCTTATCGGTTCTTTATCGCTTTTCCGTTAGGTTTCAACATTTGTGGTAATCCCGAGAGTGACCCTCTGCCACAACTTGAGCAACAGCAACAAGGCAAGCAGTTTGATCATATCCTCTAACGTCCCATTACTTTAAAGGTTAATATATTGTTTTACTTCTATGTATGCATGCTACTTTGTGTTAAATGTCGCTAGTAATCCTATAGTTGCATAATCTGAGGAGTTGTTTATCCTCTACTACCAATGAGCCTAGGTTATTTGCTGTGGTTTGAGCTCGTTGGATGAGCTCTTATCACTTAGTAGTTGCGTTTTCTCTTGCTTAGACATGCTTAGTAACGGTAGTAATGGGCGATCATCGACTTAGTCGATGGTCTTGATCACTCAAAACTGATTATTACTCCTATATGTCCAGCACTTGTGCTTTGATTAATTGTAAAATCAAAACTGAAAATAAAAGATTGATTTAGACTTGGGCATATTGGATGGATGGTGCGGTTTTTGGAATGTGGTGGTATGTGCGGGTCCCTAAGGACCGAGTACTTGGGTCACTAAGCCAAGCGCTTTTATGTGCTAACCACACGAGGGGATATGGGACCTCTCTTGACTAAGTACTTTGGAAGGTGTTAATTATGAGCTGGTCGGTGGGTATGTTTTAATAATGTGTGTGTGTGGTGTTGGGAGGGAGCATTAGTAGACGGTTAGGTTGTCTTATGTGTCCTTGTCCCGTGGGAAGCGGCTCGTAATTAGCATCGTCCATTGGAAATGTCTCGTAGGACTTAGCCGTGCTTGGCATACCAAAGGTAGTGTGCTTAAAGGAAAGGCGGTCGGACGTGTGGGTACATTGGTACACCCTAGGAGGTTAAAACTATTGAATAGCCTCGTCCTAGGTTATGGACATGCTTGGTAAGGTCGTTCAAGAACTAGTCTCAACCATTTAATTAAAACTTGATGGGTTGGTATGAATGGATGTTCATGCTATTGTTGTGGTGACTTGGGTTAGTCACTTCGTGTTGATCTTGTTGTTGTTACTATGTTATTATCTCGTTGTTATTTCAACAATTAAAATGCTTTGCCAAATTGCCTTCAATCTATTATGTTATTGCAAATGAAACTTGCTTTATGCTAAAATGAGTCCAAAGCCTCATCCACTTAAATAAAGCTTGCATGTAGCTATTTATAGTTCTGTTATCTCACACGTAAGTCTTATGGAGTACTTTATGTACTCATCGCTCGTGGTTGTGGTATTTTGTGGCTTTTGTTGCAGAGGAAGAAGGTGAGCTCCAAGAGCCTCACTTTTGTGCTATGTGTTGCGACTTCTTGACGACTAGCTTGGCGGTCGGTCGAGATGCCTAGGGTTAAGGCACACCGATTGGCTTTGTGTTATAGCCATCTTTATGGCACTTTTGCTTCATTGTGTATTCTTAGTAGTACTTGTTGTTATTTGGCGAAGGCCCTCTTTTTAAATAACCTATTCCTTATTAATATTAACTTCGGTTTGTTGCTTATGTACTATGTGTTGTATGGAATTGATACATTCTTTTGTTGTGAGGTATGTATCTGCATTCGGGAGTATACATCTCTCGAGACTGGGTTTATTTGGTTGATAATACTAGGGTCAATTGGATGACTAAGTATTATGAGCTTAATAAATCCGGGTGCTCTAAAAGTTGGTATCGAGCCGTTCGACCGTAGTAACGCAAGCTTGGTCGTCTTTAGGATATTTTGAAAACCTAATTTCAAAGTGTCAAATGAGTTTTGAAAGCTTAAGAAAATTCTCAGATTTTACTCCTCATCTATCTTAGCTTTCTCTTCTCATCTCACTCTAATTTGAGTTTTAAAAGTTGTTTTCCTCTCTTCCCTTCTACAAAATAGTTGTTATCGATTAATTGGGTTTTGGATAACTTATGAGAGTCCTAAATTTGAAATCTTGGCTTCTTTTTGGTGAAGAATAGAAGTGTTTGGAGCCGAAATACAAATCTGGAATTTTTGGACAGCCAACAAGTATTTCAGGGCAGCAAGCACAAGTCAGGAATTAGGGTAGAAAATGAGAGGTTAAATCAACTAAAATTTGTGGGAATAAAAGGGTAAGATGTGATACTAGTTAGCTAAGTATCTAACACTTATTTCGCTGCATTAACCTTGCTCTCTAATAGTTTTAGATCTCATCTCACAATCTGATTTTAATCTTCTCGATCAATTACTCGTTCATTCAATACGGGTTAGTTGAGTTGAGAAGTTGAGCCTTGCTTTTGGTGTTTCTTGGCTATTTTTAGAGTCTTTTAGAAGCTTCTAAAGTTGATTTACTCGCTGTTTTGGCTTTCGTTTAGGGTGATATTCCATTCCTCTAGTCGATCGCTTTTGCTTCTTTTAAAGGCTTTGTTTTTCGAGTCTAGTTGCTAACCAAAATTTCTTGTAACAGGATGGCCGGACGCACTCGTAGCGGCCAAGGCCAGTCAGCTGGTCCGGACGAGGAGCTTCCTCCTCCTCCGACCATGGCCGAGGTTCTTCTTCGATCGGCGCAACATGCGGATGTGAGAGAGTTCTCTTGGGCGTCATCGCTGCAACACCACCGCCTCTTACCGGAGCTTGAGATCTGGGCAAGGAACGCCCATCGGCCGCGTGGAGGACTCGCGGAGTTTCTTCGTACTCGGCCCCTACCTTTTCCCGGTCGAGGACCGCTCGATCTGAGACGATTGGTTTCGTCTGGTTGAGCGGAAGCTTCAAGATAGCGCAGCGTGCAGGAACACGAGAAGGCGCTGATTAGATCGCACCGGTGGAGGTGCAGCTTTGTCATGGTGGGAGAGCTATCTCGCCATGCAGCCCGTGAACACCGTCTCTTGGGAGGAGTTTCAGTCTTGCCTTCCGTCGGGCTCACATCCTGCGGCTTGATGGAGATCAAGAAGCGGGAGTTTCTTGCGCTCAAGCAAGGCGTAGCTTCGATCATGGAGTATGTCTACGAGTTCAACCATCTAGCTCGTTATGCTCACGAGGATGTGGCCACCGATATGGCTAAGCGAGCCAAGTTCAGCGTGGCTTGTCCGAGGAGTGAAGGACAAGCTATCCATTGTCGACTTTCTGATTTCGGACCTTGGTCGACAAGGCCATCGTCGGCGAGCATGCGGCTCGAGCTTATGGACTCCAAGCGCAAGTGGGAGGCCCATAAGTCATCGAGGCGATTCCTCCCGTCCCGCTTTAGGCGATCTCGGGTACCGGTCGATCTTGGCACCCCGAGGTTACCTGCCTGTTCCTCGTTCATCGCGAGCGTGTCTCGATCACGTGCACTGCGAGTCACAGACGGCCCCGCAACCCGTGCCGGGTCACATGCTTCTCTTGCAACGAAGGGGCATTATGCGAACCAATGCCCTAAGAAGGCGAGAGCGACCCCTCGTCCTAATGGAGGGCGGGCGAGAGGTGGTGCATCTCGGGACGGAAGATCGTCCGCTACCCAAAGGCGTGGGTAGTGGTCGCGTCAACGCCGTCACCGCAGAGGAGGCTCGGGGAGGCACCGGCGTCGTGCTAGGTACACTTTCGTTAACTCTCACCTGCTCTCGTGTCTTGTTTGATTCAGGAGCATCTCATTCCTTTGTTTACGAGTCTTTTCTTTGTTGTTGGTGAGCTTCTTTTCTCTCCATTGTCGGTCCCGCTTCTCATTCGCTCTCTGGTTCGGAGTTGAGAGTGAATCGAGTGTAGGGATGTTCCTATCGAGATCGAAGGGTAGGGTTCTTAGCAAACCTTATCCTTCTCCATTCAGTGAGTCTTGATGTGATTCTTGGCATGGATTGGTTGTCGGCACATGGGGCAAATCGATTCGCCAGAAGCTCATCTCTATCTAGTCCCTCCCGGGTTAAGCTTTTCGCAGAAGTGCTAGGCCCTCATCTCTTCGCGCTTGAAGCGAAGCCGCTCTAGATATTAGCGAAGTCCCAACAGTTTGTGACTTCGTTGATGTCTTTCCCGAATCTTCGGGGATGCCACCGTTCGAGACCTCGAGTTTGTCATTGAGTTGGCTCCGGTGACCGCCCCTATCTCAAAGAGGCCTTATCGGATGCCACCGAACGAGTTGGTGGAGTTGAAGAAGCGATTAAGTGAGCTGCAAGAGAAGGGTTTCATCGCCCTAGCTCATCTCCTTGGGGTTGTCCAATAATCTTCGTAAAGAAGAAGGGCGGTACTTTAGCGCATGTCGTTGATTACCGCCACTTAATGAAGTGACTGATAAAGAACAAGTATCCATTGCCCGCATTGACGATCTCTTCGATCAATTAACTGGAGCTCGAGTTTTCTCCAAGATTGATTTGAGAGTGGGATATCATCGAGTTCGGATTCGACACGAGGATATTCAAAAGCGGTGTTCTCTACTCGCTACGGCTTGTACGAGTACACCGTCATGTCCGCCGGCTTAACCAATGCTCTGCCTTGTTCATGAACCTCATGAATTCGGTATTCATGGAGTATTTGGATAAGTTTGTCGTGGTCTTCATCGATGATATCTGATCAATTCCAAGACCGATGAGGAACACGCCGAGCATCTGAAGCTTGTGTTGAGCAAGGCTGCGTGAGTACCACCAGTCTGTGAAGTTGACAAGTGTGCATTCCGGTTGAAGGAAGTGTCTTTCTTAGGCCACGCGTTCTTTCGGCGGGGCGTGGCCGTTGATCCTAACAAGGTCAGCGATGTTCTTTCATGGAGTCACCTGCTTGGTCACCGATGTACGGAGTTTTCTCGGTTTAGCGGGATATTATCGCCGCTTTATCGAGAACTTCTCCAAGATCATGGCCGATGACGGAGTTGCTCAAGAAGGACAAGAAGTTCGTGTGGTCCGCTGAGTGTGAGAAAGTTTCCAGATACTCAAAAGCGTTTGACCACCGCTCCGTTCTTGTTCTTCCCGATATCCATCGAAGCTTCGATATCTTTTGCGATGCTTCTCGTCGAGGCCTCGGTTGTGTCCTTATGCAAGAAGGCAAGGTGGTGGCCTATGCATCAAGGCAATTGAGACCTCATGAACTCAACTACCCTACTCATGACTTGGAGTTAGTCATTGTGATTCATGCACTTAAGATCTGGCGACATTACCTAATCGTGTCGTTGTGAAGTGTATTCGGATCACAAAAGCTTAAAGTACTTGTTCACACACGTACTGACTGAACCTCGGGCAAAGGAGATGGTTGGAGTTGATCAAGGACTATGATATGGGTATTCACTACCATCCGGGCAAGGCTAATGTCGTTGCCGATCGCGCTTAGTCATAAGCGCATTGCAATGCCTTGTTGTCCGGGAAGCTTGACCCGCTCTTACGGAAGAATTTCAGCGTCTCAACTTGAGTTTAGTTGAGCATGGTTCTCTCATTGCCTTGGTTGTGCAACCAACCTTGGTGGATCGGATCAAGTCCGCTCGGTGAGTCGGATGTTGGAGTGAGCCACATTAAGGCAAATGTCAAGAACGGAACAACCAAGTGCTTTTACGAGGATGAGCATGGTGTTGTGAGGTTCGAACGCCTGTGGTTCCAAAGGACATGGAATTGCGAATTTGATCCTCCGCGAAGCCCATGATTCGCCTTTATCCATTCATCCCGGGGCCACAAAGATGTATCAAGATCTCCGCCAGAGATTTTGGTGGACCCGAATGAAGAGGGAGATTGCGAAGTTCGTTCGAAGTCGACGGCGTGTGTCGTCGTGTCAAGGCCGAACATCGGCGTCTGCGGGGCTCGCTTGACCTTTGCCGGTTCTGAGTGGAAGTGGGATTCGATCGGAATGGATTTCATCACCGGTCTACCCACGTCCCCGAAGAAGAATGATGCCATTTGGGTCGTCATCGATCGATTGACTAAGGTGGCACATTTCCTTCCTGTCAAGACTGACCTTCGGGTAGGTCTTTTGGCGGAACTCTATATCGCCCGCATCGTGAGTTTGCACGTGCGAAAACGATTGTGTCGGATCGTGGATCCTTTTCACGTCTCGTTTTGGCATAGCTTGCAAGAAGCTATGGAACTTCGTCTTGCTTTAAAGACGGCATTTCACCCTCAAACCGATGGTCGGGCCGAGAGGGTCAACCAAGTTTTGGAAGACATGCTTCGTGCTTGTGTCCTTTCCTATGGGAAGCATTGGGAGAAATGCTTGCCATTCGCCGAGTTTTCTTACAACAACGTTTCGGGCGATCTCGGCATGGCACCTTTCGAGGCCTTATACGGGAGAAAGTGTAGGACCCGTTGAACTGGTCGAGACCGGTGAAAGACCTCTCTTTGGCGGACTCGATCAATGAGGCCGGCGCCAAGTCCAAATTATATTCGTGGCGTTTGCGCGCAGCTCAATCGAGCAAAAGAGCTATGCGGATCGCCGTCGGCGTGAGTTGCGTTTTGAGCCTAATGACTTTGTTTATCTCAAAGTCTCTCCTTTGAAGGGCCATCAATGTTTGGCGTCAAGGGCAAGTTGGCTCCTCGATATGTCGGTCCCTACCGCGTTATCGAGAAGAAGGAGCTATTGCCTATAAGTTGGAGTTGCCACTGCACTTGAGGGAGTACATGATGTGTTCCATGTGTCCCAAATTAAGAAGTGCCTCCGTGTTCCAACCGAGGAAGCTCGTTGGAAACTCTCGATGTCGGGAAGATTTGACCTATCGCTAGCACCTGTTCGCATACTCGATGAGTCTGAGCGAAGGACAAGGAATAAGACCATCAAGTTCCTTAAAGTTCGTTGGTCGAACCATTACGAGGATGAGGCTACTTGGGAAAGAGAAGATCGTCTGCGTGCGGACTATCCATCTTTCTTTTAAGTGAGCCAAATCTCGGGGCGAGATTTTTGTAAGGGGGAGATTTTGTAACATCCCAAGCTGTATAAACAGGGTTTGTTCAAGTATAATTATATGTGTAGAAATTAAAACTTTTTCCCACATCTTGAAAACCCCTAATCACTCATGTAATTCTTGTCCAAGAGTTGTGTAATCCAAAAACACAAGCTCTTGTTGACAAAAGTCAAACTCCTTTTCCAATTATCTTAAATCTTGTGCCAAACATTTGGAAAATATTTTCCTTGGTCCTAAAACTGATGTGGGACCCCTCTGAAAAATATCATGAGTTATAACACTTGTTTGATAAATTTTGGAGGTAAACCAAGTCCTTAAACAACCTTCATGAATTTCCTGAGAAAAATGCATTGCATAATAACCTCTGGAAATTTTATGTAAGGTTAATCTTAATGTCAGCAAGCTCCAGTTAAAATTGCATAATTTTTTGGAGTTGTTTTGCTATCCCAAACAATGTTTCAAAGTCTCATTTGTTTTATAACTCATTTCAACATGCTGCTTGTTGCTTGGGGTGAAACCACCTTTTCATTTTGGGTTGAACCCAACCAAGTCCAGCTCAACAGACCTCCATTTCCACCTTGATGAGGTCAGAGCCGTTGATTCAAATCCTCGACCACGACCTCCTCCTAAACCATCACCGCCAGGACCTCCCCACCTCATCAGGTCTTGGCCGCTGGATCAAAATCCACGGCCCTGACCTCTCCTTCGTTATCTAGCGCCAGGTCCTCCCACCTTGTTGAGGTCGTAGCCGTTGGATTCAATCCAAAGGCCACGACCTCCTCCTCAAACATTCACAGTGAGGTCCTCCCACCTACTTGAGGTCACAGCCCTTGGATCAAAGATCCATGGCCATGACCTCCCCTCTCTGTCAAAATCCTTCAGACCTCCCACTTGTTGAGGTCGTGGCCGTTGGATTCAGATCCAAAGGCCACGACCTTCGCTGCAATTCATCGCACCTAGACCTCCCCATCTCATGTTGTGCACCGTTGGATTTAAAATCACGGTCACGACCTCCTCCTTACCTCGTCGCGCCAGACCTCCCAGCAAGACGTGAGGTCGTGAGCCCTTGGATTTAAATCCAAAGGCCATGACCTCCCCTCAGTTCTGAAGTTCATGTGCGGTTAAGACCTCACGGAGGTCCGCACTTGCTGATTGAGATCCAACGCTTTGGACCTCTGTCCCATTTTCCCACGTCGCATACACATTAAGAAATCGTGAGGCCATGACCTCCCCATCCTTGATCGTGTGGTGGGACCTCCTCCCATCATTTAGGCGTAACGGTTCAAAAATTACATC
Organism: Phyllostachys edulis; assembly: GCA_036346405.1. Lineage (NCBI taxonomy): Eukaryota > Viridiplantae > Streptophyta > Magnoliopsida > Poales > Poaceae > Phyllostachys > Phyllostachys edulis. The sequence continues at coordinate 99,049,940 of CM070549.1, forward strand.
AGAGGGCAGGACCTCCCCATCCACTCGATCAACGGTGGATGTGAGGTCTGTTCTTCTTCTACCTTGGGCACGTGCGGTTGTGGCGATGGGCAAAGTCGAGCCTGTCATTTCCAACGGCTCGCCTGCAAGCATTAAATGCATGTCGGCCCTTTACGCACCTAGGCCACGCCCTATCTCAACCTACCTGTCCCATCAATTGTGTCCAAGCTCGGGATCTCCCATGGACCTCCCCATGGGCTAAGCTCACCATGAGCTTAACCCATGGTGCAGACCTCTGTGCCATTGGTATAAGTTCCTCGAGCTCCCCTTTGGCTTCTTTTACACACTTGGAGCTTGCCATGCCTGTGCTTGGTGAGCTCCTACCTCCACTGACCTCCCTCTTGGCATGGTTGTCGAGAAGCTTGGAGCCCTTGGTGAAGGCTTGCTCCAGTGGCTCCCTCTCAACCTCTTGCTCAATTAAGCTCCCCAAAATCTCTGAGTTGAACCTAACTCGTTGTTAGGTTGACCTTTTCAGAGGGGCTAGTGGAGCTTGAAGCTTGGAGTTGGAGCTTGGGCTTGAAGCGGCGGGCTTCCCATCTTCTCCAACTCGGGCCATCGCCATCCTCGACCTCCCGGCATCGTTAGGACCTCCGTGTACTCCTGATAGTCCTAGGCGCTGGGCACCCATTGTATGATGTCGCGGAGCTTTGTTTGGGCACCGCTTGAATGTCGCTGCGGAGCTTTCTTTTCAAATCGTCTTTTTGGTCGTGCTTGTCGTCGTGGTCATCTCGGCTCATGGCGTTTAAAACGCCGCCACCGTCGAGAGTGATCGATGTAGGTGCGCAACGCTATTGCGCACACATTGGTGCCATTAGTTCTTCGCCGCGAGTCCGCATCGCCGGCATTGGCCACGTCTTTGCGGGAAGGTTTTGTCGGAGCAGGGCGTCCAGTAGCGTCTTGCGTTAAGACGAAGATCCTCCTTCAATGTGCTAATCATTGGCCAATCTCATTAATCATTGGTTTCGCCATTCTTGCTCTTAACCCCGTCCCTTTGCGCGCATTTAAGATCCCTTGCGCGGACCTCCTTGTTATCCCGCGCATTAACTATGTCCGTGCGTCGGCGCCTTGCGCGGGTCGCGAGCTCGGGGCGTCCATGACCTCCTCTCGAGGAGATCTGGGCGTCCAAGACCCCCCTTGAGTGATCGTGGCCGTCCGGACCTCCACGGAGGTGCTGTGGCGTTAGACCTCCCTTAGGACCTCCCTAGGTCATCTCGGCCGTTCATGACCTCCCGGGTAGATCTTGACCGTCAAGGTCCTCCTCGACGATCTGAACCATCAAGGACCTCCTTGGAACATCGGACCGTCCCAGACCTCCCTGTGAGGTCTGGACGATGTAGATCTTCCTCGGGGAGATCTTGATAGTTTAGATCTTCCTTTGGAAGATCTCAACCGTTGAGGACCTCCCAGCGTGATCTGAGCCGCTTATGACCTCCCATGTCTTTATGTTTTTTTAATTCAAGTGAGCTCTTTATTTGCAAAGCGAAAAAAGGTATGAACTTCAAAATATCATAACTAATTCATTCTAAATCCAAATGAGGTCATTCAAATTGTGTTAGCTCTGTCTTGAACTTGACTTTAATCCAAAAATGATTGTAAGTTGAGTTCAGCTCCAGAGCACAGTTTTGCCATTAGATTTTAAAACTCACTTTAAATATACACTCAAATTAATGCTTAACTTGTAAAATACATAACTAATGCTCTGTAGATTATTTTTGAGTGAACCAACTTTGTTGGTTTCCTCTATTAATGAACTCACTGTGAAAATTAGTTTTGAGCATGTTGCTGTTATAAAAATGAGGACTTGTGCATTATAATTTTGTTCAAGTTCTTGTTTTTGAAAAATTGTAGAAAGTGCATAATAGCTCCAAATGAGGTGAACTCAATTGTGTTATTCATCTCATGAGGTGCTGGTTTTACAGTAAAAATTTCAGCTTCACTTCTATTCTAGAAAATTTTTGTGATGAATTAGTAATATATTTCTAATTAATAGGTTTGAGCAGAATTGTTTTGCTCATAACTTTTGCATTGAGAATCCAAATCAATTGGTTCTTGTTGCAAAATTCCTAAAATCATCCTCCTGCTGCTGTAGAAAATTCAGAGTATTTGGAGTTCGTTTGCTGTGCTGTCCTTGATTACTTTCGCCGTTCTTATCGGTTCTTTATCGCTTTTCCGTTAGGTTTCGAGACATTTGTGGTAATCCCGAGAGTGACCCTCTGCCACAACTTGAGCAACAGCAACAAGGCAAGCAGTTTGATCATATCCCCTCTAACGTCCCATTACTTTAAAGGTTAATATATTGTTTTACTTCTATGTATGCATGCTACTTTGTGTTAAATGTCGCTAGTAATCCTATAGTTGCATAATCTGTAGGAGTTGTTTATCCTCTACTACCAATGAGCCTAGGTTATTTGCTGTGGTTTGAGCTCGTTGGATGAGCTCTTATCACTTAGTAGTTGCGTTTTCTACTGCTTAGACATGCTTAGTAACGGTAGTAATGGGCGATCATCGACTTAGTCGATGGTCTTGATCACTCAAAACTGATTATTACTCCTATATGTCCAGCACTTGTGCTTTGATTAATTTGTAAAATCAAAAACTGAAAATAAAAGATTGATTTAGACTTGGGCATATTGGATGGATGGTGCGGTTTTTGGAATGTGGTGGTATGCCCGGTCCCTAAGGACCGAGTACTTGGGTCACTAAGCCAAGCGCTTTGCGTGCTAACCACGAGGGGATATGGGACCTCTCTTGACTAAGTACTTTGAAAGGTGTTAATTATGAGCTGGTCGGTGGGTATGTTTTAATAATGTGTGTGTGTGGTGTTGGGAGGAGCATTAGCGGATCGGTTAGGCTGTCTAATGTGTCCTTGTCCCGTGGGAAGCGGCTCGTAATTAGCATCGTCCATTGGAAATGTCTCGTAGGACTTAGCCGTGCTTGGCATACCAAAGGTAGTGTGCTTAAAGGAAAGGCGATGCGGCGTGTGGGTACATTGGTACACCCTGCAGGTTAAAACTATTGAATAGCCTCGTCCTAGGTTATGGACATGCTTGGTAAGGTCGTTCAAGAACTAGTCTCAACCATTTAATTAAAACTTGATGGGTTGGTATGAATGGATGTTCATGCTATTGTTGTGGTGACTTGGGTTAGTCACTTCGAGTTGATCTTGTTGTTGTTACTATGTTATTATCTCGTTGTTATTTCAACAATTAAAATGCTTTGCCAAATTGCCTTCAATCTATTATGTTATTGCAAATGAAACTTGCTTTATGCTAAAATGAGTCCAAAGCCTCATCCACTTAAATAAAGCTTGCATGTAGCTATTTATAGTTCTGTTATCTCACACGTAAGTCTTACGGAGTACTTTATGTACTCATCCGCCCGTGGTTGTGGCATTTTGTGGCTTTTGTTGCGAGAGGAAGAAGGTGAGCTCCAAGAGCCTCACTTTTGTGCTATGTGTTGCAACTTCTTGACGACTAGCTTGGCGGTCCGGTCGAGATGCCTAGGGGTTAAGACACACCGATTGGCTTTGTGTTATAGCCATCTTTATGGCACTTTTGCTTCATTGTGTATTCTTAGTAGTACTTGTTGTTATTTGGCGTAAGGCCCTCTTTGTAATAACCTATTCCTTATTAATATTAACTTCTGGTTTGTTGCTTATGTACTATGTGTTGTATGGAATTGATACATTCTTTTGTTGTGAGGTATGTATCTTGCATTTCGGGAGTATACATCTCTCGAGACCTGGTTTATTTGGTTGATAATACTAGGGTCAATTGGATGACTAAGTATTATGAGCTTAATAAATCCGGTGCTCACACTCACATGGCGCCATCACTTGGTCTTTGTCGGGTGAGAGACAAAGGAAGGAAGGAAGGGAAGGGAAGCAGAGGAGCTGGCAGGTGGGCCTTGTAAGATCGAGGAGGCCGACTAGATGGGGGTGAATAGACGGTTTTAAAAACTTCTTTGGCTAAAACCGAGTTTTAAGAGGAATTGTAAATCAATTCGGTTTTGCACAATTAAAGCCTAACTCAACTAGTCTTTACTAAGTGCACCAACAATATGAGACTATATAAATGATAACAATCATACACATACAAGTAAGCAATTTAAGTACAAGTAATGTAAATTGCACAATGTAAAGCACAACGAATCAAACCACAATGACACAACGATGTTTTACCGTGATAATCGGAAACTTGCCGGTCTCCCCTAATCCACGTTGAGGTAAGCCCAACCGTGTTGGACCGGCTCCACAACTTGAGCCAACACCTCCGAGGTAAGTCCAACCACTTGGACCGGTTTCAAACCGAACCAACATCTCGCTCCACTAGGGTTGCTCTTTCCTCCACTCCGGAGATGGCGAGCACCACACCACTCACAAACCTCCGGGCCTTCTCACAAGCTTCTTTGAGAAGATCACCAGACCAACGACGCCTCCACGCCGTCTAGGTGTCGGCAAACACCAAGAGTAACAAGTCTAGGACTTTCACTTGAACTAATCAAGTGTCTAAGCTCAAGTGGATACTCAATCCACTACCTAATGCAACACATGCACTTAGGGTTTTCTTCTCAAGCTCACTAAGTGCAACACATGCACAAATGAGAGTAGAGGGCTTGCTCTTAGCTCAATGGAGATGAATATGGCACTAGCAACTGTACCACAACCGGCCAAGGTGAGTATTTATAGCCCACACACAAAAACTAGCCGTTGGGGAAAGATTCCAGAGAATATGGGGGAAATCGGTTCGGCCATTAACTAATGGCTTGGCTCGACCGCCCCAACTCAACGACTATAAAACTAGTTGTTGAGCTCCTTCTTATTCGACCGCCAACTAATGGCGGTCGGACCACCCATTTGCTCAAGGGGCCGCTCCACGAAAATGGCTAAGGACCAGAAAACCACCTCTCTGGAATAAACGTACTGCCAAGGAAAAATCGGAACAACCGCCCATTTCCCTCTTTGGTAATTGATGACAACCATCACAATTGCAAGTAATTGAATGTAGATAAATATGAGTATGTATAAACTACATAAGTTTTGTATACTCACATGATATGTTTCAAAGTAAAGATCCTTAATATTTGTGGATAATGGAATATGGATCAATACTAATGAAACCGCAAAACATAGAGTGAACTCCCCCTAGATGTGTGCATACATGAATGTATAATGAGAACATATGCACATATTCAAGTTATACTTTTAGTGGAGTTCAACCTATATTTTGGATTTGAGGAATGCAACAAGATATGAGATTGTGATGTTGAAAGCATACCTCTTTTGATTTTCACCTTTTTATCCAACTGAGACTAAGCAATAAGTATATCAATGAAAGTGTTAGTCTCATAAATACATTTGTCATTAATCACCAAAATACTCCATTAACATATAATGGCGGGCCTAGATTCTTCAATCTCCCCCTTTTTGGTGATTGATGACAAATCCTTTATTAATAACAATATTTGGATATGAATCATCATAAGATAGGAATTTAAGCAATTGAAGTATATTAATGCATGATACTAAGCAATTTAAATTGTCATCCTTTGGAACTATGCATGAAAAGGTGAAAATAACACAACTCAAGAGAGAATCCAAATAGATTGATCAAATAAACATTCTCTCCCTTTTGGCATTAAACACCAAAAATCCAAAACAAACTCAAACCAATATGAAGATATTGCAAAAGAAAGAGCTTGGCAATAGAATTCATTTTATTTGGAACATAAACAATGCCTTTTGTGCCATATCACATCACAGTGGTCGATCAATATTGCTACTGGTAGTCGAACCGCCCGAATGGCCGATCGATCCGCTAGGTTCGGCGGTCGGACCACCAGTGACCAAAAAATGGTCTTGATCTTATACTTTTTCCTTTTGATCAAGGACCATTTGCACAAACTCTTCTTCTATGGCCAAAAAGAGTAAATCAAGATGAAAAGAGGCCAGCTTGGAGTTAAAATGAAGAAATTATATTTGAAACACATCCAAATAAACTCATTCACAACTTCACAAGTTTTCAGAAAGCTGAAACTTTCATATTTTCAGAACAGTTAAGCTTCAAAACAAGGCTAGAAAAACTAATTGAAATAGATCCAATAAATCTGATAAAATATGACATCGAAGACCAACTATAGATGATCAAAAGTCATTATTATGTCTTCCTCGATTATGAAAACAAGTATCATTGCAATTCAAAATACCAAATTAACAAAATCTGGGAGCAACATGATGCAAAATGATTCTTGCCTTGTTTATAGGCCACTGGTTCACCCTCGGGTATGTATTCGTTCACTTCAGTCAATTCGGAATCTATAGAAAGAATGACATCAAGTAAACACCGAGAAAAATAGAAAAATTCAAAGTGCTAAAAAATGCATGAAATTTCTACAATAGTGATATTGTGATTTTATATGAATTTAGGTGAAATAATTAGTTCAATCGGAGTTCGTATGTGAAAGTTATAGCTGTTCGAAAATCGTTTGGGAAGAAAATCCTGAAAAAAATCACAATCTGTTGCTTTAACCCAAAATTAAATATTTTTGCAAAAACTTCCAGAATAGTGGTAGACATAAAATCTACATGTTCAGGTAGATAGTAAAATTTTATGGACAACCCAATTGGATTCATCTCATTTGGAGATCATACGAATTTTCTATGAATTTTTGAAGTTAAATGAATTTTTAGTTCAAAAATAATTTTTTTCTGAATTTTCTGTTGCATTTAATACTTTTTATACACGGGCTAACCTAGCCTCTGTCATTGACAGATGGACCCCATGCATTTTATTTTTCATTTATTTCTAAAGAAAACCTCCACTGACATGTGGGGCCCCATCGTCATAGACTCGGTCCATACAAATAGTGCATGGACCGAAAGTCAACATGCACAGGGCATGGTCCATGGACCAAGGTCCACCACGCACTTAATTGCGCCCGAGCCCACATGTCAACGACTTAAGTTGAAAAATGAGATCTTTAACTCCTCTATTTCTGTGTATGGACCCACACGTCATTGACTCAAAGTAATTAAATGACCAATCATTAACGTTGATAAGTATTGATTTAACCTAAATGACAGAGATTTGTGCTAATCATTGCTACAGTAATGGTCGGAATTCTAACAAAACAGAGAAGCTCTTGGCGTGATTTTGCCCGGTGTGTCACCGGCGACGTGGACCTCGGCAGCGCCAACCAAGGCCAGAAATGGAACCCCTACGGCCTACCGGTCCCATGGGTGGCCGGAGCACGGCCGGAGGTGGACCATAACGGTGGCACAACGACGGTGATGTGCGGCGGTGGAGCTACGACACATGCGGCTAAGGCAACGCTTCAAGGAAATTGGCGCATGCATGTGCATCTAGGAGGTAGTAGGGGCCTACTGGAGCAACAAGGGTGGTTGGAGATGGTCTGAGGAAGCTTGGCATCAGTAATGGCAATGGCGGCGATGTGGTTGACGCGGGGAGGGCGACCTGAGCAAAAGAAAGGGCAATGAAGAGTCGGGGAAGCTTAAGCAAGGTTAGGAGATGCTCCAAGAGAACCCAATCAGGAAAAGTCTTACTAGACAGGAGTCGGGGAAGAAAGGGAGGTTTTCAACTGAAAATAGAGCAAATCCAAATCCAAGGGTTCCTGTGAAAGATTGGGGAAATGAGTTGAGGGGAAATAAATCTAATGCTATGGAACATGTGCTGACGCACATAGGGAGGAAAATGGCTCACCGGGGACAAAGATGGCACGGCGGTGGCACTCCAAATCCGGAGACGATGACAGCGCCTCTGTGTTTCGAGCTCTACGGGCGAAAGCAAGGGCTCACATTAGTAGGAACGGAGACGGCGAGGTAGGGAGAAAGAGAAGGGCATGTCAGTGAGGTGGTTTGTGGCGCCCCGTGACATTACCCCAGAGGGTAATCACACTTAGACATATGGATTACGATTCATCGGCGATAGAACATCGCTCCGATGAATAGTAAGCCTTACCAAAGTCAGCGCAACAGAACAATAAGATAGAAACTATATATCTTTATTATAGTAGTAACCATGCAAGGCTATGGTCTTTATTACAAGTAGTATTTTACAACTGCAAAAGGGGGCTAAGTCCACTTGATTGCCTGCTCTGCTCCACCTGCTGCCTATTCGTCCCACTCGCCGAATGAGCTACCCATCTCGCCTTTGTCTTCGTAGTCAACACCCTCGCCTCCTGCGGCCTCTTCGGTACCTGGGTGCCCTTCATCCCACTCGGGATAGTTCCCGGCTGGACTAGGATCTAACAAAGGAGAATAATAGCAAGTTTGAATATGTAATAGCCCAATTTTTATTTTCCAGTCAAAAATAAAATTTAATTATTTTATTGGAATTTTATGGAATTTTAAAAGCTTTTTCCTAGTTATTTCAAAGCCAAAATAAATTAATTGCAAAATTAATTACCAATTATGAGTTGGAAATATTTTATTTAAGTCCAAAATGACTCAAAGAACTTCTGTGAATTTTCTCATAATTTTTGGATTTATTTGCTATTTTCTAAAGCCAATTTGAATTAACAAGATTATTTAAAATCGCAAAATCATTTAAAATCTAGGAAACCCCTTGGGTCGAATCTCCCTCCGGCCCAACCCTTTTTCCTTGCTCACCTGTGACCTACTTGGCTTCGCCTTCAATGGGTCAAAACCTCCTCCCTTTCATTTGCTAGGTGGGCCCCACCATGGCCGTTCGGGCGGTTCGAATAGCCACGTCTCTCCCTGTTTCACTGCCGCATGGGCCCGCGCTTGCGTCACCACCCACGCCATCGTCCTCCTCATTCCATCTTCATCCCCAATGCGATTCTTTCCTTTCCGCCATTACCGCGTACACAAACCTTCCAAAAACTAGGCAATCACGCCCGGATTCCCTGTGATCTCGTAGTCATAATGACAAGGCGCCATCACCGCACTCGACACGACTTCACCCCTTCCATCTCTGGTGCTAAATCTCCCAAATCACACCACCGTGCCCTCTTAGTCTTCTTGCGCCTGACGCTCCACCCTCGCCCGCACCCCTATAAGTAGCGCCTCAGCGACGCCTCTTCATCCTCATCTCAACACCTCAAACCCCTTACATCCTCTCCCTCTCAATCGCCTGGAATTTGGAGTTTTCTCGGCGGCACCCAAAGCTTCATTCTTCATCTTCTCCAGCACCGACAAGTGTCCCTCAGTGACCCCGACCCCGCTATTGGCATCGCCTCGACGTCGCCTACCCGTGTGTGCACCCTCTCCGTCGGAGAACCACGGGAACGCCCTCGCCGCCGTCGACCTAGTGGTGGTGGGGTTCCAGATGTCCTCTGTAGGTAGGGGCATTCGGTCTTACGATGCCCAGTATTTCCGCTATGAAAACATGCATTTGTGCCTCTCACACAATCCTTCATCAGATGGCTTCCTCCACATTTTGCGCATCTCAGTGCTATGGCCATTGGCTGCCGCTGGGCTGTGGGTCTCTGGAATGATGGATTGAAGATTTTTGGCCTGGGTGGTCCATATCTCTGTTGGGGTTACTGTTGTATATATGGACGAGGTCTAGGAGTGGGTGGTGGACGGTGGTCTATTTTGGGCTTCTTCCTTCTTTCCTCGGTCAGGTTGGAGTGTTCATTTTCTAAGATGATGGCCCTATTGACCAAATCCTAGAATTTAGTGATTTTGTGGATGGATAGGAGCATCTTCAGATATGGGTGCATTCCATCTAGGAATTTTTCTATTTTCTTTTCTTCGGTGTCTATGTCGGCTGGAGCATAGCAGGAAAGTTCATTGAATTGACTCAGATATTCTATCATTTTCTTCCCCCTTGGGTTAAGCTTCTAAATTTGCGTTTCTTCAGCTCCATGCTTCCGATAGGCACATGGGTTTCTGTGAAACGCAGTTTGAATTCTACCGATGTGATTGGCTGTTCGTTGACACAGTTGCGGTTGTAATTTAGCCACTAGTCTGGTTAGTTGATGTGACGCATATCGTACCTTTTCTATATCCGAGCACCATACGGTGTCCAATTTCTTTTCTAACTCGACCAGCATTCACTTGCGTCCAGTGGATCGTCTACTTTGGCAAACATGGGAGGGCGAGTCTAGAAAATCCTCCAAACTAACCTCGCTTGCTGGTTGAGAGGTGGTAGGTGCCATTCGAGTTAGCAGAGCTTCCATGTAGCAGTTTTGGTTTTCTTGGGATTCGTTTCTGGAAGTTTCTAGGAATCGGAGTACATCTGCCATTATTCCTAAGGGATCTGGTGCTTCAGTGGCTAGCGGGTGGCTGGATTCTGGTACCAAGGTGGTCCTGGGTTGGCCTTGTCTCCTGAAGATGTACTAGTGGATTTTCCATTGACTGGTCGTGTGGTAAGAGTCCTAGACTCAGTCCCAATCCGTGCTCCTTGTTTCCTTGACCGTCCATCCTGTAGGGGAGGTGTTAAGAAATTGGGTGTGTTAGTAACTGGGTTTGTAACATTTTATGAGGAGTTTCTTCTGTTGATTATAGTTATTTCTTGCTTCTCCAGCAATAACCTGTTGTAGGGAAGGAGGTAACATCTTTATCTGGTAGAAGTTAACCACTGGAGAGTTGTATTAGTCCATACACATAGTGAGAAAATAACATCAAGAAACAAGGAGATGCAAAAAAAATGATCTAAATCCTACACTATCCTGGATCCACGTGTCTAGGTATGCTCGAGATTCTATTCTCGAGACCGCCCAAACCACGTGTTTGGGACCGCTCAGAGCTTGCCTCTGAGTGCGATCTACATTACCTTGGATCCATGTGCCCAGGTACGCTCGAGATCTTGTTCTCGAGACTGCCCAAACCACGTGTTTGGGACCGCTCAGGGCTCATTCCTGATTATGCCCAGGACTTCGCTCCTAGGTATGCCAGAGCTACACGCTCAGAGTGCCACGAACCACTCGTTCGAAAAATCTGATATGCAGAAATAGGATAAGTCACATTCTTTTACATCATCAGCCTGTATCTATTTTCTTTAAGTATACTTGCTTTACTTTAGAATGCTGACAGTTAAATTTTGTTATACAGATGAAGAAGGTAAGGAAGGCTATGGGTATGGTTCATACTTATCCAGGAATGGAAAAGCGAGTTCATGCCAGAATTCTACTCCATGCCTCTAGTCCAGGCACTATATCTATGATCTTACACTGATAACCCATGCTTAGATATTTGAATAAGCAATCCTAGGTTGAGTTGCAATTCTGATGGATTACTAGTGTGAAATAATCAACATGGTTCCTACGATAGAGCACGTGTTCCCCCGCACTCTCTTGTACAGAAAACTGAACCTAGGGATGGTTCTATGTTAGTACTGGTGTCACTCTGTAAGGACCTCTCTCGGGTTGCGCCAGGAGAGATCCGAATACTAAGGAGGTTCCGCCTCAGGCTCACCGAGCTAGTCCCATGATCACCCCTCTAGACAGAGATGCATAAACATTGTTGTGATCGATATCCACAATCAACCGTGGAACACAATTTTTTTAGAAAAGTCTACCCCTCGTTCAAAATCTCCGGGCGTGTCCATAACCGAGGACGCGACTATTCGAATAGATTTAAACTCTGCAGAGGTGTATATCTTTACCCACATGAGATAATCATCTTATACTGTCTGCTCACACACTTCCGAGGTGTGCGACTAAGAGATTATCACAAGGCCTTTACAAAGCTTTGATCTGGTTCGGAGCTGCCCGCTAAGGTTTCGCCATCCTACGGTGCGTATAGTAGCCTGTGGCCCCCTCTTGCGCCAGTGAATCAGCACGCTCCACCACAACAGAACCGAACCATCTCATTGCTAATTATTTGGCCAGGTCCACCCTATCCTGGACATGTGGTTGGACGGTATGGCCCCAGGTCAATGGCTCACAAGGTGAAGTCCTTAATTGGCTGCTCAGGCGAGACTTACCACAACCCAATGTGACTCCACTAGGGGCTAGCCCATGGAGCACCCACTACTCACTACCAGCATTCTCGCCCGAGCATAAAACAGTTTTGAGGTTCTTACCGACCACTGGACCACCCAGTCCTGGCACAACAACAATTAACAGAGGTGGCAAAGCCACGGTTTCATAGTTCATTAAGCAAGTTTAACATTGTTGGGTTCAACCCAGCCAGAGGACCACCCAGCCCTTGGCACAACAAATTTTAGTTGCAAGGCAACAAATGCCGTGGCTCACACACAGGGACACACTTCATATTAAACAACTACACTGATTCCTACTACACAAGCCACAACCAGTGTGCTGGGGGTAAACTAACGTTGAAAACTCTTGGTGAGACCAACGTCTAAAAGAGCAGGGCTAAGCTACCACGATACCCATGTTGGCAATATCAATATGAGACCAACTAACAGTACCCATCCTAAGGTGTCCAAGGGAAATCATGTCAACATGTCCAGCACAAATATTCAAGGATGCATACTTGTCAAATAGGAATTTAGCTACTGCCCCAAACCATTTTTATACAAATAGCCATGCAGGTTTATATCAAAGCAAAATACTTTTGCAAGATGGGTTCAAGATGATCAAAGGTCCACGACTTGCCTCTGTTGATGAGTAGAGCTTTGGTTGAGGTGGCTTGATCCACGAACTCCTCAGCAACAACTAGGATCTACAAGTTCGCAAAGAAACCAAATAAACAAAGAGACTCCAAGAAATCCGAAGAACTTACTTAAAGCCAAAAGAGATGAGGTCCCCTGAGAGGGGGAGGTCCGAGAGGGAGGTCCAAACCCAAGGAGGTCCAAACTAGAGGATCCAAGAGAGCTCTCCAGAACAGAGAAAGATATGAAGGCGGAAGTTAGAATGAAGAACGAGGAGAAAAAGGTTGCTCTAGGTGCTCTATTTAAAGGAAGAGGAGAAATAGAGCACCACCAAGATAGAGCGACCAGATTCAAGGTAACAAGGTGATGGTACATTGCTAGCAGGTACAAAAAGGACTAGAGTAGGTAAGGGAGGTGACAGAATGGTCAAAGGTGGTGGCAGCAACATTTAATGCGCACAGACTTAGAGACAGCAATGGTGCGACAAAAGGTAAGAAAAAGATGAGCAAGGTACTAACAAGGCTGACAAGTGGGGTCAGTCAAAACCCCCAAGGAGGAGGTCCTGTGGGAGTCAAAAGAGGAGGTCGAAGGTGAGGTCGTGACCTATGAGGGAGGTTTGACCACAAAGGGTGGTCTTTGCAAAAAGACCAGAGGTCGTGACCTCAAGGGGAGGTCTGACCGCAAAGGTGGTCTTTGCAAAAAGACCACGGGGAGGTCCTAGGGACAAGGAGGCTCAAGGGAGGAGGAGGTCCAAAGGGAAAAGGAGGTCCGGAGGACTAGGGGAAAGTCCTGAAGATAAGGAGGTCTTAAGGACATGAGGTCCTAACCAAAAGGGAAGGTTGTAACCAAGAGGTGGTCGTAACCAACAGGGAGGTCTAAACCCAGAGGGGAGGTCTAAACCACAAAGCAGGTCTAAACCAAAGGGAAGGTCTAGACCAACAGAGGGGTTTACATTTAAAGGAGAGATCTAAGCACAAAGAGGAGGTCCAGACCAACAGAGAGGTCTAAACACAAAGGGAAGGTCTTGACCTACTAGAGAGGTTTAAACACAAAGGGAATCATGGCCCCACAGGAGGTCTAAATCACAAGGAGATCTAAACCTCACAAGAGGTCTAAATCACAAGGAGACAGAGCCGAGGGAAACACAGGGCGAGTAGAGAAGGGGAGAGAGAACACTAGAGCTCAAGCAAATCTCCAAATAAAACCAAACTCGGAACAACCAGCAAGGAACAGGAATAAATAGCAAAGAACGGGCTCTCAAGAGAGGGGCTCGACTCGTTGGGAGGAGGTCCAACGGGTCGGGAGGAGATCCAGCCACGAGGGTGGTCTTTGCAAAAAGACCAGCAAAGACTGAGAGGGTGATCTTTGCAAAAAGAACTCAAAAGGGTGGTCTTTGCAAAAAGACCAGTTGCGACCAACAGGGAGGTCGTGACTCAAGAGGGAGGTCGTGACCAATGGGGGTCATGACCCAGGGGGGGTCTTTGCAAAAAAGACCAAGAGAGGTCCTGAGGGCAAGAGGTCGAAGGCACGGCGAAGCAGGGCTGTTCGATTTGAATCAGGTGGTCCACAAGGAAGTGGAACGTTCAGACCAGCCGAACGCTACACTCGATCGGGCCATCCAAAAAGGATCGGATGGTCCACGAGTGGGAAGGGCACGAGGCTAGTTCGGACCGCGTGAAGGGAAAGGGAGGTCCGAACCCAAAAAGGAGATCCAACGAAGGAGATCCGAAGGGGAGGTCCTGAACGGTCAAGATCAAACGAGGGGAGGTTCTGACGGTCAGATCAAAACCAAGGGAGATCTCGACGGTCAAGATCAACACAGGGAAGGTCTCAACGGTCAAGATGGAACCAAAGGAGATCTCGACAGTCAAGACCAACACAGGGAAGGTCTCAACGGTCAAGATGGAAGCCAAAGGAGATCTCGACGGTCAAGACCAACACAGGTAAGATCTCAACGGTCAAGATGGAAGCCAAAGGAGATCTCGACGGTCAAGACCAACATAGGGAAGGTCTCAACGGTGAAGATCGAACCAAAGGAGACCTCGACGGTCAAGACCAACACAAGGAAGGTCTCAACGGCCAAGATGGAGCCAAAGGAGATCTCGACAGTCAAGACCAACACAGGGAAAGTCTCAACGGTCAAGATGGAAGCCAAAGGAGGGGAGAGATAGCGAGGGAAAGCACGGGGGAAGGCTGGAGATGCCAGACCTCGATCGAACGGAGCCAAATGGTTGGGATGTCCGGACCGAGCGAACATTCCAACAAGAACAAGCCATCCGACACAAATCGGATGGTTCACAAGCGATAGAGGAATGGCACAACCGCGATAGGAGAACAGAGCAAGCGGTAGCACCGAAGGAACGCGAGGGAAAAACCAAAGGAACCAGAGGGAGGTCCAAGTGAACGCTGAGAAGGTCCATTTGAACCCGAGAAGGTTCAAATGAACTAAGGGACGTTCAAATAGACATGAGGGGGCTCCAAATGAGCCCAAGAAGGTTCAAATGAGCTCAGAGAGACCCAAATGAACACAAGGGGTTCAAATGGGCAGGAGGAGGTCCAATCAAACAGAGAGTGAAAGAAGATTAAACAAGAGAGGGATCTAGACGGGAATTCAACCCAAATGAGGATTTCGGAGATCAAGGATATTTGGAACACAAGCCCGAGCTTTGGAACGGCTCGGGGGTGGTTGTGACCTAAAAGGGGAGGTCAAAACCAATGGTAAGTTCAACCAAAGAAAAAAGTCTAAACCTCAAAGGGATTCAAACCAACAAAGGGGAGGTCTGGACTAAAGGAAGTCCAAACAAAAGATACAAGGAAAGGTCCAGAGAGCAAATGAGGTTTGAACCTACAAGGAGATCCAAACGAAGGAAGGTCTGGACCCTTAGATCCGAGCGAAGGAGGTGCGAGCAGAGAGATCTCGGACATCGAGGAGATGTCCAATAAAGGAAGATTCTAGACATAGGGGAAAATCCAGCAAGAGGAAGGTCTAGAGGAAGAGAAGCTAGCCCGGAAGACACACAAGGCAAACCGAGAAAAGAGACTAAAATCCAAACAACAACAACAACTCCAAATTGACCAAAAAGGATTAATTGAAGTTTGATTAGTTCAAGTTAATTCTCCAAATTTCCAAAGTCTTCAAGTTAAGCTTGAGCAATTCAACAAAACCGAATGGTTACTTTTATTTTGAAATCTTTTCAAAACTCTGGATAAACAGGACGTTACACACTCTAAGGAAGATAAGCTTGTTAATATAATACTTTTGAGATTGGAAAAAAAATTGATATGGAGACAAGAGTTAATCAGTACTTAGTGCCATATAGCAAGCGGGAAAGCATACTTAGGTTCTTCACAGTTTCTATTTTATTAGCGTGGCCCTAATCGATTGCTCTGATACCAGCTGTGGCACCCCATGACATTACCTCGGAGGGTAATCACACTTATGCATATGGATTACTATTCGTCTACCCCGTAGAACACCGCTCTGATGAATAGTAAGCCTTACCAAAGTCAGCGCAGCAGAACAATAAGATAGAAACTGTACATCTTTATTACAGCAGTAGCCACGCAAGGCTATTGGATTTATTACAAGTAGTATTTTACAACTGCCAAAAGGGGGCTAAGTCCACTTGCTCGCCTGCTCTGCTCCACCTATCGCCTATTCGTCCCATTCGCCGAATAAGCTGCCTATCTCGTCTTGGTCTTTGTAGTCAACGCCCTCGCCTCCTGTAGCCTCTTTAGTACATGCGTGCTCTTCGTCCCACTCGGGATAGTTCCCGAGCGGACTAGGATCTAACAAAGGAGAATAATAGCAAGTTTGAGTACTAGTGTACTAGCAAGAATTAATATAAAAAGTGCACTTGATGACTCATCTCTATTCGTTAACACATTTTCTAGATCATCTCCTTTTATAAAAATAAACAACTCATCAAAAATTGACATGATTTTAATACTGAAAAAGACTACTTGTCACTCAAAGAGAGGATAGACCCCTAGTGGTTCCCGTAGACTCCAATCCAGGAAACATGCATGAATTCATGATTTTGTATAGCACTTTTCAGGCTTGTACCACTTTACCCATAGCTACTCTGAACTCTCTTTGAGCTAGGTCCCCTGCATTTCCTTTGATGCGGGTTCGAGTTTGGAATACAGAACGTTTCTAATTTACGTGATTAAGTCTCAACCCATTACTTTCCGTCGGTGCTGATCCCATCACCCAACGAGTTCCAGTAATGTTCGTTGGCCAGTGCTCCGATCCCAACACTCCATCGCGTGGTAGTATATCGCCCTAGGTCCCCCACTTCTGGGTTCCTCCCCATATTTTTTACCCGATGTGGAGAGTATAATTACATAACAGGTAGCATTTTCTACTCACCGAAATGGGAAAATGGTTGGCACTTAATTTACAACCCCTGATCCGGGTGAGAGTTTTGTTGATCCTTATATATTAGCCATACGTAAAGGGGTCCCACCTCTTCCCTCATCTCCTTTCTGCCCCAGGCCCCCTTTACCAACCATAATATTAACTCTATTCTCATCTCATTCTTTCATCGTCATTCATTTACCCGATTTTGATTTTGGGACATAGTTTTGATGCGTGTACATATATGATCCAGCAATATACAGTTACATTTAATATAACTAGGTTGATTTTCAATAGATAAGCTTGCCTTCGTAGTCGTAGAAAAGGTCGGCGTAATTATGCGGTAGCATGAATAATAAATAAATAAATACTTAGTTGATTTTGAGTGATATTATGCATACATAAGTTAGTGGATTTTAATTTAATAACACTTTCGAGTCCCTCGTTAAGTTAGCACTCCCCAACGGCGATTGTTCTACGGTCTATTCACTCCAGGGTTGAGGTTGCCGAAACTCGCGTGCTATGTATGGAAATAAAATACTAAACGTACTCGCATGACACTAAGTCTATCAAATTTCATTCGCGCAAATACGCCGTACATGATTTTTTTTAAGTGTGTACGTGTTTATTTAATTCTCCAACTAAACTCGAGGTTGTTTATTTTTATTATTTTATTGCGGTTAAATTATTTCTAATGTAACAGATTATTTGTCTAGTTTATTGGGTTCTACCAGTGATTTATTTATTTTAAAAAGTCTCATATTAATATTTTACTTATTTTTCAATTTTTATTTTAAACCGGTCTATCTACTGTTATTTACCTGTACTAGGTTTAAAAAATTAATTTTTCTGGTGATTTGACTGAAAATCACAGGTAATGCATCAAGTTATTTATCTAACGCAGTGGAGATTTTATTAGATTTATTTTATCCCATTTTCCCTGCTTTTAATTTTTTTTTACAGGTCGATCTAGATGTTAAACATTCTAACATGGTTTAAAAATCCACGCGTATGGAGATTCGTTTGATCTGCTGTTAAACATTCTAACGTGGTTTAAAAATCCACGCGTCTAGAGATTCGTCCGAAAATCGCAGGTATGCTACGTATGTGTTCTCTCAATCTATATTTATTTTTAATTTTCCTTTGATTTTCTTTTCTTATCCTCTCCTTTTCCCTTTTTCTTCTCTCTCCTATCCTATCCATCCATTCCTTCGGTCGAAATGTTCCTGGCCATTCAATAATTTGCCATTCTTTAATTTACCCACTCTCTCTCCCCTTAAGTCACTCACGACCGACTGCACACATAGAGGCTTGCTTCATTTCTTCTTCCTCCTTTTACCTTTATTTCTTTCTCTCCTCTCCTCTGGTGCTTCTTCATCTGGCTCTTGGCGCTGCCTTTTCTTGGTCCGGTTCGGTTCCCTGTGCCACCACTGGCCCGCTAGCCTCCGGCCGCCTCCTCCTACGACCGTGCGCTCGTGCCTGGGCATGCTCACACGCGTACGGCCTGCCTAGTTCGGCCCTGGCTCCGGCTCGCCCATGCGCCAGCCCATCCGTGCCCGGCTCGGCCTGCTACACCCCTAAGCTTCCCCGGCTTGCCCTCTCTTCTCCTACTATCTGTGATTTTTGGTTTTTATGTTTTGAGTATAGAGTCATTTTTTAAGGGAAAATTGGCTATAAGGCATTGCAATTTTGCGTCCTTTACCGGCGTACATCCAAATAAGGTGGTTTCACCATAACACACTGTAAAAACATGTAATTTTGTCGTAGGACATCAAGGCGAATATTTTATTATTTTTGGGTCAGAGGGGAGAGAGAAAGCATGCGAATTGTCTATTTTGTCCTTTCTCCTTCTTCTCTCCTCTTCTTCCCCTTTACGCTCTTTCTTCCTCTTCTATCTTCTTCTCTTCCTACCCGCATGGGCGTTTGGCGGCTTCTGCGCCACGCACAGGCATGGCCCCTTCTCCGCGTCGCCCCAAGCTTTGCACTGCCCCGAGACTTCTCCACGTAGCCCCAAACTCCGCGCCGCCCCAAGCCTTCTTCACGTCACCCCGAGCCCATGCTCCTTTGGTCGGCTCCGCGCTGCACACGCAGCGTGTGGCTCCTTCTCCGCTTGCATCGAGCTTATCCGTATCGCCCTGAGCCTCTCCAGCCGCCCCGAGCCTTCTCTATGCCGTGTCGAGCTTCTCCGCCCTAAGCCCATGCTCCTCTGGCCAGCCCGAGCCTTCTTCGTGCCGCCTCAATCTTCTTCGCGCCGCCTCGAGCCTTCTCTGTGCGCACCTCGAGCTTCTCCGCGAGCGCTTGCCATGGCCGCCACTGCCGTTTCTGTGGATTTAGGGAAGAAGATCAACTGTAGCAAAGTAGTTCGTGAGGAAATTAATTAGTGTTAAGTGCAATTAGTTAGCTGTTAATAATTCAGTAGTATTTTGTATGACATGTGGGTCCAAAACCATTAGAATTGCAGTTAGAGCTACCAAGCCTGGCACTGTAGCCGGTTGAACCAGATCGACTAAGCCAGGCACTACGCATTGAGGATATTTTACAAAGTTTCTCTCTCCTAATCAGTCGGATATATTATTTTAATGAGAGGAGTGTCTAACAGCAAATAACCACAAAATGTTAGTGTTTTTTTTTGCGAAACCACATTTTTTGGATATCTGCCGGCAAAAGACGCAAATTTGTAGTGCCCTATAGCAAATTTTCCCCTTTTTTATGTATGGTTGTTTGATGTGGTGCATGTGTAAGGGATGGAGGTGGATGGGTGCATGGTGGGGGTGCTACCCTCATGGACGCTACTGTCGGGACCCCGGATCGCTGGACCTGAGCTCTCTGTGTATTCTGAACTAGTCTCATGATCAGTAGCTAGCTCACACAGTTGCAATATCGATGAAATCATATCCGTACAACAAGATAGCTAATGAAGCAGACAAATTAATATTACTTAGTAGCAAAGGACATTATGGTCAAGTTTTACAGAGCTTACCACGTAGGGCTAAAGATAATAGAGTAAACTTGCAGCAGAGAATAAACAAACTCGTGGTAGCCATCCGACATGCCCACAAGCAATCGAGTGGAGAACACATCCTAGTTCGCATAGTCTTCAAAGTATTCCTCATCATAAATCTCTGTATTCCCCTGGTTCTTCCTCTGTGACTGTTCAACAATGGCGCAAAGTTATGAGTACTTTAAAGTACTCAGCAAGTCGTAGGGAAACGTATACAAATAGTATTCATGCAAGGCTTGACAAGGATAGCTTTATGGCTATTTTGTAGAAAGCAGTATTGATAGTAAATACAGTAATTAGATTGAAAAGTATAATTTAAAATATTAATACATAAGTAAACAAGTTTATTTGAAATGACTAGTGAACACCTGTTCACTTCCCAACCAACAAGCAGTGAACAACCCGTTCACTTCTCAACCATTCCAACCAAACCACCATTCCAACAATTTTTAAGAAAATCTACCCCTCGTGTGAAATCACCAAGCATTGTCCATAACCAAGGACAAGGCTATTCGAATAGTTTTACACTCTGCAGAGGTTGTACAGCTTGACCCACACGAGATAATCAGCTTCTACTGTCCACTCACACACTTCCGAAGGTGTGCGACTAAGCGATTATCACAAGGCTTTTACAATACTTTATCCTAACACTAGCATGCCCGATGAGCTTAACCGCAAGTCATGGATGTCATTTACCATCAACTTGGAGCTCACTGTTGTGGGGGATAACCTGCCCGGACTTGGACATCTTTTACCAACGTCCGGCGCAAGCCCCGACAGACATGGATGTCATTTACCATCGTCTGCACTATCCAGTTAACACCTACCATCTATAGCCTGCGTGCTAAATGTTTGGACTTAGTAAATTACTCAGCCATGTCCTTCATATTTAGGACGTGTGGTTGCACGGTATGGCTCAGATCAATGGCGCACAAAGTTAAGTCTTTAGTGGTTGCTCGGTGATACTTTTCGCATCCCAATGTGCTTCCCGTACCCACCTTTGCCACCGACCACTCGCTCGAGCATAAATCATTTTCGGTTCAACCCGACCAAATGGCAACCCTTGCTATGGCACAACATCTTTTAATAACAGTGGCTCCATCACAATTCCATATATCATTAAGTCAAAATTAATCATTATGAATGTGTGATCATAAATCCCATCGCAACTAAGTATGACTAAGCATAATACAACCCATGTTGGTAGTACAATAATGTCCAACTAATAATTAACCATCTTGTGGTGTCCAAGGATTTATTTCATTCAAGGGTACATGTTAATAGCAATTATACAAGGAGGCATAATAACAATTAGGCATTTAACTATTCCCGAAAGCATTTATTATAAACTTAGCAATGTATGTTGATATAAAACAATATAATTTTATAAAATGGGTTCAATATGATCAAAGGTATATGACTTGCCTCTGTTGAAGGCTTGAGATGGTTTGGCAGACGGTTCCAGGAATTCTTCGGGAATGCCGGAACCAACACGCGCGAAAAGAGCCAAATAAATACAACAAATCCAAATAAAATCTAAAAATTACGAAATTGGTAGCGATAGGAAGAGGCTGAATTTAGAACCAAGAATCGATATAATCGGATTTCGTATGGAGGAGAACGAATATCCGAAAGTTTGCCTTCACATGAAATATGGAAAATCAGCAGACATGAACAATGCAGGCTCGGGCAAAACTAATGGCACCGGCGAGGGAAAGGGAGGGTGGCCGGAGAACTAGCAAAATGGAATCATGGGAGTGAGACAGGCCCAATGGTGGTGGTGGCGTCGCCGTCGGAGGTCCAGCGACGGCGGTGGTGCGCAAAAAGGTGCACGGGGAATAGTGGCGTCAGTGAACCGTCGATGCTTCGGAAAAAGGAAGAGAGCACGATGTAGAACATCATGAGGCGAAGCTAACGGCAGCGATGACGTCGCCAGGGGATCAACAATGGCGGTGGAACGCGAGGAAGAAAAAGTTTTGGCCCGCGGCGAAAATATTTTGATTGCGGAGAAACATAAGCGAGAGAGGGGCGAATTCTGGGAGGTGGAAGAGGTTTGCCGTGACGCGGTCGGCTCGGGAAATGAGCGAACAAGGAGGGAGAACGGAAGAGAGGGAGGTTCGGCTGGAGCACTAGAGCTGTGTTGGAATAATCTTGACATCTCGGTTATGTGATCAGCATGCAAGTCCTAGAGTAGTAGAGTTATGGTTTTGAATGTAGATGAATTACTAAGCACTAGTGTATGCACTCGTTTGTCTAGTGCATGCATGCAGCTAAGATGCAATACGACTAGATAATTCATGCACTCCATTGGCTGCACTGTTAGAATTAATCTTGATGATTTGTTATTGGTTCCTTAATTAGTGCACTCGTAGTTAGGGGGTTAATTAGTTAGTGGCCACGGGGACGTGCGTGAGAATTGGTCAAGTCTGTTAGCATGTGTGTGGAGTTGCACGGTGTGCATGCTTGAAGTTTCGGATCCAAACGTGGTTGTTAGTCTATTTAACTGCTGTTGAGAGTGAAGAAAAAACGAATGAAAAGCAATTGCTGCGTCGGCCAAAACTCTTCTGTTCATCTTGAGTGCGTGTGTTCCAAGAGAGGCAGAGATGATTGAGTTTTCTCCTGGGTTAATCCCAACATTTGGTATCAGAGCAAGACTACGAAGTTGCGTTCCAGCGGTGGGATCGTTGGCACAACGACGAGCGTCGCCTGTGCAGTAGGGTGCATGTCTTGGCACAAGGCATCATGGACGGAATGGGCTCCTAATGGCCATGCAAGAATGGAAAGCGGAGCACACACGGAGAGCTGTGCGGTAACTTGCGTGTGGCGTCTTGTGATCTTGGTCTGGCGTCTTGGCGCTTGTATGAGTCTTGCGACGAGGAGCGGTTGTTGGATTAATTGGGCTTGGTCCATTTAATTTAGCAATTAATCAAATGAAATTACTAGGCCCACTATTAATGCTAGGTGTAAAAGCTGTTTAGTCCCATATGGAGAATTGAATGGGAGTTACACCACTTTAAAAGGTGGAACGTGGTAACCTTGTGGAATTGGAAGAGCCAATACATCGCTTCGCTTCGCCTTCGCCGCCGCCAGCCGCCGCGCGCGTGTGTCTTAGCGTGTCTTGCGTCTTGAAGCGTCGAATGCACGGGCGCGTTTTTTATCTATTCAAAATCAAAGCATTGACTCTGGCGATATGGTGCGATTACTAGTGTATTATGGCTGCGGTTACTTTCGAGTAATGGATCACGATTACTAGTGACTAATGGCTGCGATTACTCTGGCCTCTTCATTTTCTTTGTTACAAAAGAACTCTCCACTATATCTGAGGATCGGGGAGAAAAGTATTACGGTTACGTGTTGTTCTTTGTTCTCTGTCATCTCGGTCGAGCCTTGCGCGCACAAGTTTACAGCGAGTAGGCCTCGAAACTTCGTCTGTTTGTGTACCGCGGGTAGGCGGGCGATCAAGTTTTGGGGGAGCATCGTAGCGACTACTCAATCTGCGACGTCTACTTCACGGTGGTGAACCGTTCGGCGGGGCTGCCTGCGAACATCTTCTGCATCACGCCTCGATCGACTACATCAAATAGGCCATCATGTCGATTGATGGTAGCGGCGCCTCCGGTGTCTCTCGCATCGCCCCGTCCGAGGGTATAAATTGAAAACTTTTACGGTGTATTTCTTTACGTGCGCTATGAATATGTTAATAGATGTTTACGTTAGCTTGTTAGTTAGCGAATATGAATACATCGTTGATAGATCACTCATGCATGTTTATGTCATGTTTTATATCTTGAATTTCGGATTAAAATATACCAAAATTGACTAGATTTCCAACAATCCAAAAACTTGATAGGTCTTCTTCGGTAGTTGGCTTTCTTGCGTCGCTTAAGCCACACCCTCCGTTTGATGGTTCAAATTTTAAGAGATGGGCGTGCACGCGATCACGTGGTTTCTTGCCATGGAATGTTTTCATGTTGCACAAGGCAAGCCCGCCGAGCCTCTGTCGATGAGGATGAGCATAAGTTCAATGCGGCGGATAACTTGTTTGAGGTGCACTTGTCAACATACTAGCGGACAACATTGTGGATGTGTACATGCATTTGCCTACGGGCAAAGAGATGTGGAATGCACTTGAGGCCAAGTTCGGAGTTTCGATCTTTGGTAGTGAGTCAGTATGTCATGGAGCGGTTCTATGACTACAAGATGGTCGATGACCGATTACGTAGTAGAAACAAGCTCATGAGATTCGTGCACCGCAAAGGAGCTTGAGAACAATAAGTGCGAAGTTCTGGGACAAGTTTGTGGTGGCGGTATTATCGCCAAGTTACCGCCTTCTTGGTGGGATTTTGCTACCTCTCTAAAGCACAAGAGGAAGGAGTTCGATGTTCTTGATCTCATTGGCACTCTTGGTGTTGAAGAGAAGGCGAGGCAAAAGATACTCGTGGCAAGAAAGTTTCTGGCGAGGAGGTTCAAGCGCCAATTTGGTGCGTAAGAAGAATCCTCGAGCTTTCCAAAACAAGAAGAAAAATAAGCCTTTTGTCAAGCCCAAGGCTACTCTTGAGTTTAAGAAGAAAGGCAAAGGAAAGGGTAGTTGCTTTGTGTGCGGTGATTACGCCATTGGGCTAAGGATTGTCGGATCGCAAGGATAAGCGAAGAAGTCCGCCAACATGGTTATTAGTATTATTTGGAGGAACATCGAGTACGGTAATTATTTACCTACAGTTCTTTCTATTTGTCAATCACCGAGTGGTGGATTGACACCGGTGCTAATATTCATGTTTGTCTTGATATTTCCTTATTTTCATCTTATCGGTCGGTCGAGGTTGCTCCTTGTTGATGGGGAGCGGATCGCATGCATGTTGTTCATGGTGTTGGTCTGAGTCGATCTGAAGTTTACTTGGGAAAGACCGTCTGGGTGAAGAACGTCTGACATGTCCCTCCATAAAGAAGAATCTCGTCGGCGGATCTCTCTTGTGTAGAGATGGTTTTAGGCTTGCATTTGAGTCCAATAAATGTGTCGTGTCTAAGTATGGAACATTTGTTGGTAAAGGCTATGAGCGGAGGTTTGTTCCGTTTTTCTTTGATGGATTCTGTAATAAAGTTGTGAACCATGTGTGTAACGATGATGATGAGTCTAATATTTGGCATTCACGACTTTGTCATGTTAATTTTGGGTGTATGGCGCGCTTAGCTAATATGAGTTTAATCCGAAATTCACTTTGGTCAAAGGTTCTAAGTGCCATGCGTGTGTTCAATCGAAACAACCTCGCAAGCCTCACAAAGGCAACAAAAGAGGCGAGAATTTGGCACGTTAGAACTCATTCATTCCGATTTGTGCGAGATGAATGGCGTCTTGACTAAAGGTGGAAAGAAATATTTCATGGCGCTTATAGATGATTGCACTAGATTTTGCTACGTGTACTTATTAAAAACAAAAGATGAAGCGTTGGATTACTTTAAGATCTATAAAGCTGAGGTAGAAAACCAACTTGAGAGGAAAATCAAGCGGGTAAGGTCTGATCGTGGGGGAGAGTATTTTTCAAATGAGTTTACTTTATTCTGCGAGGAATATGGAATTATTCATGAGAGGACACCTCCTATTCTTCCGAATCAAGCGGGGTTGCGAAAGAAAGAATCGCACTCTAAGCGATTTGGTTAGCGCCATGTTGAACCTTCTTGGACTTTCTAAGGAATGGTGGGGTGAGGCTATATTGACGCGTGTCATGTCTGAATAGAGTTCCTACAAAGAACAAAAAGTAACACCATTAGGAATGGGAAAAGAAGAAGTCGACTCTCTCATATTTGCGCTTTGGGGATGTTTGGCCAAAGTTAACGTACCAATTATCAAGAAGCGCAAACTTGGACCAAAACCGTAGATTGTGTATTCCTTGGTTATGCTATGCACTGCGTGGGTTATAGGTTCTTAATTATAAAATCTGGAGTACGACATGCGTGTTGGTATAATCATAGAATCGAGAGATGCTACATTTTTGAGAATGAATTTCCTATGAATAGTGATGTACCTAGCTCATCTAGTCAAGAACCTATAATTTCCTTGATTCTTTTCTCAGATAGAACATGTTGAGCAAGCGCTGTGGAAAATCCTAAGGAGGATAACAATGAAGTTACTCGAAAGAGTAAGAGACAAAGGACTACAAAGTCTTTTGGTGATGATTTCATTGTATACCTCGTGGATGACACCCCAAGAACCATTGAAGAGGCATATTCTTCTCCTGACGCTGACTATTGGAAGGAAGCAGTGCAGTGAGATGGACTCTATTATGTCTAATGGAACTTGGGAGGTCGTTGATCGTCCTTATGGGTGTAAACACATAGGATGTAAATGGGTTTTCAAGAAAAAGCTTAGGCACGATGGTACAATTGAAAAGTACAAGGCAAGGCTTGTGGCCAAGGGTTATACCGAGAAAAGAAAGCGAGGACTTCTTTGATACTTATTCACTGTTGCCGATTGACCACAATTCGAGTACTACTTGCCTGGTGCTTCTCATGGTCTTCTCGTTCATCAAATGGGCGTTAAGACAGCTTTCCTAAATGGAGAGTTGGAGGAGGAGATTTATATGGATCGGCCAGACGGGTTTGTGGTAGAAGGTCAAGAAGGAAAGGTGTGCAAGTTGTTAAAGTCTTTGTATGGCCTAAAGCAAGCACCTAAGCAATGGCATGAGAAGTTAAATGAAATTTTGACATCTGCTAGCTTTGTTGTGAATGAAGCCGACAGATGATGTGTGTACTATCGCTATGGTGGGGGAGAAGGAGTGATCTTGTGCTTGTATGTTGATGACATCTTGATTTTTGGGACAAACCTCAATATGATTGAGGAGGTCAAGGACTTTCGTCCCAAGAGCTTTGAGATGAAAGATTTGGGAGTGGGTGATGTGATTCTTAACATTAAGCTCTTGAGAGGAGGTGATGGTGGGGTTACACTCGTGCAATCCCACTATGTGGAGAAGGTCTTGAGTCGCTTTGGTTATAGTATTTGCAAGCACGCTTCTACTCCTTATGATCCTAGTGTGTTGTTGAGAAAAAACCGAAGAATAACAAGGGATCAATTGAGATACTCCCTGGATCATTGGCTCATTGATGTATTTAGCTAGTGCTACGAGGCCCGACATCTCGTTTCTTTGTGAGCAAGCTAAGCGGTTTGTTTCAAATCCGGGAGATGATCATGGCGTGCTCTTGAGAGAGTAATGCGCTATCTAAAGGAAGCTGTGAGCTATGGCATTCACTATCTTTGGGTACCCAAAGGTCTTGGAGGGCTATAGTGATTCAAACCTGGATCTCGATCTTGATGAGATAAAAGCCACAAGTGGATATGTGTTCACACTTGGAGGTGGTCTTTGTTTCTGGAAGTCTTGCAAGCGAGACCATCTTAACGAGGTCAACAATGGGCAGAACTCACGAAGATTAGATACCGCTCTTGTTGAAATTTGAGTGGCCGTGAACTCCTTATGGATTTGCCGGTAGTTGAAAAACCGATACGGCTATCTGATGAACCGTGATAATCGATTTGTAATTATCAAGGTGAACAGTTCTAAGGACAACATGAAGTCATCTAGGCATGTTAAGAGGCGGTTGAAGTCTGTCAGAAAGCTGAAAAACTCCAGAGTGATAGCGCTGGACTATGTCCAGACAGCTAATAATCTGGCCGACCAATTTACAAAGGGTTTATCACGTAATGTGATAGATAGTGCATCGAGTGAGATGGGCCTGAGACCCACATGAGTCATACCACGTTGGTAACTTTGTTCTCGTGATCGGAGATCCGTGAAGTAGAATAGTGAAACAAATTTGTTGGTTGGTGGAAGGAAGACCTTTACAAGGCTCATTTTTTTAGTGATGCACTTCTCTCCTATTCTATATGGCGAGTTGGTTTTTACCTCAATGTGATCCGAGTGGCTTATTTAAAGCAGAGATGTCGGCCTACAAGACATCTTAGAAGAACACACCTATATGAGTTCGATTGCTTGGTCACGCCTATGAGATTTGGGTGATTTCTAGATACTCATGAATAGGCATGGAGTATGACTTATATGCTCCAACCAAAGGGGATGCTTTAGGCAGCCTAGTACTAGTAAAGGAATTGGATAAAGCTTGTTCGCACAAAACTATCAATTCAAGGCATAGTCCATTGTTCAGTTGTGGATGAGTGTAACTCCTTTCCTAGATGGTTGTTCAACTTAACAATCTCCATCAAAACACTGGTATATCAAACAACAGCAGAACTGAGAGCATTTCTCGTGTGCCTTGAAATTTGGTGGGGATTGTTGGATTAATTGGGCTTGGTCCATTTTAGCAATTAATCAAATGAAATTCCTAGGCCCACTATTAATGCTAGGTGTAAAAACTGTTTAGTCCCATATGGAGAATTGAATGGGAGTTACACCACTTTAAAAGGTGGAACGTGCTAACCCCCTTATGGAATTGGAGAGAGCCAATGCACGCGCGCGCTCGCTCGCCTCGCCACGCCACGCCGTGCGGTGCGGTGCGTGTGTGTGTGTGCGTGTCTTGTGCGGCGTGTCGAATGCGGTAGCGTTTTTTTTTATCTATTCAAAATCAAACGCCTGACTCTGGCGATAATGGTGCGATTACTAGTGTATTATGGCTGCGGTTACTTCGAGTAATGGATGCGATTACTAGTGACTAATGGCTGCGATTACTCGGCCTCTTCATTTTCTTTGTTACAAAAGAACTCTCCACTATATCTGAGGATCGGGAGAAAAGTATTCGGTTACGTGTTGTTCTTTGTTCTCTGTCATCTCGGTCGAGCCTTGCGCGCACAAGTTTAGGGCGAGTAGGCCTCCGGAACTTCGTCGCTTGTGTACTGCTGCGGGTAGGCGGGCGATCAAGTTTTGGGGGCGCATCGGTAGCGACTACTCAATCTGCGACGTCTACTTCTGGTGGTGAACCGTTCGGGATCTGACCTGCTGCGAACATCTTCTGCATCACGCCTCGATCGACTACATCGAATAGGCCATCATGTCGTGATGGTAATGGCGCCTCCGGTGTCTCGGCACCGCCCCGTCCGAGGGTATAAATTGAAAACTTTTACGGTGTATTTCTTTACATGCGCTATGAATATGTTAATAGATGTTTACATTAGCTTGTTAGTTAGCGAATATGAATCATCGTTGATAGATCACTCATGCATGTTTATGTCATGTTTTATATACTTGAATTTACGGATTAAAATATACCAAAATTGACTAGATTTCCAACAATGGTGCATCACAGCGCCAAGGCCAGATGTGCGGGAGGCAAGGTCCAGAGCCTGGCCTGACCGGAGCGCTTGCCTTGTGGTGTGCTTATGAGGCCAGGAGCGCGCGTGAGGCGTGCAGGTGAGTGGGCGTAGGCAGGTGTGTCGAGGATCGGCAACACCGGTGACTTGGAGATGTCGAGTTTGGTGGGTCAAGCGAAGCCGCGTTTCGTCAGCATGCTCGGTGGCGCAGCGACGCATCAAGCACTATCAAGTAAGTTGAGTCCGTGTACGAGTATTAGTGCACGTAGGAGTGTTGCATGTGTTAGGAGTGTTGCATGTGTCATTCATTTGTTTGTGCACGTAGGAGGTGTGTTACATACGTGCATATATTAGTGTCATGGTCATGCATGTAGGTGAGTCAGTGCATGATGCATGTGTGTGCGTGAGTTCTTGTAGGTGTGTCCAAGTTCTCATGTGTGTAAGCTCTTGTGTGAGTCTTCGTCGCCGTCAAGCCGTGTCACCGGCAAAAGACAATCGAAGCTGAGGTAGAAATAAAAGACGCTGACAAGTTGTGTCACCGATGGTATGATTAGCAAGAAGAAGACAAAACTCCGTTTGAGATGTGTCAAGAGATCGGACTCCGGCTTGTGAAGTAGTGAGCATCAAGATTAAAGGGGAGTGTTAGAATTAATCTTGATGATTTATTATTGGTTCCTTAATTAGCGCATGTAGTTAGGGGGTTAATTAGTTAGTGGCCACAGGACATGCGTGAGAATTGGTCATTTCTGTTAGCATGTGTGTGGAGTTGCACGGTGTGCGTGCTTGAAGTTCGGATCCGAACATGGTTGTTAGTCTATTGGTTAGCTCTTGTATTTAACTGCTGTTGAGAGTGAAGAAAACACGAACAAAGGAATTTTTTACTGTTCTGACCCTGTAGCAACGTTTAATTTCAAAAATAGCCCTCATTAGCCATAATTTTCAAAAATAGCCTCTGAGCAGTTACTCTACTTGGCCTCTGGGCGCGGCAGCACCTCGGCTCGGGCGCGGAGTGACACGCCCGGCCGGGAGGCGGTGACTGCCCCATATGGTGGGCGCAGGGAGGCCGGAGAGAGAAAATTGGAGAGAGGAAGAAAAGAAAAGGAAAAAGGAAAA
This sequence comes from Phyllostachys edulis, assembly GCA_036346405.1. Taxonomy (NCBI): domain Eukaryota; kingdom Viridiplantae; phylum Streptophyta; class Magnoliopsida; order Poales; family Poaceae; genus Phyllostachys; species Phyllostachys edulis. The sequence continues at coordinate 99,080,245 of CM070549.1, forward strand.
AAAAATCTGAAAATTTTAAAAAATCCAAAATTTCAAGAAAATTATATAAAAATCCTTGGAACATGAATATATTAAATAAAATATTTTTGAATTTAATTGAAGTTTGTTTTATTCATTTAAAATATTTTTCACTTTACGGAATTTTACAATTAAAATTTAAAATGTTTTTCACTTTCGAAATTTATTCATTTAAAATTTTATTCGTTCATAATGTTTCTCACAATTTCATATAAGTGTACTGTTTGTGCAATTTGTAAATGTAGAAAATGAGCCCCAAAAATTATGAATTTTATTTTGAAGGCTCCTCGTGTAGTGGACTTTGATTGTGTAATGTTTTGACAATTTTATATGGGTTTTGGAGACAAGATTTAGATCACAAAATTTGGATTTTAGGTTTGAAATTAGGGTTTCATGATTTCATGTGACTTGGAATGTATGGAAAAAAAACCGGTTGTATCTGCCAAAAAGTCCACACATAACAACCAAAATCTGGCGTACAAATGTACTATTTGTACAAACCCTTTCCACCGAAAAACATCCGTCCATCTAATCCGATCACATCCATCAATCGATGTCCTCCTTGTCTCCTTCTGCATGTGCATGCATGGGAAGCATGCATGTAATTTAGGTCTTGGGATGCATTAGGGTTTAGGTTTAAGCGGAATTAGGGTTTCGACACTATTTGTAGGAATTTTAAAATATAGAAAATGAGTTCAAAAATTATGAAATTTTATGTAGAGCCTTGACACAACATACTTGCTTGTGTGAATTTGCCATAATTTTATTTGTTAGAATTTAATTCAGAAAGTGAAAAATATTTTAAATTTTAATTGTAAAATTCGAGAAAGTGAAAAATATTTTAAATGAATAAAACAAACTTCAATTAAATTCAAAAATATTTTATTAAATATATTCATGTTCCAAAGATTTTTATAAAATTTTCTTGAAATTTGGATTTTTAAAATTTTCCGGATTTTTTCCTTTTTCTTTTCTTCCTCTCTCCAATTTTCTCTCTCCTGGCCTCCTACCGCGCCCACCATATGGGGTGGGTCACCCGCCTCCGACGCCGGGGCGGTGCCTGCCATGCCAGGTAGGCGAGGAGGTGCTACCTGCCCGAGTAGCATGGCGAAGCACTGCTCAGAGGCTATTTTTGAAAATTATAGCGAATAAGGGCTATTTTTGAAATTAAACGTTGCTCTGAGGCGCGAACAGTAAAAATTCGAACAAAGAGCAGTTGCTGCGTCGGCCAAAACTCTTCTGTTCATCTTGAGTGCGTGTGTTCCAAGAGAGGGAGAGATGAGTGAGTTTTCTCCTGGGTTAATCCCAACATGCACTACTACATGCAAGACACTAGATAGCTCATGCACAACTCAAACTACATGCAAAAAACTACTTGTCAAGATTAAGTCCCAACAGGCTGGACTTGGAGAAACAGGAAATGGACTCTCACTGGAGTGCTTCGGTTGGAGAAATAAAACAAGAAATGAGCTCACGAGTGGCTTCGGCTGGGGAAGCTTCTGTGGAGGAAGAGAAATGGAGGGAGAGGGGAGAGGAAGGAGGAGAGTTGTTGCTCGGTTTTTGCAGAAGGAAGGGAGAAGGGGAGCTCAGCATGGGGAAGAACCGGGCTACACAAGCTGCAGCATGGGGAGGGACAAGCATGGCTACATGGGCACTGATCGAGAGGCTTCAGGAAGAAGAAAGAAAGGGAAGGAGATAGGAGGAGGGAGCTTGCTGCAGTGGGGAAGAACCGGGCTGCACGGGATGGGTGGCCGACTGGAGAAGAAGCTGCTGGGGGGGCCTTCAGTTGAGAAGAAAGAAAGGGGAAGCTGGAGCTGGAGGAGGAAGGTGGCCGGAGGACTGGAGCTCGCTGTCGGTTTTTGGAGAAAGAAGAAAGAGAGAGCAGTGCTGCTGGAGGAGCTTCGGTGAGGGAGAGCATGGAGGAGGGGAGCTCGGGCGCTCGGCAGTGGGGGAGCTTCGGTTTATATAGAGGAGGGGAGAGGGAGTTGCAAGGAAGCTTTGCAGTGGGGGGAGAACCGGACTGCACGGCAATGGAGTTGGGGCGACGCAGCAGCATGGCCGGCATGGGGAGACGGGGAGGAAGAGCGGGGCAGCGCCAGGGCATGGGGCGGCAGCGGGAATCCAGGGGTGTAGGGCATGGGGTAGCCGGGAATCCTGGCTAGATGATTTCGGGAGTTGACAGAAGAAAAGAAAGCACGGGAGGAAGATAAGCAGGAGAAAAGGGAGGAGAGAGAAAAAAAAAGAGAAAAAGAAAGAAATCCAGAAAAATCCGAAAATCTGAAAATTTCAAGAAAATTTATAAAATATTTTTGAACTTGAATAGATCAAATAAAATAGTTTTGGATTTTTTTTAAGTTTATTTTAACCCCTTAAAATATTTTTCCTTCAGAAATTCAATTTAAGTTTTAAATTAAACCGATAAAATCCAAACGATTATTTTTATTTTTAAAGCTTCAAAACAGACCACCAATTTAAATTAAATTTTATAACAAATAAAATAATTTTTGGGAAGACAGAAAAAGAATTAAAACAGACCAGGGTTGCAAGAAACAACACCGACTTGAACAAAATCCAAGAAAACCGGAAAATCCACTAAACTCATTTTAGAATTTAATTAAAGTTTGATTTAATCATTTAAATATTTTTCACTTTGAAATTTCAATTTAAGCTTTACATTTATTCAATGAAATGCAAATGGTTTGTTTTATTTCTAAAGATTTAAAAGAACTCTAAAACACGGGCAAGCTGAAAAGAAATAAAAAGAATTCCACGGGAAAACAACCAGGTCTTGGAAAAAGGAATTCCAAGAAAAGCCAGAAAATCAAATAAAATAATTTTTATTTAATTGGAGTTTGATTTACTCTCATTAAATTGTTTTTAAATTTATGAAGATTCAAATTAAGCTTTAACAACTTAAGAAAAATCAAATGGTTATTTTTATTTTGAAAATTTCAAAAACTCCCAAAAATTGGGATGTTAGGGCCGCGCACTGAGGTATACTTCACTCTCCTCCCTCTCTACTCCTTCCCCCATTGCTTTGTGATGAACTGACTGGTTGAATGAAATGGGGGATGTGGGCTATGAATATTGCTACAGTTATTGTTTTGGAATGAAATGGGTGGGAGCTCTGTGATGTGTGCTGAGAGCTATTGATGTTGTATGTGCCCTGTGATGGCTTAAGTGATGCTGTGGCTTAATTACAATGCCATGGTGGGTTTGGCTTTGGGCAAAAACAGAAAGGGGAAGGAAGAGGAATGGTGGGTACCTTGTCAGTCTCGGGTTGAGAATTGGGTGGCAGGGTCTGGCAGGTTTAGTCTTGGCGGGGTCGCCACAGGATTCTTGTGGTCGATCCTTTGGCGGTCTCGATCGTCTCTTGTCGCTCTCGTGCTATCGGTCTTCCCCTTTGCCTTTGGTCCTCTCCTCCTTGCTCTCTGTGGTTTGTGATGGTGATGAAATAGTGGGTGATGGTGAGGCTTATGCTTGCTCTTGGATGGCAGTGGGTGGGCAGTGGGCTTGTGCTGGGGTTTTGCGGCTTGTGGTTTGCTATGGGAGGTGTTCTCTGGTGTTGGTGCTTTGCTTGGTTGTGTTCCTTCGGTTGGCGGTGGCTTGGCCTTTGGTTTGCTTTATGTTGGCTTGTGATATGAGGAAGTGTTTTATGAGGGGGAGATGGCTCCTGAGAGAGGGGCTGTTCGGCTGGGGCTTAGGTGACCTCTCTCTTTCTACTGTGCATGACCAAAGTGCTATTTTCTTATCCCTTATGCTCTCACATGGCACTATCTGGCCTTGGTCCATTGGTTAACAAATCACTATTTGTGAGATTTTCTGCGGTTGAGGTAAGGTGATACGGTGCGGGTGTCGGATATTAATAACGTCGAGTGATGAAACCTACTGAAGGGCTATGGTGCCGACTAACCTAGGTTGGTTTGGGAATCCGGCTATACTTCATGAAATCTGACGGCAACCTTCTATACTCTAATTTCTATTTACTGCTCTCAGTTTGGCTTGCTAATCATTTTCTGCGTTTCTTGACAAGCGATGAAAATGTGGATCGATGGATGGTTCTATGGATTGGCAATAAATGGACAAATGGCAAGGAGGGCTTCGGCGAAATGCATGCAAGAAATTGGATTGTAATTTGATTAAGTGTTGTAATTTATATTTTGATCTAATGTAAATAAATCATGTAATAAAAGGCGAGTTTGTAATATATTTCTTTGGCTTTGCAAATGATTCTTGTAGTTGACTCTGAGATTATACTGATGATTTCTTTTTGTTGTAATGATTCAAATTGTTATTTGCGTTTAGCAATCCTGTATGAATTTGCATGACAATGCATTCAATATTAGACTGGGCCTATGTTTTAATCTTTTTTAACATAATTTTATTTATTGCTAAATATCGACTAGCGTTATTTAGATTAGTTTAATTTCTCGGGTTCTCACAAGATTACCCGAGAGAACTTCACGCAAGAGCACCCTCCTCCTCAGCCACTGAGAGAAGTGAAGGAAGCTTGGGATAGGTTGGCGAGGGCGGTGGCAACACGGCGTGAAATTCCACAAACGGAGCGCGCGGCCGCGTGGCTCTCGTGCTCTGCGCGCTCGCCGGCGAGAGGGGGAAGAGACTCCTGACGGGTGGGGCTAGGTCATTAGCAGCACAGTAAGGCGCGGTTGGGGTTTGGATCGGCTGGGTCAAGTGGGTTAGGTTCAACCGAGTCAAACCCTCTAGTTGACTGACTTCAATTCAAATCCTTCCACTTTGACCAGCGATTTAAAATAGCAAATAAATTTAGAAAATTCTAAAATTTTGTAGAGAGGTTCCTGGGATGACCTAGTACACATAAAATTTTATATACTCACTGATCATGTTTTATTTTGCTTAATTCAATTTATTCACAGTAGGGCTTTTTGAATTGGGTTTACATTTTCTTAGAGTTAAATTCGGTTCTAAAAATTGGGGAAAATTCATATTTATTCATGATAAATATTACAAGATTTAAATAAATTATTTCTCAGAGATCTTCACAAGTATTTAATGCTGTTTTCAATTTGAGCTTCATTTTGAGCTATATGTTTAACTTTGAATTGAAATTTTCAGATGCAATAATTTGTGTAAATGCTCGAATTCATATGCATGCTCATGAGATGCATTCTAATTCAATTAACTGAAAGTGGCTGTGACATTTATCGTTATGAAGCATAGTGTAGTCATTTTCTATTTTGGATGTCAGGTTTTCAGATAGATGCTAATTGCTCTCGCTTGCTACCGACGCAAGTCCATATATGCAGAGCTTGAGGGAGGTGGTATTAAGCTTACGAGGCATGCAAGTCCATCTATGGATCACCAGCGGCAGCGGCCACTGGCAGAGGCATTGGAGAGGCAAAACGGGAAGAGAGGAGCACGACGAAGATGATGACGCGGCTACGGCGACAATCGCCGACGGCTTGCATGGCGGCGATGCTGTAGGAGGACGCACTAGCAAAGTGAAGGGGAGCACTGCATAGAACACAAAGCGACGAAGGAGATAGAGGGGATTATGAGGGCGGAGGATCACCGGCGGCGACGAATTGAAGTGAGCAAGAGGCGGTGGCCGGAGTTGAAGGAGATGAAGAAGATCTCGATGCACGGCGGATGAAAACCAAAATTGAGAGTTGGGGATTATAGATCGAGATGTAGAACACAGCGTGGCGCAGTTAGACGAGCGAGAAACTCACCGAGGAGATGAAGAACATGGTGAAAGCGTTTCGGGGAGACGGGACGTGGCTGGAGGGGGAGAAGATGAAGGCGGCTTTGGCAAATCTCGGCTTAGGAGCTTTGGTGGGTGAGCAACAAGCGTAGAGGACGACGAGGTGACTAGGATGATGCGGATTCAACAGCTCGAGGTGGTTCGATTTTGAAGAATATTGAGGCACGGGCGACGCCGACGTTCAAGAAGATGACCAAGGCGGCAGGGCTAGGTGGCTTTCTAGGCAGCGACGACTAGGGCACTTGAGGCAATGGAACTAGGAGAAGCTGGTGTGCACGGGGCGATAGCTTTATCTGATGGGGAGTCGTCACGGAGCACGGACACCAAGGTGGTAGCGATCTGAGAGTCCATACGCGTCTGGCGTCTTAAAGCGGCAATGGCGCTGTAGCGGCAAGTGGGCCCACGTGAAGGAGGTGGCTGGCTGGGCCGAAGGAGGAAGAAGGTGGAGTGGGCAGGCCAATTCGGCCCACGAAGAGATTCCAATTTTTTAATTGATTTTCGAATACAAGGAAATGCTGGAAATTCAAAAGAGGCAAAATAAATAGCAAATGGGCTCCGAAAAATCTAAGAAAATATAGGAAAATTCCTTGGAACACAAGGAACCCAACTACTCAAATTAAATACTGACATTTACATTAGTCAAATTAAATATTTTAAATTTCAGAAATTTCCAATTAAGCTTTATTAATTCAAATAAAATAGGTGAAATTTTTCAGGGACCTAAACTACTCAATAGATTTTTGAAAACCCAAATTTTGGGACGTTACATTATGCTACCATGTCTTCACCCATTGTATAGGGAAATTTTGATAAATGCCACTGCTGGGTGCCCATTTTAGAGAAGTGCCATCGCTCATTTCGATATTCGAAATATGCCACTGCAAAGCTTGGAAGATCATACAAATGCCATTACGGTGCCTTTTCCCCATTTTCCATCGATTAATACACTATGCGGGCCGGTGTATTTTCATATGGACTATAATGCCCTTGCCTCCTCGCGTGACATAGGGACGCTCCCGGCTTCGGTTCGATCCATTCCCAGTGCTACTTGATCCCCTTCCATCCCCTTCCTCCGTGTGCCGCTGTGGAACCCTAGCTCCTGCGCCATCCCGTCGTGGCCCGCAACCCCCACCCTCGGCAGCCCATCCCACCGCCGCCAATTGCAATCCGCACCCTCATCTTCTACCTCGGCTCCCACCAAAGTGCGCCATGGAACCCTAGCTCCTCTGTGCATTGCCGCTATTTAGTGCCCATCCATGCCGCCCGCTTTGAGGAAAGTGAAGAAGGAAGATGGATGTGCCTCTCCTTCCCGGATCCCAGGTGTGGTAAGTAACTTGAACTCAATCCATTACCTAGCTTGAACTCGATCCGATTACCTCGCATTTGGAGTTCTTATTTACGTAACATCCCAACTGTGTAAACAGGGTTTGTTCAAATATAATTAAGGTGTAGAAATTAAAACTTTTCTCACACCTTGAAAACCCTAAACACTCATGTAATTCTTGTCAGAGAGTTGTGTAATCCAAAAACAAAGCTCTTGTTGACCAAAAGTCAAACTCCTTTTCCAATTATCTTAAATCTTGTGCCAAATATTTGAAAATATTTTTCCTCGGTCCTAAAGTTGATGTGGGACCCCTCTGAAAAATATCATGAGTTATAACACTTGTTTGATAAATTTTGGAGGTAGAACAAATCCTTGAACAACCTTCATGAATTTCCTGAGAAAAATGCATTGCATAATAACCTATGGAAATTTTATGCAAGGTTAATCTCATTGTCAGCAAGCTCCAGTTAAAATTTCATCAAATTTGGAGTTCATTTGCTATCACAAATAATCTTTGCTAAGTTTCAATTTGTTAAAAACTAAATTTAAAAGCCTACTTTGTTCCTTGGGCTAGCCACTTTGCAAAGTGGTCCAGCCTAACCGTGTCTGCACCTCGTGAGACCTCCTCTCCACCTTGATCAGTCGCGGCCGTTGGATTTACATCAATCGCCACGACCTCCTCCATGATCAACACCGCAAAGATATCCCACCTTGTTGAGGTCGTAGCCCTTGGATCCAAGATCCATGGCCATGACCTCCCTCTCTGTCAAAATCCTTGGACCTCCCACCTTGTTGAGGTCGTGGCCGTTGGATTCAGATCCAAAGGCCACGACCTCCGCCGCAATTCATCGCATGACCAGGGACCTCCCATCTCATGTTGTGCACCGTTGGATTTAAAATCACGGTCACGACCTCCTCCTTGTCTTATGCGCCAGATCTCCCACAAGACGTGAGGTCGTTGCCCTTAGATCTAAATCTAATGGCCATGACCTCTCTTGTGTGTTGTGCAAGCTCAAGACCTCCTTTGCGCCACGCCAGGCTCGAGACCTCCCTGTCTTGATCACCACCGTTGGATCAAAATCCAAAGGTCTTGACCTCCCTCGTGCTTCACGCAAAGCCTCAGACCTCCCTTTGGTTGTGCGCCCTTGGATTTAAATTCTAAGGCCATGACCTCCCCCTCAGGTTCTGAAGTTCATGTGCGGTTAAGACCTCACAGGAGGTCCGCACCGTTGGATTGAGATCCAACGCTTTGGACCTCCTGTCCCATTTTCCCACGTGCGCATACACATTAAGGAAATCGTGAGGCCATGACCTCCCCATCCTTGATCGTGTGGCTGGGACCTCCTCCCAGTCCTTTAAGCGTAACGGTTCAAAAACCACATCGGAGGGCCAGGACCTCCCCGTGGGCTTATCCAGCGGTCAAAATGACCTCCCTGTTCTTCTCCTTCCTTGGTCACGCGTCGTGGCCACGAAACAAGGGAGTTAATGCGTGTCACATCCTTTGTGTACCTTATAACAACTCTTTCTTGACCGCATTAAATGCTGGTCGACCTTCCGCCTCTGTCCCACAGACTGTCACCATGTCGGCCTCGTGTCTTGTCCAAGCCCTAGATCGAGCCATGGGCTAAGCTCACCATGAGCTTAACCCCACTCGTGTGCTGGTTCTCCCAAGTATAAAACCTCCCCCTTTGTTTCCTTGGCTTCCTTTGCACACCATTATCCCTTGCTTGCACCTGTGCTTGCAGAGCTCTAAACCACCAAAGCTCTCTTGGCGCCATTGTTGAGAAGCTTGAAGCTCCTCGGTGGACAAGGGTCCTGGAGTTTTCCTCCTTTTCTCCTTGCTTCCATTTGTGCCCGCCCTCTGGGACCAAGTCCTAACTTGATTTGTTGGGCATTTGCGAGAGGGGACAAAGTGGAGCTTGGAGCTGGCTTTGGCCGTGGAGCACCCTTCCTCCCGGCACGGTCCTCCTTCCTCGACCTCCTCGGCACCATAGGACCTCCAGTACTCCACGATAGTCCTTTAGCGGCTGGGCACTGCATGTATGATGTCGCGGAGCTTTTGTTTGGGCACCGCTTGAATGTCGCTGCAGAGCTTTCTTTTCAAATATGTCTTTTTGGCCATGCTTGTCATCGTGGTCATCTCAGGCTTCATGGCGTTTAAGGCCGCCGCCCATTGTCGAGTGATCGATGTGTCTTATAACGCTATTGCGCATTACATTGGTGCCGATTGTTCTTCGCCGGCGAGTCCGCATCGCCCGGCATTAGCCACGTCTTTTGCGGGAAGGTTTTGTCGAGCAGGGCGTCCGGTAGCGTGCCGTTAAGACGAAGATCCTCCCCTTCAATGTGCTAATCATTGGCCAATCTCATTAATCATTGGTTTAGCCATTCTTGCTCTTAACCTTGTCCCTTTTTCGCGCATTTAAGATCCCTTGCGCGCGGACCTCCTTGTTATCCCGCGTGCATTAACTATGTCGTGCGTCGCGCAAGCCCGTGGTCGCGAGCTCTGGGGCGTCCATGACCTCCTCAGGAGATCTGGGCGTCCAAGACCTCCCCTTGTGCGATCATGGCCGTCCTGACCTCCCCGGAGGTGCAGGCGTTAGGACCTCCCTAGGTCATCTCAGCCGTTCATGACCTCCCGGGTAGATCTTGGCCGTCAAGGTCCTCCCTCGGACGATCTGGACCATCAAAGTCCTCCTTGGAACATCTGGACCGTCCAGGACCTCCCCTGTGAGGTCCTGACGATGTAGATCTTCCTCGGGGAGACCTTGATAGTTTGGATCTTCCTTTGGAAGATCTCAACCGTTGAGGACCTCCCTCGCGTGATCTGAGCCGCTTATGACCTCCCTTGTCTTTAGGGTTTTTAGAAATTCCAGTGAACTCTTAAGTATAAACTGAAATAAGGTATAACTTTAGAATTTCATATCTTTGTCGTTTTAAATCCAAATGAGGTCATTCAAATTGTGTTAGCTCTGTCTTGAACTTGACTTTAATCCAAAAATGATTGTAAGTTGAGTTCAGCTCCAGAGCACAGTTTTGCCATTAGATTTTAAAACTCACTTTAAATATACACTCAAATTAATGCTTAACTTGTAAAATACATAACTAATGCTCTGTAGATTATTTTTGAGTGAGACCAACTTTGTTGGTTTCCTCTATTAGTGAACTCACTGTGAAAATTAGTTTTGAGCATGTTGCTGTTATAAAAATGAGGACTTGTGCATTATAATTTTGTTCAAGTTCTTGTTTTTGAAAAATTGTAGAAAGTGCATAATAGCTCCAAATGAGGTGAACTCAATTGTATTATTCATCTCATGAGGTGCTGGTTTTACAGTAAAAATTTCAGCTTCACTTCTATTCTAGAAAATTTTGCGATGAATAGTAACATATTTCTAATTAATAGGTTTGAGCGAATTGATTTCATCATATCTTTTGCATTAAGAATCCAAATCAATTGGTTCTTATTGCTAAATTCATGATAAATCATTGTCTTGCTTCTGTAAAATTTTCATAGCATTCGGAGAAGTTTCTCTGTTGCGTCTTTTTGGTCTTTCGTCGTTCTTATCGGTTCTTTACCGCTTTTCCGTTAGGTTTCGACATTTGTGGTAATCACGAGAGTGACCCTCTGCCACAACTTGACCAGCAACAACAAGGCAAGCAATTTGATCATTTCCATCATTGTCCCATTACTTTAAAGCTTAATATTTTGTTTCACTTATATGTATGCATGCTACTTTGTGTTAAATATCGCCAGCAATCCTATAGTTGCATAATCTGTAGGAATTGTTTATCCTCTACTACCAATGAGCCTAGGTTATTTGCTGTGGTTTGAGCTCGTTGGATGAGCTCTTATCACTTAGTAGTTGCGTTTTCTACTGCTTAGACATGCTTAGTAACGGTAGTAATAGGCGATCATCGACTTAGTCGATGGTCTTGATCACTCAAAAGCGATTATTACTCATATATGTCCAGCACTTGTGCTTTGATTAATTGTAAAATCAAAAACTGAAAATAAAAGATTGATTTAGACTTGGGCATATTGGATGGATGGTGCGGTTTTGGAATGTGGTGGTATGCAGGTCCCTAGGGCCCAAGTACTTGAGTCACTAAGCCAAGCGCTTTTATGTGCTAACCACACGAGGGGATATGGGACCTCTCTTGACTAAGTACTTTGGAAGGTGTTAATTATGAGCTGGTCGGTGGGTATGTTTTAATAATGTGTGTGTGTGGTGTTGGGAGGGAGCATTAGCGGACGGTTAGGGCTGTCTAATGTGTCCTTGTCCCCGTGGAAGCGGCTCATAATTAGCATCGTCCATTGGAAATGTCTCGTAGGACTTAGCCGTGCTTGGCATACCAAAGGTAGTGTGCTTAAAGGAAAGGCGGTCGGCGTGTGGGTACATTGGTACACCCTGCGAGGTTAAAACTATTGAATAGCCTCGTCCTAGGTTATGGACATGCTTGGTAAGGTCGTTCAAGAACTAGTCTCAACCATTTAATTAAAACTTGATGGGTTGGTATGAATGGATGTTCATGCTATTGTTGTGGTGACTTGGGTTAGTCACTTCGAGTTGATCTTGTTGTTGTTACTATGTTACTATCTCGTTGTTATTTCAACAATTAAAATGCTTTGCCAAATTGCCTTCAATCTATTATGTTATTGCAAATGAAACTTGCTTTATGCTAAAAGCGAGTCCAAAGCCTCATCCACTTAAATAAAGCTTGCATGTAGCTATTTATAGTTCTGTTATCTCACACGTAAGTCTTGCGGAGTACTTTATGTACTCATCGCCGTGGTTGTGGTATTTTTGTGGCTTTTGTTGCGAGAGGAAGAAGGTGAGCTCAAGAGCCTCACTTTTGTGCTTTGTGTTGCAGTTTCTTGACGACTAGCTTGGCGGTCGGTCGAGATGCCTAGGGTTAAGGCACCTTGATTGGCTTTGTGTTATAGCCATCTTTATGGCACTTTTTGCTTCATTGTTATCTTACTAGTCCTTGTTGTTATTTGGCGGAAGGCCCTCTTTTGTAATAACCTATTCCTTATTAATATTAACTTCGGTTTGTTGCTTATGTACTATGTGTTGTATGGATTTGATACATTCTTTTGTTGTGAGGTATGTATCTTGCATTCAGGGAGTATACATCTCTCGAGACTGGGTTTATTTGGTTGATAATACTAGGGTCAATTGGATGACTAAGTATTATGAGCTTAATAAATCCGGATGCTCACAATTTCCTCACTTGAACTCGATCCAGTAGTGCATTTAGAGTTCTTATTTCATATTTTTTGCTTGAATAGGATTGATCCAAATAACGTGTTTGGAGTAGACGTTAAAGTTGAAGCCTTCCATTCGAAAGAACCAGATGGTAGGAAATTGTACACCAAGGGCAGAACAATGAGTTGGGTCCTCGAATCCAATCATTGCACCATGCAATCGTTGATGGTGTCCTTGTCTAGTGAGGTTTCCTGGGGCGAATCACAGACTCCCACTGTGTGGTACTTTGTGAGGAAAAAGGGGAGGATGTTAGGCTTGTCGACTCTCTCTCGTTCTGGTATGTTTGACATGTACAGGGATGAGAGGCATTTTCAACTTATTATAGCGATGTTCGAACATGGCATAGCAATGACATATGGTGGTGAGGCACAGTTGAACAACGATTCAGATAATCTTAGTCAAACCAATTTGAATGCACCTTGTCCTGCAAATGCAATTGGTAGTGAGAGCACTAACAACATTGAAGCCCAGCCACCTGATGATCCATGTGATGATCCAGATGAGTACGTAGGTGTCGATGATGAGCACATGTATGATGTTCCTTTTAATGCGGCAGCACAGCATAATGATATAACTAATGAGGCTAATGACGCTAATGAGGTTAATGAGGCTAATAAGGTTGTTCCTGTTGAAGCTGAAATAAATGATGAAGTTGACTACGAGGTAGTCATAGCATATGATTGTGAGAACCCTAACATAGAAGAGAAGGCTATGTTTCCTGATATGGTTACCTTCGGGAAAGAGATTAGACATTACGTCGTCAAGACAGGTTTTGAGCTTTGTAATGCAAGGACTGACACTACAAGATTCATACCAAAGTGTAAAGGTGAGAACTGTAACCAGCGCATACATGCTTCTAGGCTCCCGGATGGGTGTACTATAATGGTATGCGGCCCTTCGTATACCTACTTTTGTGAATGACCTATTATATGTGTGTTTCCCTTCTAACTTTGTTTGTGTTTTACCTTGTGCAGATCAAGAAGCTTCCCTTTGTGCATGAGTGTTCAAGCACCAAGCTTTTAGATGGTAGGATGGCTACTCGAGTTTGGGTTCTTGGATAGACTTGGGGATGGTTGAAGGCCAACCCAAGCACTCTTGCTAAAGAAGCTCAAAGCAAGCTACAAGGAGATTATAGCATCAAGCTAAGGTATTCCAAGGCTTGGGTTGGCATGAAACTGGCTCTCGATCACATCCATGGTAAGTACGAAGAGATCTTTCAGATGTTATTCAATTTCAAAGCTGAACTATTGGAAAAGTCTCCTGGTAGTATAGTGGAGATTGATCTGAAGAAGCACGCCAATAACATGTGTTTCCGTAGAGTCTTTGTTGCAATGAAGTCGTGCATAGATGGTTTCTAGCTGGGTGTAGACCTTACATTGGAGTGGGCGCAACTCACCTCCATGGTAGGTACAAGGGCCAATTGGCATCTGCTACATCCATATATGGTCTGGCTGGTTGTTCTATGTGGCTTATCAGTTTTTGACTCGAGAGTCTTGGCGGGGAATGGTTCATGAGGCGATTGCATAGAGCCATAGGTTCCCCGTCGAGACTTATCATATCTAGTGATGCATGCAAAGGATTGGAGACTTACATTTGCTCTTGTTTTCGAAGTGAACATAGAGAATGCATGCGACACTTGTACTCAAACTTCATGAAAAAAATTCTATGGCCCGGTGTTTGTGGATAACTTGTACCCAGCTGCAAGGGCATACACTGAAGACAGGTTCAAGTTCCACATGGCAAAGATATATGGAGCAAGCCCCGAAGCTATAAAGTACCTAGAGATACATCATCCACATATCTGGTATAGGTGTGGATTCTCTGAGGCTAGCAAAGTGGATTATGTCAATAACAATATTTCGGAAAGTTTCAACAAACAGATAAAACCATTTAAAGGCTTGAATGTTGATGAGATTGTTGATAGTATAAAGGAAATGGTTATGACTAAGTTTAGCATCCGAAGAGTCATTGACAGGAATTTGGAGACTTCCATCCTACCATCTGTGCTAAAGGATTTGCATGCTAAGAGTATGTTGTTAGGGAATGCCAATATCTCCGTAGCGATCTTGTTCTTTGAAGTCACTTTCTTTGGAGAATGAATCAATCAAGAAGGCGCCTTGTAGACCTTAACAAGCAAGAATGTTCTTGCGAGGCGTTAGCGGTGTGTCTGGCGAGCCTTGTATGCATGATATTGCTTTCATTTGCCACATGAGGGATATAACATAGAGTCATATGTGCATGACTATTATTCATTGCAAAATTGAGGCTGACATATCTTTGGTGTTATACCCCTATGGTGATAAATCCACGGAAAAAAGTGGATTTGGGATTCACATACACCCACCTAAACAAAGGAAGCAAGTTGGTAGGCCAAGAAAGGTTAGGATTAGGGATGTCTTGAGCACGGCAAAGAAGGGTTATGTGCAAAAGGTGCAAGCAATTTGGACACTGGGAAAGGACTTGCAAGCTTCCACCTCCTGCTCAAGAAGAGGGTGCTGCAGACGACAATCAAGAAGTACAACAGAGAAAGAGGTACTGTCACTTGCAATCTTCCACCTTTTTCAATCTTGTTTTTGTAGTGTCACTTGTATTGTATGCTTACACTTGTACTGCATACTTATTATTTCAGGAAAAGAACATCCCCTAAGAAGGGGCCATCTGCAGCTAGCAAAAAGACATCCCCTAAGAAGGCTATGTCGCAACTAGCAAAAGGCATCCCTAAGAAGGCTATGTTTCTTTGCTAGCAAAAGATTGCTAAGAAGTCAAAGGATCCATCTACTGACTAGCAAAAGACATCCCTAAGAAGGGTCCATCAAAGGGAAGAAGTTGTCGAGATGATTGTTTAGCTTTTTCCTGGTTATGTATGATGAAGTGTCGAACCGGGTTATGTATGGTTACCTTTCGAACTAGGTTATGTATGGTTACCTTTCGAACCAGGTTATGTATGGTTACCTTTCGAACCAGGTTATGTATCGTTTAAGTGTCGAACCAGGTTATGTATCGTTTAAGTGTCGAACCAGGTTATGTATCGTTTAAGTGTCGAACCGGTTTATGTATGGTTAACTGGTTATGTATGATGAAGTGCATGTTGTTATGCATTCTCTTGGCTTATATGTGTTTCCAGAATATTTTGGATGTTGACAGTTGCTTATATGTGAAGATAATGCATAGACAGTTGGTTGTTTTATCCTTGTCATTATACCCTTCATTTTCACTCCGGTCACCAGCAAAGAAACCTCAGCATGCACTCCAATCACCAGTCACTAGATGTAAATGTTGGAAGTGAACTAGAATGAGCAGTCGCTCCAGTCACCCCAGTCACTAGAAAATGAAGAAGGCATCTAGTCACTCCAGTCACTAGAAAATGAAGAAGGCATCCAGTCACTCCAGTCACTCCATGACATTCATACTGCCACAGATTGTAACATCAAGTATTTGGAATGAAAGCAGATTGTAACATCAAGCATTCATCATTTTATTCCAAAATAGCACATTGTACATACAAGTAACATCAAGCATTCATCACATTCGTCATTTCATTCCAGAATAGCAGATGATACATACAAGTAAACAAAACATGCATATTACAATGCAAGCATGTAACCCTATTAGCTTATCATCACAACCCCTTCTATACTCCTTGAAATCTTCAATGACAGCAGTCATATGAGCATTATGCTTCTTCATTTCACACACAAGTTGAACCAGCTCGTAATTCCGCTCCTTCACCTAGCACACAACACTACTCAGCCTATTCATTTCTGCCACAAAAGACTGTTGTCCATCCGGAGCTTCATTCTCTATGGAAATTGTGCATATCTCTTTCAAGTATTGCTCATAAGCACACTCCTACTTGAAAAACGAACACTCAGGATCATTCTGCATAAATTACAGCCATCACAAATAGGAAGAACACAAATAGGAGACTTATTGGAGACTAAAACAAATACACCCAAGATATTGTACTTACTGGAATATTGTTCTTGCACTTGTAAAATATTCTCCTGGATTCGAGGCAGATACACTCATAACTTGATTATGGGGATCTTGCAAGATGGGCACTCGACGAGTGGAAGCTCTTTGCCTTCTATACGGCTAGAGCTTGAGAATGATGACTTCATAGAACTCCCTACTACCTTGCGCATTGCCATTGCTTGAGAATGGAAACTGGAGGAAAAGGATGGGAACCGGACAAGAGTGCTTGAGCAGGAGGAGGACCTTGCGACGGGATGGCGCAGGCGGCCGGAACTAGGGTTCCAAGCCCGGAGGAGAAGAGTCTGAACGGAGGAGGGCGCGGCGGGATGGCGCAGCGGCGGAACTAGGGTTCAAGCCCGGAGGAGAAGAGTCTGAACAGGAGGAGGAGCCTTGAGGCGGGATGGCGCAGGCGGCCGGAACTAGGGTTCCAAGCCCCGGAGGAGAAGAGTGCGAACGGGAGGAGGACGCGGTCGGGATGGCGCAAGCGGCCAGAACTAGGTTTCCAAGCCCCGGAGGAGAAGAAGAGTGCGAACGAGAGGGTGGAGCCGTCGGGATGGCGCAGGCGGCCGGAGCTAGGGTTCCACGGCGCCACGGAGGAAGGGATCGAGTAGATGGGAATGGATCGAGCCGAGCTGGGAGCGTCCCTATGTCACGCGAGGAGGCAAGGGCATTACTGATCCATCTGAAAATACACCGCCCGCATGTATTGTCGATGGAAAATGGGGAAAAGGCACCGTAATAGCATTTGTATGATCTTCCAAGCTTTGCAGTGGCATATTTCGAATATCGAAATGAGCGATGGCACTTCTCTGAAACGGACACTTAGCAGTGGCATTTATCAAAATTTCCCTTGTATATAACTACCAGAACATGTCTTACATTTCATTAGCTAGCATGATGTTCCATTCTGTTCATACCATCTAACCATTCGCCTTTCCACATTTTTATTTCTGTAGTATTTACAGATGAACCCTTTTATTTCTAACATGCCCATGAATTAATTATGTTTAGTATAGACACGCAACACACAACATATACATTAGGCTTAGATCATGTACAGTTATCTTTGTAACCCTTACATACATTGTGTACTACCAAATATACACCTTCCCATCCGCAAAAATCACACACATCAAACCGTACAGACAAAACTAGCAAGCGCACTCATTTTGACCGGGGGGGAGCAGCCAGTGATACGTGTGAATTAGACACGGTAATGCTGCTACTGCACTTCGAAGAAGTCGGGCGAACGGATGTGAAGTGTTGTGTTTATGCGTAGTCCCATACGTACCTCCCTCTCCTTGGGTTGGCAAATCATACAAGTGATTTTAAGGAGAATTTTTACGCTACCTCTATACATTTAAATGGCTTAAGTTTGGATTAAATTCATATAATAGTTTCCACGGGACGATGCGGACTTACTTGGGGCAACTGACATGCATTCTACATGTACTTAAATATTAATTGTTACACTTTACCTAACTAAGACGATTTACGAGTAGGCACACGTACTCTTTTTGTTATGGTCGAGCATCGATCCATTTCTGTCCATAAAGAATGTACGTTCTTCGTGTTTCAATGAACAAATCAAGAGTGTATGTAATGACCATCTGGTTCATCATGTATTGTCTACATCAATGAAACCTTAACATTGTAAGAAAGTTAAGACCACACTTTGCACGTTTATGACGTACTTAAGGACTCTCTCTCACACACACGCACCTTCGGAATATAGTCGAAGATCCAATAAGTTTTGGTTGGCCTAGCAATAACAAAAACAACACAAAATACTTGAGATCAGGTGGTGGAGTGAGTGATCTATCCTACGGTTGAAAACCCGACTGAAATAAGTCAGTTGTTGCCAAAAGTGTCTATCTTCAGTACACAGCCTTGGGAAATACAAGTAGGCAGTAGTTTCTGCACCTTCACAAAATCATAATTAACGGTATCTTTTCAACAACCACTTCGGCACGAAGATGTCCTCGCCATGGTCCATTCTCAGAATTTTACTATCCAGTCTGGTCTTAACCTTCGTAAGAAATACGTGGCTCGACAACTGCGCTTGCTTTGAATAGTATTGTATGGTTAATCTTTAACCCTGGAATTGAGCACAAAGGAACCACAAGAGAAAAGATGATAATGTCAAGAGGAATCATAATTGTAAACAACTAATTAACTACAATACAAGCATAACATGTCAATACGAACCTGCTGACTCATGAGAATCTCAATAGCGACATTTGGATCTCCATCAGCAGCAGTAAGAGCAACTTCAGCCTGAGTCTGCAGCAAGGTAATCGATCCATCAGTGAGATGCTTGCGGTGGCATATACAACACAAGTAGAAATATGGATAGCTGAAACAATTGTGGGCTCTTACGAGACATGCGACTTATAACATGACTTTGCTTTGCTTTCCAATATTAGTATCATCCAAGGAAAAACATATCGGCCGGTTACCGTTCACCCTGGGTAGGCGGTGCCCCGGTAGGCAGTACCGCTATGTAATTTTTGGTTTGAAATTCAATATTTCAGTAGAGCCCGTTAGAATTTGGGAGAAGAGAGAAATGGGGGCTAAATTGTTCATTCTATTGCAAGAGCCAAGGGGCAATATATAGTGTACAAGAGAAACCATAACCCTAGACTACAATTACATAACTACCCCTAACTCTTATACGACTATTACACTTCTACCACATATTATACTACTACCCTTAACACCCCCACTCACTCAATGTGTATGCAATAGCATTGAGTTTGAAGAGGACAACACTAAAGTAAAAGATAAATCCGAAGTCCGGGCTTGAAGATGTCATCAAAGCATTCAACTCTTGAACAAAAATTGTCCTTGAGCTCTTCACATAAGAATGTCTTAATATGGAGATGTTGAAACCGATAGGAATAGAAAGAAACATTAAATCAAGTCAATGAAGAGAGAGATAGAGACGAGGACACGAATCATATCCGCCCACCCAAGAAGTGAGGTGACGGTGTCGAATCTGGTGCTCGATGAAGGCAAAGACGACGGACCAGATCCGCCTACCCAAGATGTGAGATGACGGTGTCGAATCTGGCGCTCGACAAAAACAAAGGCGAATAGACAGTTGATGATAGGTGATAACGACAAAGAAGGCCATTGGTTAAGAGTCACAATGATGCGAAGATGTGTAGCAAGATGGCTACAAGAGAGGACCAAGCGGGCAAAGACGCATCAACACAATGATGAGGGTGACCGCACTCGATCCAATGAACAGACCGTGGCAACCCGAAAAGGAAGAAGCAATCGGCTAATCGACAAAGGATATGATGAACTGGCACGACTTCGACGAACTCAAAGAGAAATGCAGCGGACTTGGATGGACTCGATGGAAATCAAAGGAAAATAGAGTTAAGATACCACCAAAGAATGATATTACGGCGAGGTACTTGCTGCAACAGAACAAACAAACACAACAAAGACAAGAATAACGGTAGCTCGGTAGGCCCAAATAAAAGACCAAAGAGGACAAGATGGAAGATGAATAAATGAGGCCAAAGATGACAGGTCCGATGGGAGCTGGTGATGGAGATTGGAGATGGCCGGTGACGACAGATGCCGACGAGAGGCTGATGGAGCTCAAAAACGAGGAAGACGATAGCCGACGACTGCTTTTGCCATGCCGCTGCCTACTCCCTTCTCTGCTCCCCGCCGTCGTCAAGATGAATAGAGGTCGACGATGGCCAGCGACGATGATGGAGCACGAGGATGACGAAGAGGCCTGGATCTAGCTCTGATGGTGATGAAGATGACGAAGAGGCCCACATCCGACTCTGATGGTGACAAACCACCTGATCCGATCGCCCACCGCCACCCTTGGTGGACGGATCGAGTCAGGTGACATCGAAGCAGAGATCTAGGCGATAGCAGAGGGGCAGACACCAAGGCGGCGCTGGGCTGGACCGAAGCAGAGTAGGCGGCGTAGCCGGTAGCAAGGGAGGCGAAGCTGGCCAGTGGAGGAGGCCCGCCAAAAGTGATGGCGACGCGGATCCAGAGGAGGCGACCATATACGAGCTCCCGCCGAAACTAGAGGAGGTGTGGATCGAGCTCCCAACACCGGATCCGGATGAGGAGGCGAGCACAGACGAGCTCCCGCCGATGGATCCCACACAGAGGATAGCTCCCAACACCGGATCCGGAGGAGGTCTGCGTGGACGAGCTCCTGCCAAATCCAGAGGTGTGGATCGAGCTCCCGACACCGAATCTAGAGGAGGTGAGCATGGACGAGCTCCCACCGACGGATCCCGCACAGAGGAGAGCTCCCAACGCTGGATCCGGAGGAGGCGTGCGTGCCCGCCGGATCCAGAGGAGGCAAGCCGCATCGGGCAAGGACGTCGACGCCGCGATGGATCCAGGCTCGATACGCCAGATCATGTAGCCCACTGTCGCGCTGGCGGAGGTGGAGGATTTCTTGGCGTTCTTGGAGGCGGCGATGTTCAGGCAGAGCGCCTGGAGCATGGCGTCGACGGAGGCGTGGAGCGGGTTCGGCTCAGCTCGGTAAAACTCGTTAAGAAAACGAGTTCAGCTCAGCTCGTTAAGCTAACGAGCGGAATAGCAGGCTCGGCTCGGCTCGTTCAAAAAGCTCGACTCAGATCGTTAGGCTCATTATTAACAATTTGCTCCAGTATTACCTAATGAATTGAAGTTACTGAGTATAGATAACAGCTTTGAGGAGATAGACATCCAAAACAATCTGCTCCAGTACTAACTAATGAGTTGAAGTTACTGAGTATACCTTTCTCTCAGAGCCATGCCTGCTACTACTGTACTGCTAGCCTTGCATTTCTGTTGCAGATCTAGCTAGTGAATTGAAGTTACTGAGTATAGATAACAGCTTTGAGGAGATGGACATCCGGAAAAAGCCGAATAACTAGTGAATTTGCATGCAAAACAGTTACTCCATGCAGATCAACAAACAGAAAACATCTCTGTCAGTGAGGAACAATAACTAGTGAATTTGCATAATTTACAAGTACAACACGAAAAGGAACTCAATTCATAATTTCACAACCACAAGATCTAGGTTTGGTTCTTGGACACCGGTGTTGGACTCTAGGCTCGGTTGGATCCGGAGGCGGGAGGCCGTGCACGAAATTTGGACGCCGGGGTGGAAGGCCGCAGCCAGAGCAGGAGGCCTAGGGCTAGGACCGAACTTGAGAGACCGACCCGGACCAGAGCCGGGGTGGGACGGTCTGGGAGAGGGCGTGTGGCCTTGAGTTGGGGAGAGGGGCGTTACCTAGAAGATGGATGTGGGAGAAAACAATGATGATGGCAGTGAAATGACGCGCCGCTGGAGGAGATAGGGCAGTGGCGGTTGGGGGCCGAGGAGGTGAGGAGGAACACGTTAAGGGCAGAAGCCGAGGCGCCGATGTGCAGAAGCAGCAGAAGCGAGCGATGGGAAACTGGGGTGGGGAGTGCGACCGTGCGGGGATTATGGACTAGATTAGGGTTGTGCATAGTGCACTACGACACTAGCGCACAGTGGGATGGGCCTGGTTTTGTAGACGAGCTAAACAAGCAACTCGCGAGCCAGCTCGAACTTGGATCGTTAAGAAAACAAGCAAAAATGCCGGCTCAGCTCGTTAAGGGACCAAGTTGGAACCGACTCCTTAACGAGCCGAGCTAGTCGCGAGTTTCAAGCTTTTTCCACCCTTTGCCGCGGGAGGCGGCGTTGTCGGGAAGTTGAGTCGCGTCGCGTCGCCGCTGAGGCGGTACACAGCCTGGTTGTAGGCGAGCGCCGCCTCCTCGGTGATGTCAAAGGTGCCAAGAGGTGCAGGCAGTGAGAGAAGCGCTTCTCGGTGCGGGATCAAGGCTCTGATCGACAAAGGATATGATGGTGCAGTGGTAAGGAGTGGGCACCGCGGACAGTTGGTTGTGGATTTGAGTCACAATACCAGTAATTTTTGTTCTTGTTTTCCCTTTATCCTAAAAAAAATGAATTAAACAAAATTCGAGCAAGATTTTCCTGAAATTTCCGGTTACCAGAATCCCTGCACGCACATTTTTTTAAAACCAGAGATATTTTTCCTTGGTATCATCTAACATGGCCGCCAATGCAATTTTTTGAATCCTCTAACAACTGGCCAATCACCCACACCACCAATATTAGAAACAGGCCGTATAGCATGATAAGTGGAAATAGTACAAAATGTAATAAGCCGATTGGCATTTAGGACAAGCCACAAAGTACCTTTTCAAAACCCATCCCAACCAGCTTCTTAAGTTCTTCGTCAAATGTATCAGCCTACAGAAAATAATTTAAGGTAACACATCAATAATCATTACTAAACCAACAGCATCATACAATAAGAAATCATTAGAAGGTACAGTACACAAAACCTGGTCAGTTGTTACCGTTGCATCAAGTCTGACTGTGTTTGCTGCTGTATGCCTGTTATAATGACAGATCAGAAATTACAAATAAATTATGTTCATTCTCGTATTAGAAGAAAGTGGCACAGTTATTACTTCATGTATGTTTTATGTAATAGCATCAAAAAGATAGTTTTGCTTGATGTTTCTCATAAATCAAAGTTTACATAAGCCACTGTCTAGCTTCTCAAGGATATCTTACGTAAAACAAGAGACATTGTTTATACAGGTGTCTGATGGTTTATAGAGGAAAAGTCGTAAAGTTATACAGTGTGGATACCATTTCTAACCTTTGAATTTTAAGAAAATCAAACATGATGTGACTCAATAGATATGGCGATGGAGCGTATCAAATATTGGAGAAGATATGAAACTACAGCGGCACTATACAATAATATTTCTCCCTTGACAGCAAGCAATCCATTAGTGTTGGTGTATGAGTTAGTATGAATGCTTAGGAGAATATATGTAATTGCTAAATGACAAAAAAAAATCCTAGTCCCATGAGTGCACTTGCATCAAGATATAAGTATTCTTTTTTCATCAAAACAAGACAATGGTTTAAATGACCCTTGTGATTGTCTGGGCAATAAGATCGAAGTGCATGAGCTACTTGCAATATGCTTGAAGTTTAACTCAATCCTAGGAAAATATGCCCATCCCAAGCAAGCAAGCTTTGAGCTCAAAATCAATATCAAACTTTGCACCGATAGACTAAAATAGAAATAAAAAATAAAAAACCGACTGTCCTTACATCACATCTTTTTTATCACCTCACCTCCCTTCTGGCCCATCCACTCAATACTACTAGATTCCATTCCCTCCTTACCACCCACTAACCCCTCACCTCCCTACAAGGTTAAGACAATTCCAACATGGTAATGCTATGTTAGTCCAGATACTGTTTCTTTTTTTTTCCTGTGTCTTTTTCCCAACAATATTCTCTGTTTTGTTTACTTTGCTTGTAAACAAGTCGAAACTCTGCCACTGTTTAATAAGGATTGAAGGAAACCTATGTGTTCTTTATTAACATGTTATTTGTTCTGAATGCATGGTGCTTTGTGCCAACTGGTATGAAGTCTGCTCAGTCTCGGGAATTCATTGTATAGAAAACTGAATCAACAACAAGGCTGTAATCTTTCATAAGCTTCTCTCTCTCTGCCTCTTTTTTTTTTCTGGATATCTCAAGTCTGCATAATTTGATTGGAATTAGATCTCAAGTGCAAAATTTCAAGTGAGATACGAATTTTGTATAACTAAACTGCCAAGCTACCATAATTCAGCCATGGGTGTGTCATGTGGGGAAACGTCTATACTAGGTGCCGGCGGCAACCAGCCAACCACGATGTCTAACGACAGCAAGTCAGGTTTATTAGGTATTTCAATTCGGTTTAGGAAACGTGTGTTACAAGGGTAAGTTGAGTTAAGTTAGGCAAGTCGAGTTAGATGCGGATGATGAGTTTTGTATTAGAGTATCTTGTAACAGCTCAATCTATTTAAGACGTGTGTGCTCTGGAAAGTAACCAGAGTCTATTATCCAATTCTTCCTGTGCCTTATCTTCTAGTTCTTCTTCCTGCGTTGTCACTTATCCCTGCTCCTGGTCATCATCTTGTCGACACGGCTCCCGGAAGGCAACGCCCAGGACCTAAGCCTCCAGTTTTCCACAATTACTCGCTACGATCTGGGTCTGGGCGTGACAGTTTGGCATTAGAGCCTATGGCAAGCGATCAGGCGGCAATGGAAGAGATCCACGAGCAAATTGCGACCCTAACGGCAACCGTGACAACACAGTGGAATCAGATGAAGGAACGTTTCGGCTGGCAAGAAAATCACATCGGGGAGATTTGTGATCGCCTCAATAGTCTGGAAACTCGAAGGGATGGCTTGCTCCCGACTCCTGCTGGCTTGGTCTCGGGAGCTTCCAGCCATGCTAATGGAGGTTTGCAGATGGCTGAAAGACCTCCTCGCTTCCATCAGCTAGAATTTCCAAAGTATGAAGGAAAAGAAGATCCTCTCGGGTGGCTGCAGAGATGCGAGCAATTTTTTCGAGGACAGAAGACCCTAGAAAACGAGAAAGTATGGATTACATGTACCATCTCACCAGCATCACACAACAATGGTATTTTCAACTCAAGCGAGATGAAGGAGAACCAAATTGGCGTAACTTCAAAGAATACATCAATTTGCGGTTCGGGCCATCAATTTGCGGTTCAGGCCATCAATACGCCACAATCCCTTGGGTGAACTCAAAGAATTGACACAGGCCGGCACTGTCGAAGAATATCAAGAAAAGTTCTGGCCATTCTTTGTCGAATTGACAATCTACAATCTCACCAACAGGTTCAGTTGTTCACACCCGGCCTCTGTGAACCCATCTGGACCGACGTCGAACTACAGAACCCAGCTAGTCTTCAGATGGCCATGGCACTTGCAAGGGCATACGAACGGCGAGCACAGGTCACAGGTCAGGTGACAGGTCAGCATCCAACACAGTCGGTGATGACACCCGCAAAAGCAGCGACCACAACGCCACCAGCCCAAACCGCCCTACCCGCCTTGCCGCCAACTAAAACGGGAGCTTGCTCAGAGCCACCCCGTCGCAATATGCGCCGCCGCTATCTCATAGCCGAGGAGATGGAGCAGCGACGTGCAGCGGGTTTATGTTACAATTGTGAGGAAAAATTCACCCCGGGACATCGTTGCAAGCGCTTGTTCCTGTTATTATCTCAAGTAGCAGCTCCGACAATGAAGATCTCCAGGACAGTGAGGAGGGTTTGGAGGAACCGGGCATCTCGCTATATGCTCTGTGTTGTGGACTCATATTGGGGTCAGATGTACAAACGTCGCAACAAGCCTCCAGGACCAGCAGCGATATCAAGTTTCAATACGGCAACAGCCAAAGTCAATACAGAGTCCAGAAGCAACACAAACCAAGCAGAGTCCAAGTCGAACGACTAGAAGTCTGTGTTGATAACAATGAATAGTTACCTTACAATGAATAGTTTCCTTTTTATAGATTACTTCCGTATTAGTTACAGATTGCTAAGAGTTGTCTGTATAAATAGGAGGGACAATGTATTCCTGAGATCAATCAATAAAGTATATTCAAAAGACAAGATGTGCGATTGAGCTTCCTTCACGATTTGACCGAACCGCCCGATCGTATTACTGAGTATGATCGCTTCTCTACCAGAACCTCGATACCTGCTTCGTTCTCATCCGAGAGCTCACGAACATCTACTTCCTCCTCTTGCGCGTCACCGAAGATCTAGCCATATCACTCTCGGTGTTCAAAGGCGGCGCTTAGGCCGCCTAGGCGCCGCTTAGCTGGCCTTAGCTTCCATGCGACTTCGGGCAAAGGCGCTTCCTGGCGCCATCGGCGCCTGAAGCAGTCGGCCCTACCTAAGCGGGCTCAAGCAGTGCTAAGCGGGCAAGCGCGGCCAGGCTGTCAAGGCTCTGGAGCAGTCTTTGGGCGGGTCGGGGAGAACAGAAAAGAAGGTAAGTTCACAAACCCTACCCGATTTGGCGATTTCTCCTTCTTGCGGCTGCTTCAGCGTCATGCCGCTACTCTCTCTCCGACCCGAATCACCACGCCGCCTCCTCTCCGACCCCGTCACGCCGCCCTCTCGCCTTATCCGGCCCCGCCATTGTACTTTGGTTGGTTGCGTCTTCCAACCGCATGACCTAAAGACCTGAGTTGTCATGCTACTCCGTAGCCCCGCACCGCAACCACAATGTCATTGGCTCGTCAGCCCTACTGCAAAGTCGCTCCTCCTCGTCATCAGCGCCGCAAAGACGGAAGTCGCTCCTCACTTGCGTCGGCTGTGAGGCTTCGTTCTTTGTCTTGGCGATGTGTGTGGCGGCTCTCGGCCGTCACCGGTCGGGAGTTGGGGCTTAGGGAGTTAGGGTTATGATTTTGTGGGCCTTTTTGGTCATTGGGCCTTACAATACAATGTTGCCACAAGCCCACCTCTGTTTCCACGCCACCACGATCACAGCCCCCATGGTGAAGGCTCCATCGTCTTCCTCCCTCCGAGCTCCTATCTTCTCTCTAATGGTGGCCGCCTAGGCCCCGCCTAGGCCCCGCCTACGCGCTCTAGGCGCTAGGCGGCCACCCACCGCCCGCCTAGCGCCTAGCGCCTAGGTGAACACTGATCACTCTGACAGGCATTAAGCCACGCGCCAACACCATGCAACTTCGGGTGACGGTGGGCACATCTCTCCTGGCGCTCCTTGATTTAGGGTCTACACATAACTTTATCACGCCTACGGCAGCTTGTCGCGCATGTGTATGTGTCCAACCACAACCGAGGATGCGAGTATTGGTTGCTAATGGTGATTTGAGTTCCTAGCGTTGGGCTCTGTTCGGCCATGCCTCTGCAAATTGACACCGAGAAATTTCACGTAGATTGCTACTCACGTCCACTGGATGGTTTCGACATTGTGCTGGGTATTCAGTGGCTGCGAACTCTGGGTCCAATTCTGTGGGGCTTTGATGCCTTGACAATGGCCTTCTGGCACCACAATCGCAAGGTGCAATGATGTGGTTTGGGCGCACCAACAGAAGTTACGCGGGCATACCAACTCGATAGCACTGAGATGATGGAAGCACTACTGTCTAAGATTGCTGATTTATTTGTCGAACCAACAACGTTACCTCCAGAACGAGCTCGCAACCATCATATTCATCTTTTGCCGGTCCGACCCTAATGTTACCCACAGCTTCTCAAGGATGAACTTGAGCATCAGTGCGGCGTGATGTTGAACCAAGTCATCATCCGACCTAGTACGGCGGCTTTTTCTTCACCGGTGCTCCTGGTTAAGAAGCATGATGGTTCCTAGCGCTTCTGTGTTGACTATCGCGCCCTCAATGAGAAGAGGATCAAGGATAAATTTCCAACTCCCGTGGTCGATGAGCTTCGCGGTGCCAAATTCTTCACCAAGCTTGACCTACGCTCGGGATATCACCAGGTACGCATGCATCCTCCCGACATCGCAAAGACGGCATTCCGCACACATGAAGGCCTCTTTGAGTTCCTTGTCATGCCTTTCGGTTTAACGAATGCCCAGGCCACATTCCAAGCATTGATGAACAATATTCTCCGACCATACTTACGTCACTTTGTGTTGGTTATTTTCGATGACATCTTGATTTATAGTCATACTTGGGCGAAGCATCTACGACATGTTTGGGCAGTTTTTCGTCTCCTCTGACTGCAACAATTATTTCTTAAAAGGTCCAAGTGCTTTTTTTGGGGAGCGAACAGTGGCTTATTTAGGCCATGTCATTTCAGCAGATGGGGTTGCTATTGATGAATCAAAAGTTCAGGCAATTCGTGCATGGCCAACACCTCGTTCTGTTCAAGCACTGTGTTGTTTCCTCAGCTTAGTAGGGTATTACCGTAAATTTATTCAGGGTTTTGGCGCGATTGCCGAACCGCTTACACGTCTTCTGAAAAAGGCAGTGTTCTCCTGGACAGCAGACGCCACCGGCGTCTTCCTCAAGTTGTAGGATGCCTTGTCCACCGCACTAGGTACTTCAACTTCCTAATTTTGGGGCTGATTTCATTGTCGAGTGATATGCTTCCAATTCGGGCATTGGCACAGTTCTTCATCAAGACCACGGACCTATTGCTTTCTTTAGTCGCGCCTTGGTATCACGGCATGCTGGTCTCGCGGCTTATGAACGAGAGTTAATTGGATTAGTTCAGGTCGTCCGTCATTGACAACCTTATCTTTGGGGACGTCGGTTTCTCATCAAAACAGATCATTATAGCCTTAAATTTTTGCTCGATCAACGCCTCTCGACGATTCCTCAGCATCGTTGGGTGAGCAAGTTATTTGGCTATGATTTTCATGTGGAATTTAAACCCAGTCGTCTTAACGTTGTCGCGGATGCCCTGTCTAGACGTGATCAAGAGAACGGGTCAGTCTTCGCTCTGTCTACGCCAGAATTTGATCTTGTCAACGCTCTTCGGCAAGAGGCAACTCTGGATTCTGAATTACCTACGCTCTGTGATCAGATTGTTGCGGGCAGTGTGGATGCGCCTTGGAAGTTAACTGATGGTTTGGTCCTTTACAACAATCGTGTGCATGTGCCACAGTCCTCTCTGGTGCTCCAGATAATTTTGATCTCAGCTCATACGACTGGCCATGAGGGGGTACAGAAGACTTTACACCGTCTTCATGCTGATTTCCATGTAGACTGTGACCGTCAGTTGGTACAGGATTTTGTTCGTTCGTGCGCCACGTCAACGCAACAAGTCAGAGCATTTGCATCGAGCGGGTCTACTCCAGCCATTACCAGTACCTTCACGCATTTAGGAGGATATTGGATTGGATTTTGTGGAAGGGTTGCCCCGTGTTAATGGGAAGTCGGTCATTTTGAATGTTGTTGATCGCTTTTCCAAATATGCTCATTTTATTCCTCTCGCTCATCCGTATACGGCAAGTTTAGTGGCTCGTGTGTTCTTTGACGAGGTGGTGCCGACTCTTGCTTTGGTGATAGTAAGATCCTTACTCTCATCGAGAGGATAACACTTGGAGATGGGGCAATTTTTTTGTTTATTTCTCACATTA
The DNA here is from genome assembly GCA_036346405.1 of Phyllostachys edulis. NCBI lineage: Eukaryota > Viridiplantae > Streptophyta > Magnoliopsida > Poales > Poaceae > Phyllostachys > Phyllostachys edulis. Next base: position 99,109,560 of record CM070549.1, read on the forward strand.
ATGCTATGCCAACCTCGAGGGTTGGGGATACAAATTTATAGGCACCACCAAAGTTTACATGGGATTTCGATGGCGGTGGTTCACCCGGATGTGCTTGTTCGCTTGGCGGAAAATCTGGTTCTTTGCGAGCTGGCGACTTTGGTTGCCCACCTGAAGCGCCACCGCCAGTTGTCTCTGCCGAGAGATCACCAAGCAATAACGAGCTGCAGCTGGCCGAAATGTAAGCGCGAGGCCGCTATGTACTTTCGGCTCACAATGGACAGGCCTACCACTGCCGCTGATCGATCGCCAACTAACGAGGCACTTGCCGAGAAGAAGAGAATCCCGCCAGTTTTTGCCTTGTTCTATTGTGAGTGATCATGATCCAATCTTCACAAGTAACTTTTGGACTAAACTCTTCCGTTTGTCCGGCACCAAGCTCAATCTCAATTCAGTTTTTCATCCTCAGTCCGACGGTCAAACCGAGGTGACAAACAAAATTATTGCTATGTATCCCCGTTGTATTACTGGAGATCGGCCTCGACAATGGATTCGTTGGCTTCTATGGGCAGAATATTGCTATAATACTTCGTTTCAGACTTCTCTTCGAGATACTCCTTTCAAGATTGTCTATGGACGTGAACCACCTTCTCTTCACCAATATACTACGCGAGATGGCCATCTGCCAACGGTCGAGCACCTCCTTCAGGAGCGAGATCAACTCTTGGCTGATGTTCATGATCGACTTCTTCTAGCACAACACCACCATAAGCTTCATTATGATGCCAAACATCAAGCTGCGATCAACTTCGTTGGCGATGGACTGGCTTGACTTCACTTCATCATCGATAGGCCTTATCATTGGCACCTCATGTCAATCGTGAGCTAGCCACTCGATACTATGGCCCGTATCAGGTTTTGGAGAAAATTGGGGACGTAGCGTATTGTTTACAGTTACCATCTTGCGCCCGTATTCATGACGTATTTCATGTCAGTTTGTTGAAACCTTATCATGGTGACCCGCCGGCAGCACCACTTGCGCTACTGGACCTTCAGTAGGGCAAAGTGACAGCCACTCTTCGCCATGTGGTCCGAGCACGTTTAAGTCGCAGTGTTCATCAAATTCTGGTGCAATGGGAAGGGTTACTAGACTCAGAAGCCACATGGGAACCTGTAGAAGAGTTTTGCCTTCGATACCCTTTGTTTCAGCTCGAGGACGAGCTGTTTGCCGAGGAGGGGAGAGATGTCATGTGGGGAAACGTCTATACTAGGCACCGGCAGCAACCAGGCAACCATGAGGTCTAACGGCGGCAAGTCAGGTTTATTAGGTATTTCAATACGGTTTAGGAAAGGTGTGTTACAAGGGTAAGTTTAGGAAAGGTGTGTTACAAGGGTATGTTAAGTTAGGCAAGTCGAGTTAGATGCGGAGTTTGTATTAGAGTATCTTGTAACAGCTCAATCTATTTAAGAAGATGCGTGTGTGCTCTGGAAAGTAACTGGAGTCTATTATCCAATTCTTCCCGTGCCTTATCTTCTAGTTCTTCTTCCTGCGTTGTCGCTTATCCCTACTCCCGGTCATCATCTTGTCGACACGGCTCCCGGAAGGCAACACCCAGGACCTAAGCCTCCAGTTTTCCACAATTACTCGCTGCGATCTGGGTCTGGACGTGACAGGGTGCATCTGAACGAAGCTCAATTTGGCTCAAGCTTCATTTGAGCTGAACTTGAGGTGGTCAACCAACCAAGCCAAGCTTGCAGTACCAAACAAAACCACACGGAACCTACTTAGGATCACTTGAGCACTGCTCATTGTCCTACCTATGCACACACTTGTCTCCTACACACGGGTGTGCAGCATTATACTTCAGAGTTTAGTCTTTGCAAAACAGGCCATTTCACAAACCAGTCAAACAGGGACTTATTAGTGAGACAAATTATTTCAGAAATGGTAGGAAGTTTACACAGTGCAAATAAAAAAAGAAAAAATATACGGAAGCTACAAAAATAAAAGGCTAATGAGCTAATTATTTGTTAGGGATAAAAAGATAAAAGTCTAATTTAGAAAAAGAAAAGCATTGCTACTACAAAATCTACCAAGCTAATCATTTGTTCAGGAAAAAAAACTGATTTAGAAATGATCGTTTAGTTTATTCCAAGTCGTTCTTGCTTCATATGAGTTTCTGATTATAATGCACGTGACTGCCACAGAATGTGTAATAAATTAAAGATATGTCAAGTGAAAATGCATTACTGTGAATTCGTTAGGGGGTCACTTGGAGTTGAGTTATCCAACAACCTAGCATGCAGATTTGCACTTGCCTCCCTTGCAGTTGGTTCAGTTCCTGTAGAACCAAGTGTCCGTCCTCTCCCTGGAAACCTGGGATCTTCTTGTTCCTACAGGAAAATATTTAGCAAAGTCTTAACTCCTAAGCTCATATATTGCAGGGATAGCCTATATTTCAGGAAGATGGCCTATAGATCTGTGTAATGTGTTGATCAAATGAAGATGATGTCATGGCCGTGGGCCAGCCCATGTGGCCAGCCTGACGTGCACAATTTTGTAAGCTTAGGACAGAAATATTTCTTGGACAGCATCATCCTGATGGCTACAAAACGAAACAAAAGTGCTATCTATAACCTTGAAAAAAAACTACAAGGAGAGGATAAAAAACTACCACCTGTATCAACTATCTGAGAATCAAGCAGAATAGTGGTTTCGTGGGTAACTGACCAAGATACAGTCCATGAAGTAGTTAAGAGATTTATATGTAGATTTTGTTGTACATTGCCTTCTAAGAACGCATGTACAAAAGTGTAACTTTTGGTTCTATCTAGATGAATGCTTGGAATAAGTTTTCTCTCACTCAGACAATCATGTTGCAAAAACATCATAACAAAACCAACTATTACTATGATCATATGATGTCTGCTATCCATGGAATGATTCAACCTCGATGGGTTCTGGCCAAGCTCGAGTTTCTCATAGAAGCTTCACAAGAGCTTCCTGGAAAAGCTTTCCAACAAATACTACTAAATGATTGTCTAAACCCTAAGCAGATGATGGAAGTCATCAGCAGAAAATTTATACTTGCAAACATGAGCACATTTATTTGCATTCTTAATTTTTATACCTGAGTAGTGGATGTCTGCCTACTTGGCATCCATGATGAAATATTTCTCAGGAAATTCCCATTAATCAGAGCACTGTAATTCAAGAGTTTAATATATTACTTTTATGAACATTAGACCAATGTAAATCAATATGGAAACAATACCTGGGTGTGGTAGACGTGTTAGAGTATGTAGGAAGCTGGCCATATGTAGTCCCTCCAGTACAAAGAATAAAGCCAGGACGCCTCACACAAACAGACTGACATCCAATATCTTGGACAATAAATATTGATACAAGGAAGATGGAACTATGGAAGATGGTATGACAAGGACAACTTAAATCATTTAGGCAAAACTTACTAGCACTGACAAGCCCTCGATAGAAGAATAAAATGATGGTCCAGGCAGCAAGTAGTTGAACAGCCCATAAGTGTCTGAGGGCAAATAGAGAAGATCAGCAAGGATGATAATAACTAATCTAGCTCATGAAGACTTCACAAAAAAAGGGTACAAGGGACAAACATGCAAACCCCGACAAGATGCCACACAGGTGCCCCAGCAGTGAAACATTGCTTGCGAGAAACTGAAACAGTATCAGCAAAATCCATGCATACCTGACATTGCACACATTTAACATATTGCTGTATAATTCCATACAGTAAACTGGAAGTGAGGAACTTCAACAGGTGCATGGAATGAGTACCATTTTGCAGGAACATTGAAGAGACCGAAGACACTGGCAAATGAGAGAGGATGTCACTTTATATGGAATAAATATCATATAACAGAAAAGGGCTGGTTTCTTTCAGAAAGTTGGGAAAAAAATAGACTTTCTGTGGACATTTAAGGAGAAGGGCAATTTCTTTCTGAAAATGGGCAAATTTTGAATTGAACTTTTCTAGATACTTGTTTAATGAATAATGATGCTCTTTCCACTATATCAAGGACATAACAAGCAACAGCCAACAAGAATAAAGAAGGAATTGTAGGGAATTATAGTAGGGCAATTGTAGGGAATTATAGTAGGGCAAGATATCTAGTGAAAACTCGTATATGGTTGCAATCATGCAAATTCTCCATGTAGACCGTTGGGTGAGTGGTGGACATATCAGATTTATGGGAGCTCAATGAAATATTTTCTGAATAACCTCCTCATGTAAGAAAATACCTTCTCAAGAGCCAAGACCCACTACATTTGATGCCATGGTTGTCACGGCGTCGCCAAGGCATCGCCTTGGCGTCCCAGCGGGGTGGAGCAGACGCCGTGGTCGCTCACCTCGCCTTGGCCATCTCTCGAGCAATCACATCACACGTGGCCACGGCCCAGTACTCCATCTCCTCCTCCGCTCCCTCCTCCTCCGCCTCCCTCCTCCTCAAGGCCCGCCACTCTCGGCGTCCCATCGCCGATCCGGCTCTCTTGCTCGATCCGGCTGACCGAAGTTGCCGCCTCCCGAGCCGCAGATGGAAGGGAGGAGCCTGGCCACCTTAGGGAGGAGAGGAGCCTGCCATGAGAGGAGGGAGATGGGGGGAACTCAAGCCGGAGGGAGAGGGGGTCATGCGGGAGGAGATGGGGAGGGTAGCCGTCGAGGGGAGGAGATGGGGTCGCCGCCAGGAGGAGGGAGATGGGTCGCCATGAGGAGGAGATGGGGATTGGGGAGGGAAGGGAGCAGTGGCTTTCTCTGGCAACAAGAAAGCGGCAAAGAGGCGGGATTTGGGCAATGGCGTGAAATGGGCAAATGGATCTTCTACTCCCAGTGTATTGCTCCTAGTGTATTGCTACTTGCTAGTTATAGAATTGTAGTTACTACTTAGCTCGCCTTGCCTCGCCTAGAGGACGACTAGGCGCCCGCCTGGACGACTAGGCGTTCTGGCGCCCCTTAGGCGCCGTGGTCGCCAAGGTCGCTGTGACAACCTTGTTTGATGCATATAACCCTCACCCAACAATGCACGTGGGAGCATGCATAATTGCACTCAAATATGAGTTTGCACTAGATATGCCCCCTTATAGCAGAGTAAGTTCTCCTAGTTCAGTAATCAGTGGTAAAAGTAATAAGCTAATTCAATGACGGTGGTCAACTGCTCATATCTAAACTAGTCTAACAGTGTCATTGTACAACATGATATCAAATTTCAACATTTTGAACAATAGTTTGCAATCTTATATCCTGCATGCAAAAAAATGGTATGACCTCAACACAGACAATTTGAGTAAGGAAACTTTATCAACGTAACGGTATAAACTCAATTCCTCCCACATTTATATCTTCTGAAACCTCATATAAATCATTAAAATGAGTATAATGTATTATTAACCACCAGAGAAGCACTGCACCTTCGAGATTGCACTCCACTCAAACTTGTCTCAATGACAATCATTGAGAATATAACTCCAGAAAAGCCAATAGAGCATTCATCCACAAGAAATGGAACAGGGTATAGAGGATTGTAAGCCACCAAGAAAGCAATGATGAGATGAAGAATTGCATTTGTCGTTGCAAGAAGGAACATCAAGAATAAGAGACGGACTGATCCCATAATTCTCTCCAACTCAGTGCCCAAGGGTACCAAGGCCAGCATGTTGAATAGCACATGAAGCAAAGAACCATGAAATAGAACAGCTGTATAGAACCTGTACACTGAAATAAAATATGAACCATGTCAAGGTAGACACACACACACAAACAAAAGTACAACACAATCTTCACAGGTAGGAAGAAAATAATGCTTAAGCATGTATACATCAAAGATTTTGGGTTGAGAAATGTATAAAGAGTCTTGAGCTTCTTCAGTAGTTCAGTATTTTGATTTTTAGAAGAGTGAAAACTCTATCCTAGAAAGTGTCTTTTGTCACTTCTTTTCACCATTCATGAACATGTCATAAAATAGTATTAACTAGAGAAAATAGAGGATAGGATGCGATATGAATTGATGTCATGTAACCAACTCTTCTCATATTATATGCATGAATAGCACTTGAATTTACACATTACAAAATGCTAGGTTTTATTGTTTTAAGTCGGATGAGCTCTGGCAAAATATAAATGCTATGTGCAAAGGATATGTTTCCACTTTCCAGGATAAATTGTGATTCATCATTGTTGAAGAAACCCATATTTGTGTTTCACAAAAAAGAAAGGTCAGAATGAAACAGACCTTGAAAATGTGACGCTACTGTAGAAGGCAAGAAGCATATCTCGCTGAAGGAGTCATAGCCAATCAACAAGCACGCCAAATAAATTGCTCCACATATTAAGATAACACCGGAAGTAATGAACGGAATGCTGCTCCACCACTGATTTAACCTAGTCGAAATTCCAGCCTGTATCCACGAAAAAATCACGTAAGAACAAACATAATCTACGTCAAAAGTTTCTGCATCTCCTGTTTTCCTCCATTAAACGCGCCGCATAATCCCTGCTCGAAGAGCTACTCCAACAATCTCCTACAAACCTAACAGCGAACCAGCAAGCATGCCAAACCAGGGCAACCAAACCCAGTGCCCAGAGACGAACCACAGCACAAATTGGCCCAAAACATGTAAACCCCCACATTTCTAGCTTAATTCACGCAACCACTCCCCTCGCAAACCCTAGGCAGTAGCACAACACCACCTCCAAAACCACCCCCAAGCCCCCACCAATCGGCTCCTCAATTCCTAAACCAGCCACCCCCTCCCCCCGGCCCCGAAATCCTCAACAGCGCTTCTCCGCGGGACCTCGGAGGGTTTCGTGGCGAAACGAATTCCGCAGCGATTCGAAGCTAATGCGTCCCAGATCCAAAGGGAAATCACCCGAAAATTGGAACTGGGAACGAAAATCGCACCTCCGTGATGATGTTGGGGCGCATCTCGGATTTGCCTCTGGTGGTGGCTTCGCCTTCGCCGGGTCGTGCGAGGGATACTACCGAGATCTCGAGGTTTTTGGTTTTGGGGCGCGAGAGGAATTGAGCCGTTGCTTACGAGTTACGGGAGGGTGGCGTCCTGCACGGGGAAATCATCGAAGCTTCGACTTCGAGGGGTTACGTTGTAAAAGCACTGGGCAAAAATCTCAATAGTGCGACGGCAGGGTCTATCGCACCCAGGGAGCTGCAGGCAGCGTGGTAAATCGGGTCAAATGGTAGCTCGTCACGTGATTTATCACACACTAAGGACACAGTAGATTACTTTCTGTGAATTTTGAGTACAGTATTAGTGATATTTCTATCGATTCGTTCATTGAAGGGTTATTTTTACTCTTTTGTTGTTAATTTGTTCGTTGAATGGCTACTTTTATTATTTTGTTGTGAAATAGTATTATTTTAACCCAGTGCATAGTAGGTCACTATCTCATCGTAAAATAGTATCATTTTTAGTAAGTTTCGAGCACGTCACGGACGATATTTTAGCCAATTCATTTGTCCGGAAGCTATTTTTACTATTTTATCGAAATAATGTCATTCTAGCCTAAAACATAATTTCTCTTGAATCATGGCCTTTTTTGCTCAACTGTATCTTAGTTTTGCCGAACGCGGTCCCTACGGGGCCCACACGGTTGTTCCTCCACGGAAACGCCGTATCGGCAAAGGGTCGCCGGAATGATCCCTCTGGTCGTCTTTTTTTCCGGTGTTTTTGCTGCGGGATTCGGTGGAATTTCGCATCAGCAGTGGTGCTTAAGCGACTACACATTGAGCTCACGCATGTTGGATGACGGCGATCCGACGGTTCACATCGAACGAAATGGAAAAATAGGGGAGCAGGATTTCTTTCCTTGCTGATCGGCGGATTAATCTGGACCGTTAAACATGCGATCCGAGGGCTAACAAGGGTGCAATAGCTGATCCCTCTTTTGCGGCTTTTGTAACGCACGTTATCCCCGTTCCATGGGTCCACTGAATGGCAATTATTTTAGATAAGAGTAGTAAGTTAGCAGATTATATATGATCAAATCCGACGAACCACCCAAATCATTTAAGACCATCAGGGGCACAGTAGCTCCAATTTGAACTACATTTGAAATGCAATGTTTGACTTAACCTTAAACTTGAGCTTGGGTCACCAACCAGGAGGGGTTTCAACAGATCGAATACGAATCGATTAGTTGTCTTTCTGTATTCGTATTCGTATTCATATTTTCTAAACGAATACGAATACGAATTTAAATATTATTGAATACGAATCGAATAACTACTCAATTCAGTCGGATTGGGATATCCTCATAACTCACGTAATTGCAAGATATTTATGATATTTTATCCTCGTACATAGCATATCTAATCATTCTAGTTTATCTATTTCACCTAAAAACATGAATTTATATTAAACTAAAAATACCCATCCAACTAATTAGCCATAATGCAATAAAATATGTATATTGTTTTATCGAATACGAATAGTGCGGATAAAATAACATTTCGGATAGCAAAAGTTCATGCCATATTTGTATCCATATTTTTTATACAAATACAAATACGAATGAGGGAGAACTTGTTAATCAGATGAAAAAAAATCTAAACTATATTCGTTACTAACCAAATTTGAATGACTGATAAAACAAATAATTTGGATTTGATTGACACCCTACCAACCGGTGTGGGGTTTGTTGTGGCTTGCCTAATTTCAGCAACGAAAGCTACAACTATGGTAAGTCAGCATCAACAGAAGTGCTCGAGGAGTACTGACTAGTGTATCCCAGCCAACCAGACTACGTGTTCTCAATTAGTGCATCCCAGCCGACCAGACTACGTGCTCTTTTATTTGAGTTTTGCAAACAAGATACTACTAGCTAGGACACTAATCTTTTTTTGAGACTATGTTACCACACTCATGCTAGGTACTTAAGCACTAACCACTAAACCACGGTTAGGCCTAGTAGTGAGCCAATCTAGCGTAGAGTCGAGGGGCTGAGTGGCCAATCGTTTCAGTATACCTTGCAACTACATATGGATCACTTCAGATTAGTTAGAATTTAGTTAGACTACACCTGATAGTATGAGTAGTAGAATCTCAAGAGAAATAGAATAGTAATTGTCTATTTTTAACTTTTTCAACTTTAGTTGAAAAATTCCATAATAGCCTCACGAAAAAAATTATAAATACAAAGAAATGTCTATTATGTCTTTAACAAATCAATGCTCAGATTTGATTTATACTACAACCATATACTACCGGTAGACTGTACCGTAAAATTTCTCTACAACTAGGGTTGTTATATATTGTGCAGGTTTAGTGCTTATAAGACATGTACAATATGAGATGCTTACATACGAGTGCTTAAAGAAAAATAATATAACTATGTTATGAAGTACCTACGTAAAAGTCGCTTCCTCTAATGCAAGCATCTATTTTATAGGTGTTTAGATGATTGTATTATCTATTAATTATATATAGTCATATACATAAACACCTCTTAAGCACCGGTGCTTAATCAAACATCGATGCTACAAAATAAGCACTTTATATGTCTACGTGGCAAGAAAAATCAGTTTTTCTTTACTAAACACCTCTCTAAGCACCTGCATTGTATATACTCTAACTAAGGTTATATATATATATATATATATATATATATATATATATATATATATATATATATATATATATATATATATATATATATACGTCCATTTTGTACTCTCGAGTATGTACTCCCTTCAATATACCACTTAAACGAATATATTATACTTCTTTATCACTTTCAAGATACTTAAATACCAATTATAAGATACTCCAATGCGACTTGGTTGAAAATTTTCTATTGGAGCCCTTTAATTTTGTTATATACCCTTTTCATATATAAAAGAAGTATATACATAAATTTTGCTATAAAAAGTGGACTTTTATGAAATTTTTCATAGAACTCGCTTTGGAGTATCTTATAATCTTTATTGAAGTATGCTCAAATAGATAAAGAGGTATCCTCATACGATTTAAGTGGTATGTGAGAGGTGAGAGTATGTACTCCCAGGAGTACCATACCATTTTCCTATATGTATATCTATCTATCTATATATATATATATATAGAGAGAGAGAGAGAGAGAGAGAGAGAGGAATGGGCAACACTCGGCAGAAACTATGAAAATTGAAGGTAGTGTCCAAAGTCAGAGTGTTTTGGTGGATAGTTGTTGAAGGAATTCTACCAAATATTGTTGGAAGTTGTTTTCAAACAACAAGTTATGTCTCTTCACTTCATGAGAGGGTGCATTCGAAGAGTTGTGTCTCTTCATTTCGCATCCTTTCACGGAAGGGTGCATTTGAAGAGTCGCATCTCTTCATTTCGCATCCTTTCAAACTCTATATAAAGAGATGTGCTTCAGATTTTGAGATGCACTTCACAATCCCATTCTCTTGTTCTATTCATGACGGGTTTTTACTTTGCTTTAGTGCAAACTTTGTTCGGGCTTGTCTTATCCTACTAGCTTATTTGAGTAGACTCTCAAAACATTTAGATAGGGTGCAAATAATCGCTTTAGGAAAGCACTTTGGCGTGATTCAAGTCTCCTACTCCACAAAATTCCCAACAATTTAAAGTGATTATAATGGAGTCCGAGGCTTCTGCTTTCACCATAAAGTTCATGAATCAATACATTTTTCCTCACGACCATGAAGCTCTTCTACATTCTTGATCCAGCGCTTCTTCCAATACCGGTGCCCGAGGAGAACGACACCGACGAACGTAAGGCAAAGAGAACAAAGAGGAACGAGGATGATCTGATATGCCGTGGACACATACTCAACACCCTCTCCGACCGGCTGTATGATCTCTACACTGACACGCCATCGGCAAAAGACATCAGGAATGCTCTAGAGAGCAAATACAAAGCAGAGGAGGAAGGTACAAAGAAGTTCCTTATCTCTAGGTACTTCGACTTTAAAATGAATGATGATAAATCCCTTCTTTCTCAAGTACATGAGTTACAAGTGATGGTGAATAAACCGAAGGCAAGAAGATTGATATTCTGAAGTTTTTCAAAGTTGGTGCAATTGTTGTGAAATTACCACTAACTTGGAGTAACTACAGAAAAGACTTCGATAATTCGAGGATCTTTCCTTGAACAAATTGAAGCACCTTCAATCGAAGAGGAATCGAGGTGAGAGAAAATGGCAAATGTCAATCTTAACGCCGTTCCTCCGAGGCAAATGCTGTAAGTGACAACAAACCTAACAAGAAAGGTGGAAATAAAGGTTTTCATATCGGACCCAAGAAAACAAAGGTGCTTTTAAGAAGAAAAGTGCAGAAGGAAAAAAGTTGCTATCTATGTGGCAAGAACGGGTATTTTGCTCGTGATTGTAGGCACCACAAGAGTGCAAATAACAAAAATGCATCATGTGCAACTAAAATGGATGATGATGAGATCATCGCCGCTGTGAGTGAAGTCATGGCGGTACAAGGTAAAGTTCCTGGATGGTGGTATAATACATGTGCCACTGTTCATGTTTCCTATGATAAGTCTTTATTCAATACTTATGTTGATGCAATCGATGGACAAGAAATACAGATGGGAAATAAAATCGGTCCAAAGTGCATGGGAAAGGAAGCATCGAACTGAGTTTCAATTCTGGAAAGAAGATGACATTGGTGAACATTCTTCATGTGCCAGATATGAACAGAAACCTTGTAAGTGGTGATCTTCTTGGAAAGCCGGGTATCAAAACTGTGTATGAATCAGGCAAGTTAAACTTAACCCGTGGTGGTGTATTTGTAGGAAAAGGGTATTCATGTAATGGGATAATAAAATTATATACTGTTGACAATGCTGATATTGCCGCAATAAATAAATCTTCTCATTCTGCTTACATGCTTGACTCTGTTTCATTATGGCATGATAGATTAGCATATGTTGGTATAAGCACTATGAAAAGATTGGTTAAACATGGTTTGATTTCTTGCAAAATTGATGACTTTAATAAATGTGAAATCTGTGTTAAATCAAAGATAGTTAAAAAAAAAACCTTTTCATAATGTAGAAAGAAGTTCTAACTTGTTAGATCTTGTACATTCAGATATATGTGAACTTAATGGCATATTAACTAGAGGTGGAAATAGATATTTCATTACCTTTATTGATGATTGCTCTAGATATACTTATGTTTATCTGCTGAAACATAAAGACGATGTTTTTGGTGTTTTCAAAGTTTACAAAATAGAAGTGGAAAATCAATTAGGTCAAAAGTTTAAAGTCCTAAGGAGTGACAGAGGTGGAGAATATTTAGAAAATATTTCTGATGTATTCTGTGAAGAGAATGGTATTATCCACCAAAATTCTGCTCCAAGAACACCACAACAAAATGGCTTGGCAGAATGTAAAAATAGAACTTTTCTTGAGATGATAAATGCTATGTTGATGCATTCAGAGTTATATTTTAGTCATTGGGGTGAAGCATTACTTGCTGCTTCTCATATTCTAAATAGAATTCCTCTAAAGAAAAGTCAAGTTTCTCCATATGAGATATGGAAAGGAAGAAAGCATGTAATTGGGTATTTTAAAGTGTGGGGGTGTCTTGCTTACTACAAGAACCTTGATCCTACAAGGACCAAGTTGGGTTCTAGAGGATTAAAGAGTGCTTTTGTAGGCTATGCCGCAAACAACAAAGCTTATAGTCTTTTAAACCTAGAGTCCAATGTAATCGTTGAATCCAGAGATGTGGAGTTTTTTGATAATTTAACCACTACAGGTAAAACTTCTAAAAAAATTTAGAGATTCTCAAGAGGAGAATATATCAAAGGGTGTTGAACAACAACAAAATTTAAACAACTCTCAAGAGAAGAATTCTTCTGAAATTGTTGAACAACAACTTGAGGTTCGGAAGAGTAAACGTGCTCGTAAGGCTAAGGTTTTAGGACCAGACAAAATAGATTCTGAGCGTATTTCCTTATTTTTGGTTGAAGGAAATAGAGATAATTTTATTCGAAAGGTACCTCTTATTCTTCAAGTGGAAGATGATCCTAGTACTTATAATGAAACAGCGAATTCTAGAGACTCAATTTTCTGGAAAGAAACCATTCAAGATGAAATGGATTCTATAATATCTAACCAAACTTGGAGGCTTGTCGATTTGCCATAGAGATCTAAAATAATTGGATCCAAGTGGGTATTTAGGAGAAAGTATCATGCGGATGGTACACTAAATACTTACAAGGCTAGATTAGTAGCCAAAGGATTTCGGCAAAGAGAATGAATTGACTATTTTGACACTTATGCACCAGTAGCAAGAATAACTACAATAAGAATATTATTAGTTCTTGCTTCGTTGCATAACTTACATGTTCATCAGATGGATGTCAAAACAGCATTTCTAAATGGAGATCTCGATGAGGAGATTTACATGGAACAACCAGAAGGTTTTGTTCTACCTGGAAATAAACAAAAAGTATGCAGACTTGTTAAGTCTTTATATGGACTAAAACAAGCACCTAAGAAGTGGCATGAAAATTTTGATTCAGCCATACTTTCAAACGGATTTGTTCACAATAATTTTGATAAATGTTTATACTATAAAGTTGTGGGAAACACTGTGATTTTTGTGTGCCTTTATGTTGATGATATGTTGATCATTAGCAATGATACCAAAGGCATAAAAGAAATAAAAAGATTTCTGATTTCTTGTTTCAAAATGAAAGATCTTGGAAAAGTGGACACTATTTTGGGCATCAAAGTGAAATAAAATAGTAGGGGTTTTGAACTTAGTCAATCTCATTACGTGGAGAAAATTCTTGATAAGTTCAAACATCTAAACTTTAAAGAAGTAAACACCCCATGTGATTCAAGTGTAAAACTTGAAAAGAATGGAGGAAGAGCCATGGCTCAACTTGAATATGCGAGTGCTATTGGTTGTTTGATGTATTTGATGCAATGTTCAAGACCATATATGTCGACGATCGAATCGCCGATCTTACGAAAATAAACGAGGAAAATGACGTGGAATATCCTGGAATGGAATGGGGGTCGCTCTTATTGATATGAACTGGATTTACAAGATGTGGCTAAGTACTACCCTCAATTACAATGAATGGAGGAATGCTTAACGGCAATCGGACTTAGAATATGAGTCTAAGGTCGATTATCTAGCTTCTAATTCCACCGCTTAGGCTTCAGGCATATCTTTGCCTTGGCCTTGTTTTGTGTGTTGCCTATCGCCCCCTTCTTGTCTCTGTTTTCTCTCGTGTCCGCCCTTCGCCTTCTACGCTTCACCTTTAAATAACTTCCGAAGAGGTGGCGATTACTCTGGAGAAGACGCCCTGGTGAAGCGTTATGACTGGTTTGGACCAGAGAGAAGTTAGCAATGTGCTAATCTCCTTGCGTGTGCTTGTGAAAAGCTTAACCGTAGGGTGGTTAATAGTCGATGTCTCGGGGTTGTACCATCGCATGGTTTGGAACGATAACACGTGTTCCATTCATCATACGATAAGATATACCAGCTCAAGAATTTTACGAAGCGGTTATCCGGTCGGGGATTAGGCACAAAGCCTCATCCGGCTGTGGTACCCATTAAGTAACCTCTCGAATACTAACGACCAGGAGGTCGTCGGTCTTAGGGGTTACGACCATGAAGACGTATGGTCTTTTATTATGCATTTAAAATAATACATAGAGGTTTTAATCCTCGCTACCTAGCCCCTAACTTTAAATGAACTCGGTCGTATATATCTTTTCCGATGAAATCGTATCGGGCAGACCCCATTTAATGTCGTGGTATACGGAAGTGGTCTGTGTTCACTTTAAAGTTGAGAACTTGCCTTGGGAAACGAAGAGTTCCTCTGTCGTTTGAACAAAAAGAAGCTTTTTGTCAGTTGGACTTTTGTGGGAATCCTTCGAAAGTATCGGAAGTTTATAAAATCTTCTCTCACTGGGCTCTTAGAATTTTTATGCTTCCAAAATCCCCTTTCGATCCCCTTTAGCTTCTCGTCAAGAAATCATCCAGAGCCTTTTCCTGTTCTTCCGACCACAAAGTCTTCAACTTCCACTACTCATCCTTGAGGATTTTCGCCATGTCGGAGCAAATTACGAAGTGGTTGCCTTGAATTAGGCAAGAAAAAGCTTGAGGCTTTGGCGAAGATGGGAATGCTCCCGAGATAGAAATCGATTAATTGGAGACCGCGATCGGAGAGCATTTTCCGAGCCGTGAAGATGAGGAAATCCTGTTTTTCTCGCCTATATCGAATGTAAATTTGAGATTACGGTACACAAATTCCTCCTCCGCTTCCTGAACATTACGGGCGGAATTAGTGAATTGGCCCCAAATTCGATTGCAAATATCGAGATTTTCGCATATTTGTGCGAGGCATACCGAATACAACCGAACTTGAAGCTTTTAGTTATTTCTACCGCATGGTGATGGGAAAATCTGCGGCAAAATCTGAGCGGCTCCTGGGGAATGCACATTGCGTCTTCATGACGGGAAGGCCGATGAGTACATCCTCATGTACGCGAAATCTTCGTGGTCGTCATGGAAAAAGTACTGGTTTTACATGACGATGGCCTCTACTTCGCCGGAACTAGAGCAAGTGAAAACCCCAAATGGAAGGAGACCGTAAAGAAGATAGGGATAGTCAAAAGATGGGTGGATGCCATCTATGACTTGCGAGTCAGGGGCCTGACTTCGTGGCATGTGGTGAAGGATTTCACCTTTCGTCAGGATTAGCCCATTGAAGCTCCGGACTCATTCCCCGCTCCGGTGCCTTGATCGTGATGAAGCTACCTCGTAAGGTGGTAAGTCTTTGAGATAAATTCGATCGGTATTTTGATTTGATTAATGTATTACCTTAAAATCTGTCTATTCTTCCTTCATTAAAGCTCTTTCCCGGGAAATTAGAGAACGAGTCAAGATGATCTGTATGGGGAGCACTCGAGAAAGGTGAATGCCCCAAGATCTTAGCCGTAACTCCTATTGAAGGAGACCGGCAAGGCTTAAGGTAATTTAATCAAAATTCCTTTTACCATGTGTATACATATATTCCACCAGATTTCCAATCGTGCTCTACTTTTGCGCTTGGTCGGATTGCGAATCATACAATCTGGTGAGGATCAACGTCCCACCTTAGTTCCGACCGAAGTCGTGCCCCGAGGCACTCGAAGGAGATGAATCCTCGAGGTAATAGAACATTTCGAATCATATATGTACGAATTTTTTAGATAAAGGATTTCTTCACCCAATCAAATTTGTTCTTTGATTTAGGTGGATATGCTCGAGGGCCCGCAGAATGTAATGCGGAGGTCAGACTCGAGTAGTCGTGCACGACCTTACGGTTGTTAATGAAACAATCGATCCGAGATTGATGAAACCACTCCCTCCGGATAGTCGAATGCGGTCCTTGATGAACCGGTCGAGGACATAGCTTCCGACATCTTGTTGGAGGATGTGAGGGTTCCAACAAACCTTGCCGGTCCGTAACCAAAGAAAATTGGAGGAGAAGAAAAGGAAGGCTAGCGGCACGATTTCTCTCTTGCGCGTTTGAGTCAAATCCGGAGATTAACAAGGTATGTACAAATGAAAGTGGTCGATAAGTATGTACCTCTAATAATTCCTTGATGATTTGATACTTTGAACTTCCCATCTTCGGTTTGCATAGGTCTTCGGTGTTCGGTCGTTTAGGCCTGTGTTCTTCCCGATGACTGCACTGTGGAAGTTCCCGACAGAGCACTTCTCGTGACAAAGTTCCTGAGGAAATAGTGGTCGAAGAAGCCCCCGAGCAGGTGACAAGGGCAACGGTTGAGTTGGATCCTTTGGTGATTGAAACCCCTTCTGTGGAGGTAGATGCCTCTGAGAGGTCTCAACAGGTTCCGATCACTGTTGATAACCCTTCTCAACCTAACAAGTTCCCTTTTCGTCCCCGATTCATCGAGGATAAGGAGCTTGATGAGGCGTGGCAGAAAGTATCGGATACTCAGCTCAAGATGCACCCTGATTTGATTTTTGCCGGTTATAATGACCAGGCAATTCGGGTAAGTATTCTACGACCAGCTTCATAGCTCTTCTTTAAAAAGTTTATAAGAAACTTAAGAAAGAGAACGCTATTTGTGTAGCATTTGGTCGAGAACTTTGCTGTGATCGGAGGACTGACCCAGCGAGTTAAGGACTTGGAGCAAAAGCACTCCGAGTTGGAAAGTAAGAACTTTTCCCTTTTGAACTTTTGTTTCTTCTTCAATACTTTGCTCCTCTACAATTATTCTCCCTTATCGTATTCGATAGATCTGGAGAAAATAAAAGAGGAGGTTGTGGCTGAGAAAGCCAAGACAGCTCTTCTTGAAGAAGAAATAAAGCTAAAGACCACTATTTGTCAAGCAAGTTCAATTTAAAGACCTGTTGATCATTGAAGCAACGACCAAATATGAAACATTAGCAAAACAAATGAAGGTAATATGTCGTAAGCTTGATTTTTCCTTCACTTATGCTTATGTTCATTAATCGATTTGTTTTTGCGAGCAAACGCAAATCTTTGAACAGAGTAAAGAAAACTACAAATTTGAGCAGATAAGGTGGCGGCTCTTGCTCAAAATATTGATGAAAAGATTCATGCTTTGAACAAGATGATCTTTGATATGGGATCGAGGATCAAGCACTGCCTTCCTTAGGAGATCCAATAGAGAAAATGAACTATTTGGGTCAACTTCTAGAGGACCTTAAAGTTACGCTCAAAACTACTCTGGACGAATTATGCCTGCAGACCTAAAAACAAAGGCGTTGCAAGTGGAGTTAGTTTTGCTTTGGCAAAAGCGAAAGCTTCCGACCCTCCATAGATCTCCAAGTCGTTAAAGATGACTTCAATCGCCCACTGAGGAGGCGACCAAGTTCATGGAAGAACTCGGGCCACTCGGAGATATAGTTGTAGAGGAGATGGAGGTCGAATCTCCGACAAAAGAGTTAATTTGGGAATATTTCTTAGAGTAGGTTCTGCAAGTGTAAAAATATTTGAATATCTATGAAAGCTTACCTTTTATGTCATTGACAAAGCTTTTGTTTATCTGTTTGACTTTTTTAAAAAATTCGTATATTTCCTAGCCCCTATCGCTTGATAGTAGAAGAACGCATCGTACAAGCGGTGAGCCAAGAAAGAGAATAAAAAAGGTCACAACCATGTATGTGAGTTTTTGAAGGTATGTTTGGACATGTAAGACAAAAGCGATCGTTCATGAAGATTAGGAAATCAAATGTGGTCAGACTACGGATATGATTTCGACTAGTTATAGATCTTTGTTTGTCATAATGGAAATACCAATCAAAAACACTATATATGGTCGGAAAAAGACTTTGTCAAACTTTACATAAGAAGAAATGCAAATATGTATGCAACAAATTATAAGTGAACTTTGTTTATATCTATTGTCCCATAATGCAGTGGAACTAATGCTAAGACACAAGGCATACGACACATTTCTTGAAACGTGTTCAAATTCAGATCCGATCGGGTAGCGAGGATCGTAAGAAAAGAACCGTCGCTAGGAAGCTCCTTCCAGTGGGCAGGACCACGTGCGAAAAAGGAGAGACTTCGACTAGGAGGCTTTCCGTGTCCCGACCAGTAGCCAGACAAGAATAGACCAGAATCGTGAAATAATGAAGCATAATCTTCAAAATCGTAAGCATATCATTCATGAGATAGTTAGTTGTGTGGCGCTCTGATTACTCATTTTCTTTGAGAAAAGAGTGTAGTCGCGCGTGGGAATCATTTGAAGAAAATGCTCACGACTAGGACCATAGAGCATCAGAGATCCTTAAAAAGGATATCGGAGAGAAAAATATCTTCTCCGACCAGACTAACAATAATAAACGACCAGAATGTAGGTGTGTATATATAAGCAAGGTTGCACTTCTTAATTAATTAATGAATTTAATGAAATTGAAATTGAAAGAAATGAAAGAATGAAAATTAAACATAGAACTTACGCAATTGATCGATGTTCCAAGAATTTGACAAAATTTGCCCATCGCACATAGCCAACAGACGGAACCCGGCTCAAGTTATTTCGACTACGTGTAAGGACCTTCCCATTTAGGAGAAAGTTTATTGCGATTTGTTTGGCTCAATTTTTCGAGAGCGGATCACCTACAAAGAAGGTCAGCGAGGTCGCACCTACGACTATGGTACCTTCGCATGGCTTGTTGGTAGATCGATCGATCGCATAAGGGCTTGGTTTCGCTGTTCTTCAAGGAAATCGACGCCGCCGAGTCGTCTGCTCATTCGATCATTTTCGCAAAACGATTAGTTCGAAAGAGCCAATTTTGAGTTCGGAGGAAGCATAGCTTCAAAGACCATAAACCAAAAGAATAGAGTTTCACCGGTCGCTACGACCGGGTCGTGGTTCGAACGCCCATAACACGAGGGAAGTTCTTTAACCTGCGCTCGACCGCTTGATTAACCGGTGAATACTCGGCGCTTGATCTTCTCGCATAAGGATACCATTAGCCCGCTCAACTACTCCGTTGTTCGCGGATGTGCAATGTAAGCAAAATAAACTTTGACACCAAGTTCATCGCAGATTCCCCGGAATTGATCACTGGAGAATCGGGAACCATTGTCTCGTGATGATACGACCGGGTACACCAAATCGCGTGATCACATTTTTCAGAGAAATCTCTTAGCGACCTCTTGTTATTTTAACGATCGGCTCGCTTCAATCCATTTTGTAAATGTGTCAATCATGACGAAAAGGAATTAAGCCCCGGTGCTTTGGAAAGGTCCCGAATGTCCAAATCCTCAAAGTTGCAAAAGGCCAAGAAAGAGGAATTGTTTGTAAGGCTTGTGCGGCCGGTGTACTTGTTCTACCGTGAAACCGACATTGTACACACTTCATCACAAGCTATTTTGCATCATGAAGAAGCGCTGGCAAGAATAGCCTTGCCGAAGGCTTTACCGACCAGTGGTTACAGAGGAATGGTGTGCTCCACAGACACCTTCATGGATTTCTTAGCAATCTAATACCATCCGCTTGAGATATGCATCTCATCAACACTCCATGAGATCCTCGCTTATACAAGGTACTTTCGATTAGAGTGTATGATTTGGCTTTTCGTTATATATCGGCCTCTACATCATCTTCTCGAATTGTGTCATGTCAAGATAATTGTAGATCGATGTCATCCGATTTCTACTGCGGATCGTGATGCAGCCAACCGTCAACGACACATGGAGCATCCATGTTCCCTTGATTAGTTTGTTCAACTTGCAAAGAATCATGTATGTTCTCGGAAGGCTCAACTACCGAGGGTGAATTGAGTTGCTCGAGAAAAACTCGGGCGGACTCGGCCGACCTCGTGGAGGCCATCCGTGCTAACCGGTTCTGCCAGAAAGTTTTCCTTTCAGAATATGTTGGATCCGAAACCGAAGAAGTGCTTTTCGAAGTTTTCGTACTTCCGCCAGATAAGATGACATCTTGGTACTAGAGCATTGATACTCTTTCCCCACTTGATTCGCTACTAGGTGAGAATCGCCTTTCACT